>OZ005690.1:14087973-14435473 GCA_963930775.1 Cliona cf. orientalis | reverse complement strand
ACCTGCTTCGAGATGAAGTGAGAAATGGTATTTAAAAAATTGTGTGAGTGTGAGTATGTGTGTGCATTGATACAGTATTGCTGGAAATTTTTGTCGATTTCGCCCCTGCTCTCATTTGGTAATTTTTATCCTTCAAATTCAACTGACTCCCATGAGGATGGCAATGTCTGAACCCTTGTATACATGTACATGTGTGCTATACATGTACATGTGTATGACACAGTTTCGCATTCTGATATACCCTCAAATTTAATCCCTTTTAATTGACTCCCATGAGATATATAGCTAGGATGGCAGTATCTGATGTCTGTTATATTATTATTATATAAACCCTGTATTTGATTATTTTGTTTTGTGTGATCAGGCGCTTCAGGCTCCTGCGTGTCATAAGAACATGATCAAGGTCGGTGGCTACATCTTAGGAGAGTTTGGGAACCTCATAGCCGGAGATCCAAGGTCAAGGTAAGCCATTGTTTCCAGGAGTGTTTTTTTAACCAGTGCACATACATGTACAGACTGTCCAAATATCTTTATGAGACTTAATGTGTATACTTTGTTTCCATTCCCATTCCAGTCCTTTAGTCCAATTCCAATTACTCCATTCCAAGTTCCACCTGTGTTCCGTTCCAACGCGAGCGTTGATTCTCTCTACCTATGTCAAGTTTATCAACCTGTTCCCCAAGATCAAGCCGCAGATCCAACAGATCCTGTCCTCTGACAGTCAGTCTCGAAACGGCAGTCAAGAGCTTCAGCAAAGGGCCATAGAGTATCTTCAGCTGACTACCATAGCCACCCCAGATGTACTGGTAAGTAAGAAATTTCATTGAAACGTCAATCAAGATTTAGCAATTTTTTTTGTAAAGAAATGTTTCAAAGAAAGTCACAGAAATGTACATACGCATGATGTATTTGAATGGTTAAAGATTTAAAGATTTTTCACATAGTATTATACAAGTCATGTACAGAAATCAACATTTGAAAATTCTTGTGATATGCTAGTTAGTACAGTTTGGTTGCTATTGTATATCACATAAATACCTGTAAATGTAAGAATTTTCAATTGAAACATCAAACCAGCTGTGACTTTTTTGGAAATAAAGTACATATTGATAATGTTAACACATGTACACACAAACACTCTCTCCCCCTCCCCCCTCCCCACTCCATAGGCTACTGTTCTTGAAGAGATGCCTGCTTTTCCAGAACGTGAATTGACTCTTCTCTCCAAGCTCTACCAGTCAGCGCCGTGGACTGCTAAACTACACAAGACGTTGGGGGAGGAGTCAGTGGGCGGGGCCACAAGGGAGGAAGAACCCCCTGCCCCTGTCATTAATGACATCGGTCAGCCAGTTGGAGATACCCTGGTCAGCACATCGCGTAAGGCAACTATATGTATATAGCCAGAAATTTTTACTAAAGAGTAAATTTTCACCAATTTCCATTATCTGCTCCCATTGGCAAAAATGTTTAATGTATGTTTGATTATAGGGTTATCCTCATTTTAGGACTAATTAACCCTCGGCGCATGCGCCGTAGGGTTACAGTAGTCGTTCTGTGTGTCTGTCTGTCCGTCTGTCTGTCTGTCTGTCTGTTACCACGCTAGCTGCTACATACCTCGTTTGCGAGTCCTATTTTCGGTGTTGTAAGGTTCCTTATGACGGTCCAAACGCATGATTTGTGTGGATTTCGCCGAAAACGCTTCATTCACCAGTTTTGGCGTCATTTGCTGATTCTAAGCTTCTTGACTTTTCCAGGCTACCGCTGGTATGCCTCTACGTATAAATAGAACATTGTGTGTCATGCGCTATATACGGTAAGTTATCACTATGAGTGCATGCGCAGTAGGGTAATCGTTGACGCTGCATGGTCACCTCCGCCTTCTTCCGCTCGCTGGCGAACTTCGACGACGACAGTGGCTTCCTTTCATCTCTATGGTTAGCTATACTTGTAGATCCAACAAGATGACTAGCTCATCACTGATTGGAGCACCATGGCGGCGCAGCCGGCATGACAGTCATTTGCTTGCATATGGTCATTGTCCTTAAGGACTCCTGGAGGTTGGAAGCTGACTTGATGTAGGCACTCAGAGTGTGGAATTCCGAATTTCGATACAACACATTAAAGTTGTTGCTGCTGTGAGCTATTAAACCTTGAATAACACATTAGCCTCACCCCAGTCCTCATGCAGTTGGTCCTTTATACCCTTTTCTATACCTGCAATATTGAAAGTGGGCAAAGGGAAGCTACTATAACATAACATTTTATTGCCGGCTTGTGTAGCCAACGCCATGCAACGCGCCGAGGGTTTTGTGCTCTAGAGAGCTCTAGTTTGTACTGTTTCTATTATTTTCATTGTGATCTCCCTCCCCTTCCCCCAGCTCCTGAGTCAGCAGCCCCTGGCCCCTCTGATCAAGGCCTACTAATTGATGTATTTGGAGGTCCCCCAGCCCCGCCCCCCGCAGCAGCCGCTGAGGTGACCACACCCCCAACAGCGATGGGACTTTCCCCTGGAGCGGAGGAAGGATACATGAGGTTCCTACTGAAGAATAATGGAGTCCTGTTTGAGAATGAAATGCTTCAAATCGGAGTCAAATCAGAATATAAGAAAAATCTAGGTTAGTTTAATTTTCTCCCCTCCCTCTCTCTCTCTCTCTCTCCTCTCTCCCTCTCTCCCTCTCTCCCTCCCTACCTCTCTCTCTCCCCCTCTCTCTGTCTATCCCTCTCTTTCTTTCACACCTGCATGCATGTATGGACACATATGTTCACACACACAATATTATATATGCAGGTCGTATTGGAGTGTTTTTCGGCAACAAATCCTCAACCAGTCTAAAAAACTTTTCTTCGAGTGTTTCTCTGGCTGGTTCGCTGGAAGAGTGTCTCAACATTCAGGCAAAGCCGATTGACTCCATGATAGAGAACGGGGCCCAAGTACAACAGGTTGTTAACGTCGAATGCAAGGCACCTTTCTTTGAAGCACCTCTACTGAATGTCCAGTTCAGGTAAGTCTAGAGGGGAGTAGTCTAGAGGGGGCAGGGGAACTGTCTCTCTCTCTCTATCTCTCTTTCTTTTACACATACATCCATGTACATGTACACACACACACACACACACACATTACGCACATGTGTATAAATATTCTTTTTCTAACACTGGCTAAGGCCAAGAAAAGAAAATTCTTAGTTTCTCAGGCTTTTTCAGCCAAAAAATGATGCGGGTGGGCGGCTTTTTATTTTATTTTTTATTTTTTGGGGCGTGGCCCACCCTTAACTACGCCCATATACGGCCTACCTCGAGCTAAAGTTTGGCTGAAAGTAACTGGAATTTGCAAGTCTTAGTTAATCTATAATTTGTTATAGCATAGCCATCAGAGAAGCGATTTTGAGAAGTCAGATGCCTACTAGAGCGTGTCAAGGCTGATGCTCAAGCACAGCCAGCCAAAGAGATCGAGCGGTAAGCACGACGATAATTAAATTACCACACCCACTTAATTAAAAAAAAAAAAAAAGGACCCAGCAGCCAAAACTGATGCGGGCGGGCCTGAGAAACTAAATTTTTTTTTTTCATGGCCTAAAATGTCAATTTTCTACTTTTCAGTCTTAGACTATAAAAAATTGAAGGTTTTGGCTTTATTTTGATGTACATTTGTATCAGGTAGCTACATGTATAGGCACAATTAGCTCCTCTGATATATACAACTTAACACAGAAATAATTAAAAATGCTTAGGCCAGACCAAATTAATTTTGTTATTGTACGGATTCGCCCAGTCCAGTTTTTGCCTTATTTGAAAAAATAATAAATGCGCATGCGCAGTGTCGACCCTTACCAAACGTTGTAGAACTTCAACCTTACCACATGCAGACAAGTTGGTTGGACACTTATGGAAAGTGCTTGCTTATACAAGTGTATTAGCCAGTCTTTATCTTCTATCACTCAATTTCTTGCTCACTAAACTTTTGTATGGAGCTACCTAGCAAACAGAAAACTGAGAACTGAGAAAAAGAAAACATGACTCCAGCAAAAGAAAAACAGAGATAAGAAATAAGTTGACTAGGTAGCCCTAACATATTTTTTGTCTCTGTTTTTCTGTTGCTGGAGTCATGTTTTCTTGTTCTCTGTTCTCAGTTTTCTGTCTCACTCCATTTTTACTCTTCTTCTATTTAAGGTAGTGGTGTTTTCTTTTTTGTTCATCCTGATGAAGTGCATCACTTACACACAAAAAGCTTCGATGAATGATGAATTGATGTATTGAATTAAGTCACTGCTATTCGCCATGCACTGCAAAAAATGAATCTTTATTTTAGCCCTAACAGGTGGTTGTCTCAGATTCATGCCTTGGTTCTAGATCATTCATCATTTAGCATAAGGAAACCTCATAGTATGAATATTCCAGATTCCAAACTGTAAACATCTTAAAGTTCTGGAACATCAGAGGAGTCAAAAGTAGCTGTAATAATGTGTGTACCTCAAATTAATTATTTTCTACTTATGTCAAATAATTCACCCTTATCTGTATTCACCATGGTTACTGGAACAGATCGTTTATTACCCCGCACGCATGCGCAAGGGGTAAAGCAATCGGTTTGTCCGTCTGTCGTTGTTGTTGTCGTCATCGTCATCGGCACGAAAATCGCCAGATCTCGAGTTCTAGGCGTCTGTGTGTGCTGTAAGCACAACCAATCAGTAGATATCGGTGAAAAACTGGTTTGTACGCGTTTCTAATTTCTCAAAATGGCTTACTAGTGCTACTAATCGTGCATTTTCTGTTCAGCAAGCCTGTGGTTTATCGACCACACCCATTCTTTTAGCATAATGGTATGCGGATGTAACTGCGCATGTTCAAGCACTGTGTTGGAAAGGGTCGTCACATCATGAAACAGCTACATGTATGCCTCTGCAGAGTGTTGCAATACTACTCTACAGTGGCTACAGCGCGCGGGGTATGTGCTCTACAGAGAGTCTAAGAAAGCATGCATGCAGTAACTGGGTTAACTGATGTTCCAGAACTTTAAGAGCTCATTAAGTTGTTTACAGTTTGGAATCTGGAATATTCATACTATGAGGTTTCCTTATGCTAATGATTAATGATCTAGAACCAAGGTCCAAGGCATGAATCTGAAATAACCACCTGCTGTGGTTAAAATGATTCATTTTTTGCAATGCATGCATGCATCACATGCACAGCTAGCACACAGAACGTTTCTGCACTCAGCTAGCATAGACAGAGGTATCTATCCATGCTAAAATCTCAATAGAACTAATTTTGTCGCCAGGTTACTAAATCAAAATTTAATAAATAATATAATGGTCGATGGAGATAGCGAAGTGGTTGGTTTAAGTGACCCACAACTGAATAGTCCCTGGGATGGTCGCATTGCTAATTGAATTATCCATTTTGAATACTATATATAATACTACGATGATTAATTAGGATGGTCATCCCACCTGACCTGGGATTGGTGGCTTCTGCAAATAATAATACATTGTCACTACAAGTTAACAAGTTTCACTCAGACTAGAACATTTCCTGAACACTTGATAGCACAGGTGTAGCTATCATTATTTGGCTGTTATCTGTTTATTGCAGTGTTGGGGGTAGTCCCCACCAGTTGGTGCTCAAGCTGCCTGTCTTCATCAACAAGTTCATTGAAGAAACGGTCATGGGATCCGCTGACTTTTTCTCACGATGGAAACAATTAGCAAAGTATGAGCCCTTCCATAAACACTCTCTCTCTCTCTCTCTCTCATTATGCACTCAAAATTACACACACACACACATACACAATATTATCGTAATTGTGCTAATTTTCATTATTGCTCTTTCCCCTGTAGTCAAGAAGCACAGAAGATATTTGCTGCTAAGCACTCTATGGAGAAGGAGTTTGCTGCATCAAAGGTTAACTACTGACAATACTCTGTATTTCAGAATCTTGATCTTTTGGGGAGCGGGGGTTAGGCGGGTGTTAGTGTATGTGTGTGTGTTTGAGTGGGGGATCATGTAGAGGACCAACTGTGACCATAGGCAGCGGAAGGAAGCTTTATTTGGGGGGGGGGGGCAAATATTTGCAAGTGCGCGCGAAATTTTTAGGGACACGCCTCCTTTAATTGAAGTTCAAAGGTCACTCTTGTTGATTGGTGGTACTGCTACTGACAGAAACAAAGAAATGGTGGAAAATGTGCACTGTGATCAATTCTTGAAGCTATTCTATATAAGGCAGCTTTTGTACGTATCTTGATATAATATTTGTTATGAAATGTAGCTACTTTATGATATTGTATCACTAGCTTGGATTTTGTCCCCCCCCCCCCCCCCCCCCCCCCCGGTTCCGTCGCCTATGCTGTGACCCCCTAGACTAACTACTTTTGATTGCACCCTCACTTGCTCAGTTGTATGATGGTTTTCATTCATTTCTGTGGTATACAGTTGAAAGGTTACGGTGTGTCTGTGCTAGTGGGGGTGGACCCAAATGAAGACAACTTTGTGTCTGCTGGGATAATCAACACTTGAACCACTCTCATTGGATGCCTCCTGCGACTAGAACCAAATAAGGAGACCAAGGTAAGCCCCTGTCATTATTAACATGAGGAGAGAGAGATGGAGGGAGGGAGGGAGCAGAGAGAGAGAGGGAGGGAGGGAGGGAGGGAGCAGAGAGAGATGGAGGGAGGGAGGGAGCAGAGAGAGAGAGGGAGGGAGGGAGGGAGGGAGGGAGCAGAGAGAGATGGAGGGAGGGAGGGAGCAGAGAGAGAGAGGGAGGGAGGGAGGGAGGGAGGGAGGGAGCAGAGAGAGAGAGAGGAGAGAGAGAGAGAGAGAGAGAGAGAGAGAGAGAGAGAGAGAGAGAGAGAGAGAGAGAGAGAGAGAGAGAGAGAGAGAGAGAGAGAGAGAGAGAGAGAGAGATGTGATGAGGTTTTGACTGATCACTAGAATTCAGTTCAGGGGTGCCCCTTTATTTACATAATGATTACTTTTTGTCATTATTTGTCTTGTTCCTGTTTCAGATGTACCGTATCACAGTGAGAACATCGAATGAGGCCGTGTCAAGAAAGATATGCGACATTCTCTCAGAACAGTTTTAGCCAAAAAAGAATATATTTTCTGTTCCTTTTCTTTTCATAGCAACTGTTGTATATAATTATTGCTATTATAATAATTATTATAAATAATTGTCTATTGTTGTACAGATTAAGAGATTATTGTTAACATGTTTGTACATGTCATGATTGTGACTGGCTTGATAATGATATTCATAGCTTGCACCGGATATGATGTCGTAATGTATAGTGGCTATAGCATGCAGTTCGCTATAAATAAGTGGCCAGGTTAGTGAGGTGCTTCATTCTTTTCCCATCTTAATAGCATATCTTGAGCTAGCAAGCTTAGTGCATCAATTTCGTCATGAAGTCTTTAATATCGATATCCCTGATTGTGGGATGATTGATAATCATCTATATAATGGCAAAAGAACTAACTGAGGTAATATTAAATAGCTGCTGTAATAAATAAAAATACATTATGATATCTGTCATAGCATGTTTACAAATGTAATAAATTAATTCTGTATAGGACGAGGAGCAGCTGCTTCAGTTGTGTCGTGACGAGAGTGCTCCTATCAGTCAGTTTGCTGCCCTACTAGATCGAGGAGCTACGCTGAATATCCATTATGAGGTACACCACTCAACAACTAAAATTAGTAGTATTATTAGCGATTCCGGATGCTTGATTTTTCGGCTCGATGGTGCAAACTTACAAACTGGCGGCACTAACAATTTATATGGTTAAGGTGTCTATAGTATGGAATTCCAAAGCGGACAAAATAATTGTCAAACAGACTTACACATAAAACAATTGTCAAACTTGTCTAGAACAATTGTCAAGCTCGTCCAAAACAATTGTCAAACAGCTACACACAAAATATTGTGCACACTTTGCCTAAAACATTTGTCAGTCCTTGTACAAAACTATTGTCAAAGACACACATTTGCTATGGTCAAAACCACACAAGTTTGTCATGCGCAAACGTACAAAATCAATGCAACCCACGCACCAATTAAGGATGGAATCGATTAATCGGATATGGAATCGAAAATCCAAGATACGCAATACGTCATTACGCGCTGCGGGTGTGATCTAAATAAAGCGCACAAAATCAGTCAGCATGGCTTCGCTAGACTATAGTGTAGCTTCAGGCTTGCTTTTAATATTAATATATCCAGACTCCCCCAATAAGTCTCTAAATTCAACTTATGCACGAAGATATATATGCATAGTCTTTTGCAGACATTAGGCGGGGATCAAGCTGCTTGGCAAAACTACCTGGATATCGAGATAGCTACACCAACACACATCTAGTCTCACAATCGCGCAAAGCCACACTGGCTCCGTGACTGATTTTGCGCTGAACTCTGACATTACAGCTACCTGTTAAGAAGAGAGACACTCACACTCCACGTCCATCTCAATAGCACGTCATTTTAGCCTTACTTCTTAGTGCGACAGCTCGACTGAGTCTCGCTCTCTGCAGGGTGCACTTTATTTAGATCACACCCGCAGCGCGTAATGACGTAATTGCGTATCTTGGATTCCATATCCGATTCCCTTTTGTACGTTTTAGGCAAAGTGTGCACAATATTTTGTGTGTAGCTGTTTGACAATTATTTTGGACGAGCTTGACAATTGTCAGTCTAGACAAGTTTGACAATTGTTTTATGTATTTGATAATTATTTTGTCCGCTTTGGAATTCCATACTATAGCTTCCATTCGGTGAGGCCTATTCAGCGATGCGTGTTTTTTATTGAAAGGTTGAAGTGTGCCCGATTTACACGCCGATTATTGTTTTTCCATATATTTTTCCATAGAGCTAAAAATTAAATCTGCAAGGCATGTACTCAACCAATTTACTTGTTTCGAGACTTATATGAAAGTGAATTTCCTAAGCTATCTTATGGTTTTTGTTTTTTGTTGTCAATCCTCTCCGTTGCTGAGTTATAGCTGCTTTTATGCGCCTAAGTCGATCGTCCGGAATCGCTAGTATTATTGTGGTCTGCTCTAAGTAGCTATGGCTGTTTATGCAATGCTGTTTCACTGTAGTATGATGGCGACCATCCACTTCATCTGGTCAGCTGCTACGGAAGGAGAGATCTCGCTGACCTTTTCCTTCGACACGGTGCTGAAGTGGACTTGGCTACAAATGTAAGGCCCTAAAAATACCTGTGATACCTGCTATAGCAATAGTCATGCATGAAGCTGTCAGATAGTATAGTCAAACCTCTAATAAAGGACCCTCCGAGAAAGGGACACTGTATGTTAAACCTCTCTATAAGGGACACGGTCCCAAAAACTATCATTCCTCTATAGTTTAAGTTCTATTCATTGAGAACCTCCGAGAACAGGACAACCTCTCTATAAGGGACAAAACAGCTGAATTTATATTGTTCCCAAAGTGTCCTTTGTTTGGAGGTTTGACTATACATGGTAGAGCAGTTAAAGTTTGGTGATGGCTCTAGTAGCAGACTGAGACCTATCTTCTTTATTATCACAGATCGCTAGAGTACATGTTTCATTAGTTAATTAATCTGATGGCTAATAATGAGCGACTGAGCTCAAGTATCGTGTACAGTATTGGCAGTGTCACTGCATGCGTCCTGCAATCAATTTACCATAATAATTATGCATAGAGCTACAGCAGAGGGTCAGTGTCATTGCTAGGGGGAGGTGAATTATGCATGCCGGAATAACTTTGAGAATGATAAGTAAGCATGAATAATGCATTTTAGGCACGACACGTTTATCGGAGGATAGGGCAGAATTTTGCTAGCTTGAATAAAAATTAATGTGCAGAAAATTTTCCCTATCCTTACACATTTCCTATATACCTGCACGAAATCCATATTTTTGTCTAGTGTCAGATGGCCTTTGATCAGTGCTGGAAGGTTTTAGTAATAGATAGCTATATATGTATGTGCCATATAACTCTCAAAATAATGCTAGTTGGGAAATGTCATGTTTTGGTAAACACCACAGAAGGAAATCATATAGCGTTGGTCTAGTGTGAATGTGTGCATTATAAGCCATTATGCAATGGCTAAAACCTGTTTACCAAAACATGATATTTCCCATGACATTACATTATTACGCAATGGCTTATAGCTAATGCACACATTCACACTAGACCAACGCTATATGATTTCCTTCTGTGGTGTTTACCAAAACATGACATTTCCCAACTAGCATTATTTTGAGAGTTATAATTATGGCACATACATATTATATAGCTATCTATTACTTAAACCTTCCAGCACTGATCAAAGGCCTTCTGACACTAGACGAAAATATGGATTTTGTGCATTTCATTCAAGCTAGCAAAATTTCTGCCCTATCCTCCAACAAACATGTGTCAAAAATGTCATGTTTTGGTGAACACTACAAAAGGAAATCATAGCGTCGATCTAGTGTGAATGTGTGCATTATAAGCCGTTAAGTAATTAAGCAATAATAATATTGTAACTGTCATAAATACAATTTTATATGGTGATGTTTTCGTGAATTTGTACCCGCAATAATTCTACTAATGCCAATCTTTTATCCCAGAATAGTGGGCCACACTTTAAGAATAATAGGTACATTTCTTAGGAATATAATAATAATAATAATATAGGACCTGGTGATAGCATTATGGGACAAAAAATTAAAACTATAATCCTAGGGCTCATTGCATGTCTTAATTTGTGTCTTATTTATGGCATTCATATTATTATTAAAAATACCATACCATTATTACCATAGAGCTGTATAGTGCAATGTCACACATGACTTCATTATGATGGAGTGGACTAATACCACTAGTCACTATTAAATTTTGTCAAAAGCTTGTCTTTTTCTCATGAGAAAGAGCCTGGCCTCTAATTAGTAGCTGTGGGTTCGAGGTCAGATAGAGTATTTTCTTGTGTGTATACAATCAAGTTTCGAAATTCAATAGGCTAATAATTATTAATTCCGGATATATATGCACAACATGTACTGTATTCATAGAATCATAATCTAAATGAGCTCCAATATATAATATACAGTGTGCCCCATGACTGTGTTCACTGCATGCGGGTGGAGTGGACTAATTAAGTTAGTTGTGGCCATTCACAGTCTCTGTGTCTGTTGTGTTGCATTGTCTCAACTCATGCATGCAGTATTGGCCTAGAAAGACAGCGCTGATATCAGCCAGTGAAAAAGGCCATCTAGAAACAACCAGACTGCTCCTACAGCGAGGTGCTATGGTCAACCACAAGGCTAGGGTGAGAGTATGTACGTAGTACTATAGCTGCAGAAGTGTGGTGAGGAATTAAATTTGGCGGTTTGGTGGTCTGCCTTTGCAACCACCAAATTAAAAACAATTGTTACTCGTATAATTATTATTATGACACTCCTATAAATAATATATTATTATGCTGGTGAACCAAATTAAATCATAGATATTATAGACTTACGTACACGTATATATTGCTCACGTGAGCAGTTTCCAATCCCGTGTACATAAGTCTATAGTATCTATGATTAAATCCACCAATTAATATTATAATTTTGGCCCAACCACTAAATTTACCAATATTTCCGGCTATGCATGCAGTATACCGTACCAAATGGTGTGTCAGTCACAGAATGGTATGCTCAGTTTAGATCAATTAAGGTGGCTGGCGGCTGGTTGGGTGGGTGGGGCATTTTGTGTAGCTAGCTATGTGCATCGTCATCACAGTGTGTGGGTCACTGATGCATGGAGAGTGCAGGCTATCTGCCAGGGAGAAATTAGACCAACATGACGATACCGATATGTGATATTATTATTATTTAATATGCGCCTATCATTGTTATGCCCCACCTACCCCAAGTTGGGCCAGGTTGGAGTTTTTGTAGGGGAATTGTATCAAGATTTGTCCCGAGGGTTGGGGATTTGTACCATGTCTTTTGGTACTGTGTCTGTAACTTCTAAACATATGAGCATCATTTTACAAAGACCCCTCCTATCTACAATAGGGGACTTTGAATCTAAGAGTTGCCCCTAGGGTAAGTAATTTGTGCAAAACCCCTATATGCCCCCACCCTAGCCCAACTTGGGGTAGGTGGGGCATGACATTGATAGGTGCAGATAAGTGTCACTATTGCTTTTATACTGTTTTCCCCACAGGATGGCAACACAGCTCTTCACGATGCATCCTGGTATGGCCACCCTGAAGTGGTGAAGCTACTGTTGCAGTCTGCCGCCTACATGAATATAAAAGACCATGTGAGTACTGAATCACCTCGCTAGTACCATTCACTCCTTATTACGAAAATCTGGAAATTATATTATTTGCTGTTATTGCCACAAGAGACAACAAAAATTTGTAGCCCAACCACTAATTGGTAATTATTTTAATATTACCAGCTACCATATGGACCAGGTGTGCCTGGCACAGAATGGTATGCTTGGGTTAGATCAATTAAGGTGGCTGGCGGCTGGTTGGGTGGGTGGGGCATTTTGTGTAGCTATGTACGTGCATGGTCATCACAGTGTGTGGGTCACTGCAGATGCATGGAAAGTGCTGCAGGCTATCTGCCAGGGAAAAATGATTTATACCAACATGATGATACTGATAAATTATGTGATAAGTGTCACTATATAATTGCTTTTATACTGTTTTCCCCACAGTATGGTGACACAGCTCTTCATAAGGCATCCAGTAATGGCCACCCTGAAGTGGTGAAGCTACTGTTGCAGTCTCACGCCTACATGAATGTTAAAAACGACGTGAGTACTGAATCACCTCACTAGTACCCATTCACTCCTTATTACGCAAATCTGTTATGTTGTTGAAATAATATTATTTTCATTGCAGCTGAGGCAGCGAAAATTAAAATTGCAAAATAATTTTTAATTTTCAGCCCAACCACTAATTTAATTTGGCTATGCAGTAAACCACGTGGTGTGCCATATATATGCAGGCATGCACAGAATAGTGTGCTCAGTTTAGAATTACCGTATAGCCGGAAAATTTGGCGGGGAATTAAATTTGGCGGTTTGGCGGTCTATTATTACAACCGCCAAATTAAAATCCGCCAAAATTTCCTACTCGCATATATACGTATGGCGATCCCGTACCGAACCGCCAAATTTAAATCCGCCAATATTCTTTCAATAGCGATTTTGGGCTCAACCGCCAAATTTAATGCCC
Organism: Cliona cf. orientalis; assembly: GCA_963930775.1. Lineage (NCBI taxonomy): Eukaryota > Metazoa > Porifera > Demospongiae > Clionaida > Clionaidae > Cliona > Cliona cf. orientalis. The sequence goes on along the minus strand of OZ005690.1, from coordinate 14,422,273 downwards.
GCCAATTTTTCCGGCTATACGGTAGCTTATATAGACGACTGAAGGCGTGACCGTTTAGCCCATTAACTGCCGTTATATCCGCCATGTTGGTGGTCAACGCTGCCATAGCTTTATACAGTGTACGATCGCGAGTGCATTTCTCGTCTCTCAGCTCGCCTACGACACCGTAAAGGCATTGAAGCTTCCGGATGTAACGCTCTCGGGCTGCTTTAGGCAAACTGTCCGTGTACTTCTTGCTCATGATCGATCTTGCTAGCTTCCACTGCGGTACTACCGCTTGACCACCAAAATGGCAGATAGCAACGGCTGCTATGCAGTTAATGGGCTAAACGGTCATGCCTTAAGTCGTCTATAAGGTGGTCGGCGGCCAGTTGGGTGGGTGGGGCATTTTGTGTAGCTAGCTATGTGCATGGTCACCACAGTGTGTGGGTCACTGATGCATGGACAGTGCTGCAGGCTATCTGCCTGAGAGAAATTTAATTAGCTATAGACCAACATGACGATACCGATATGTGATAAGTGTCACTATTGTTTTCATACTGTTTTCCCCACAGTCTGGTGAAACAGCTCTTCACTATGCATCCATGAATGGCCACCCTGAAGTGGTCAAGCTACTGTTGCAGTCTCACGCCGACGTGAATGTTAAAGACAGAGTGAGTACCGAATCACCTCACTAGCTAGTTCCATTCAGTCCAATTAAAATCGCAAAATAATTTTCAATTTTAGCCCAACCACTAAATTTAATATTTCTGATTATGTAGTATAATTTTGTCAGTCTCAGAATAGTGCGTTCAGTTAATTTAGATCAATTAAGGTGGCTGGCGGCTGGTTGGGTGGGGGGGGGGGGCATTTTGTGTAGCTAGCTATGTGCATGGTCATCACAGTGTGTGGGTCACTGATGCATGGAGAGTGCTGCAGGCTATCTGCCAGGGAGAAATTTATACCAACATGATGATACCAATATATGATAAGTGTCACTAATACTGTTTTCCCCACAGGATGGCAACACTGCTATTCACCGGGCATCCATGAATGGCGACCTTGAAGTGGTGAAGCTACTGTTGCAGTCTCATGCCAATGTGAATGTTAAAAACAATGTGAGTACTGAATCACCTCGCTAGTACCATTCACTCCTTAGAATATAGCTATTGAGAATCCTGCTATCTGATTGGTTAAAACAGTGCTACTAACCTACTTAGATCCCTGCAGGTTTTCTAAGTGCTAACGCGAACTACGTTCACGTGATCACTATGACAACGACCAAGGAAACCACACTCACAATAATTAGTCTATTATTATGCCATAGCGTTGCACGAGCGCGCGAGCTCGTGCTGCCATGTTTGGCCACACCCATGAGGCACCTTTGAGCGTTGGTGTTGGTGTCTGAGAGCTGTTCGGGCGCTAGGGTTTGTTGCTAACTCACAGCTCTTGTTCTAATTAGCTTTGACTCTCCTTTTGAACTTTCTTGCTGTCATGGTTACAGTTGCTATATTCTAAATAAGTTAGATACCTCGTCCAACGGGATCTACGCTCTTTAGAGACCCTCAGGCCCTTAGTAGCACCCTCGCTGCGCTCGGGATGCTACAGCCTCGGGCCTTCGGGTCTCTAAATCGTGTAGATCCCTCGGACTCGGTATCTAACTATTATTTATTACGTAAATCAAAATATTATTAATTTTGCTGTTGAAATAAAATTTTTATTGCCACATGAGGCAACAAAGATATAAAATTGCAAAAGCTATAATATTATATGTGCATGGCCATCACAGTGTGTGGGTCACTGATGCATGGAGAGTGCTGCAGCTAGGCTATCTGCCAGGGAGAAATTTAATACCAACATGACGATACTGATATGTGATACGTGTCACTATTGCTTTCATGCTTTTCCCCACAGGATGGAAACACAGCTCTTCACCATGCATCCAAGAATGGCCACCCTGAAGTGGTTAAGCTACTGTTGAAGTCTCACGCTGACGTGAATGTTAAAAGCGTGAGTACAGAATCACCTCACTAGTATCATTTACTCCTTATTACGTAAATCTTAGCCCAACCACTAATTTAATTAGATATTTCTGGCTATGCAGTATGCAGTATAATTTTGTCAGTCTCAGAACGGTGCTCTCAGTCAATTGGGTGGGTGGGGCATTTTGTGTAGCTAGCTATGTGCATGGTCATCACAATGTGGGTGTGTCACTGATTCATGGAGAGTGCTGCAGGCTATCTGCCAGGGAGAAATTAGACAAACATGACAATACTGATATAATATCATGATAAGTATCACTATTGCTTTCATGCTTTTCCCCACAGTCTGGTGATACAGCTCTTCACAATGCATCTAGGAAGGGCCACCTTGAAGTGGTGAAGCTACTGTTGCAGTCTCATGCCGATGTGAATGTTAAAGACAGAGTGAGTACTGAATTAGTACCATTCACTCCTTATTACGTAAATCTGGAATAAAAATAATAATATTTTCATTGCCGAGGCAGTGAAAACAAATAATTTTCGATTTTAGCCCAATCACTAATTTCCGGCTATAATATATGCAGCATAATTTATCAGATCACAACGATATGCTCAGTTTAGATCAATAATTACCCACGCGTATGCATAAGGGGTAAAGTAATTGGTCGTGTCGTTGTCGTCGTCGTGAGCACAAAAATTGCCATATCTTGAGATGTAGGTATCTAAGCGACTCGTAAGCACAACGAATCAATTGAATCTGGTGAAAAACTGGCTTCAGTGTGCATCAAATCGATGCATGGACACAGTCCACGGGTGTCACAAATAGTGCCTTTTTGGTAGCCACGCCTGTCGACAGTGCCTACTCAATGCATAATGCATGTCCATTGTGTTTCTGCTCATGCGCACAACTAAGTAGCCAAGAATATGACTGGTAAAGATCGTCGAAATCAATAATGCTCATGAAATCTCCGCATCCGCTGACGGAGCTGAAATGTGCAGTCCTATGGAACCAAATCATAATGTAAGATGGCTATACTATTACAACAAAATATTGCAAGTATCAGTTCATATTATCTCCTAGTAGTCTAGATCTGGTGCAGAGAGAGTGCTTTTTGTCACTGGGACCTCCATTATATAGCTACGTACCATTATGCAGCATTTCCACTAACTTTCTGAAGTTCGAATTCACAAAATTATAGCCATGCACACAAAAGCAACTCTATAGATTACACAATGTGCGCGTAGGGTATGTGCTCCACAGAGCTCTAGTTCAGGTGGCTGGCGGCCGGTTGGGTGGGTGGGGAATTCTGTGTAGCTAGCTATGTGAATAGTCATCACAGTGTGTGGGTCACTGATGCATGGAGAGTGCTGCAGGCTATCTGCCAGGGAGAAAATTAATTAGACCAACATGACGATACTGATATTATGGTAAGTGTCACTGTTGCTTTTATGCTTTTCCCCACAGTATGGTAACACAGCTCTTCACTATGAATCCAGGAATGGCCATCTTGAAATAGTGAAGCTACTGTTGCAGTCTCATGCCGATGTGAATGTTAAAGACAATGTGAGTACTGAATCACCTCACTAGCTAGTACCATTCACTCCTTATTACGTAAATCTGGAAATATTTGCTGTTAAAACAGTATTTTCATTGCCACAAGAGGCAACAAATTTTTGATTGTAGCCCAACCACTAATTATTAATAGTTGTTTTAATATTACCGGCTACCACATGGTGTGCCCGGCACAGAATGGTATGCTCGATTTAGATCAATTAAGGTGGCTGGCAGCCGGTTGGGTGGGTGGGGCATTTTGTGTAGCTATATAACTATGTGCATGGTCATCACAGTGTGTGGGTCACTGATGCATGGAGAGTGCTGCAGGCTATCTGCCAGGGAGAAATTTAATACCAACATGACGATACTGATATATGATAAGTGTCACTATTGCTTTCATGCTTTTCCCCACAGGATGGCAACACAGCTCTTCACGATGCATCCTGGTGTGGCCGCCCTGAAGTGGTGAAGCTACTGTTGCAGTCTCACGCCGACGTGAATGTTAAAAATAATGTGAGTACTGAATCACCTCACTAGTACCATTCAATCCTTATTATATATGTAAATCTGGATATTTTTGCTGTAGAAATTGTATTTGTTGATAGGTGCAGATCCACAAAGTGAAAACAATCAGTGTAAATTAATTTTCATAGGTGGAGTTCGAGCAACAGAAATTTTTATACATAAATATTTTCTAAAAGTGAATTATACTAGATTTATGGTAATGTAGCACATATAAGGCTACATCATCAATGCTAAGTAGGGTCAGGACCATGACACTATTTAAGGTTGCGGATCCAAGTTCAAGTGAGATATTCGTGACAAAAATAAAATAAGAAACTCATAGCGAAATCTTCTTGGGCCAGCTGGCTCTAAGATTTAATGCACGATTCAAACGGCTACTTTTGACAGTCTCTAACATGGTTAGGAGTGTGCACAATAATTTCTGCACGTGGGTGGAACACTAGTCTATCCCATAATCTTAATTTTGAGCATGAACTTCGAACCATTCTTTATAAGCCTTAACATGCTTAAGCTGGAATGTATGTATATCTGCCACTATCTTCTAGTCCAGGTATGACTCATCTACTTGTACTTTTGCCATGATACTAATGGGGGGGGGGGGGGGGGGGGGGGGGGGGATCCAAGACCTAACGTCATAATGATACTATTAACTAGGTGGTCACAGAAGCAGCTTCTGCTGTCCAAAGCCAACTTGGACATTAAAAATGATGTGAGCTCTGTCATCTCCTCTATCAGCACAGTCATGTTGTACTTGATGCTCATGTTAGAACAAAATTTAATGATATGGTTGGTCAGTGGGTGGGTGTGGCCAGTAGTTACTGCATATATGCATGTGCCGTTGCTTTAATAATGGCACAATTTTATAATTATTGAATTTGTGGTCAATTGAGTCAATTTATAAACTGTCTATTGATCGATAAGTGCTGTTTTTATGCCCATTAACTAACCTCATATCTGTTCCAGGCTGGTCAGACTCCAATCCAGATAGCAAATAACGGAAACTATTCAAAAATAGTTAGTCTGCTAAAAACTGCAGGTGAGCGAGTTCAGATAAAGTACCTAAAGAAAGAGCTGTTTGTCCCTAAAGCACAATCAAATAAAAATCTAGAAGCTTAACACTTTAAATGCCTTTAACTGCACAAATCAGCATATCAGTAAGTAGCTAATTATGATACATTTCTATGCAAAAATATGTCCTTGATATTAGTGAAACAATAATTTCTCATGCACACACTTATATACAAAACAGCCCAATGTGTTCAGTGCAGGAGGAAGTTCACTTTCTATAGAAAACAGGTGTGTTATGATGCCAATATAATCTGTAATAATATTATATGCATGCAAATTTTAATTAATGTGCCTTTTCTGTAGTATTACTGCCATAAATGTTTGGCCCGAGTGTGTGATAGCTGCTCCAAGCACAAGTTCCCCATTTCTGACCCGTCATCCGTGCCTGAAAGAGTTTGTGATCGCTGCTATGATGATCTTACAGCTCAACGCAAAAATGAAAGTAAAGGCTTCACTTTAAACAGTTAATGCTAGTTGAAGATATTTTTAAACCATTCAGGTCGACCGCTGACAGCTGATGAACTGAGAATACTCAACATCATCCTAGTGGAGTATATGGATAAACTAAACAACATTGGTTTATTTTTTGAGACAGCTATTGCTGACCAACCAGCCACCACTGATCAGCCTGTGGTCACTAAGAAAAGGGTGGTGGACTGCTTGCAACAAATTGGTCAGCGAGATCTAGCTGGAATTATTAAAAACCAAGGTATGTGTGTATGCTGTAGATACCACATGTTTATGAGCCCAAAATGAGACATGGAGTTCTTTGGCTTCATGCAGGATTTTGTAAATAACATTGAGTACAGAGAGAACTGCATTTGTGTCAAACACATTCACTGATATTACGTATGGCAGTCAAGCTTACATTATCGGTGTTAACTATATAATAATTATAGCTGTTTGCATAGTATCCATTGAGAGAAAAGAGAGCCTGGTACACTCCATGCATTGCCGTGACAAAGCTAGTTAGCTATAGATATATATTATGTGCATATCTGCACAATAGGCATCAAAGAGCTTCAGGATCACGTGTATGAAAATGTCTACGAAAGTGCATTAAGAAACGAAAAAGCTGAAGTCCGACTTCAAGTATTCAAGATGATATTGAGTGGAGTACCGCGATCGGGAAAGACCACCTTCTGGAAGCGATTAGCGATGAAGGATTTTAAGCTCAGCAAGACATCAACAAGCACTGGAGTAGCGGAGTCACACTTTCTCTCAGCCCACATGAGTACAGAAATGCTTCTTGATTTGCACTTGTACAGCGAAACAGATACTAAAGATCTCACAACAGAAGCACTGACCATATACAAGCGCATTTTAGAAGCAGCTCCCACACAGACTGATTCAAGCCAAACTGAGAGTGTGGTACCTTTAGAATCCTCGATTACTTCCCATGAGGAAGAATCATTGAGTATGCCTTCAAATTTAGATAGTGAGGAAAATAATCGATCACAAGCAAATAATATTATCACTCAGACACCTTCTGAAGAATATGACTCGAGTCAATATGAGACATATACCACTGATCTTGATACCAATCTGCAATTTGAAGCCAGCACTGCCAGCCAGATTTGGACGAATGAAAATGAACAGAGAGTACCAGTAAAGTTTGCATATCGTGAAATCATTGATGAAGAGCTACTGGCAGTCCAAAAGGAAGAAATTGAACAAATTTCTAAAGAAATTGATGAATATTTCAGTGAATTAACTAGTCTCCTACGAAAAGGCGAAAAAATACCCACCAATATCCCACTTGTTAAAAAAATCTGTCACTTGATTGATACTGGAGGTCAAAGGGCATTCTTAGAACTGCTTCCTACCGTGACAGTGGGCAAAGCACTCTACCTTCTTTTCTTCTCATACGAGCACTTCGACAGTAGACTTCTCGAGACAGTTCAACAGCAAGGTGCCTCTGTGGAAGTACATACTGGCACATTCTACGAACAGATGGACATAGTAATGCAATCATTAATCTGTGTATCGAGCACTTCCTCCGTATCGAAAGATAACGTGGCCCTACTCGTTGGTACACATGTTGATAAAGTTAAACCTCAACATGTGGAAAATGTTAATAGTATTGTAAGTAAGAAAGTGGAACCGTTCCTGAAAAGTGGCCTCGTGTTTGCAGATGAAGAAAAAGATAAGATGGTGCTGGAAGTGAGCATTAAAAAAAATAAGAGGTGTAGTAACCGGCCCAAGGATTATCGAAAAGTGATTTTGGATATTGCGGAAAATAAGCTGTCTTGTCCAGAATCTGAAAAGCTGCCACCATCATGGTATATGTTCTCGATTGTGTTGCGCAGAATGAAAATTATTGGTCATTCAGTGCTTCGATATAGCCATTGTCAGCAGATCGCGAAGAAATTGTATATCAAGGAAACACAGCTCCAGAGCTTGCTATCTCGTCTCCATAAGATTCTCGGAATTGTGATGTACTTCCCAGAAATACGTGAACTTGAGGACATAGTCATCTGTGATCCTTCAGTTGTGTACAGAGGTATATCAGAACTTATTTTCAATTCATTCACTAAAAGCAGTACAGTGCGATCCTTGCAGTTGAAAAAATGGGGAATATTCGTGTATCAAGAGTTAAAGGAACACTGCAAATCGAAATCAATGAATAAAGGATATCAGCTTCTGGTTGACCAATTAATAATTATACTTCAGCATCTTGGAATCATTACTCCAGTTCAGTTCAGGCAACCAAATGATTCTTCAACTGAGCCTAAGGACAAGGACCATTCATCACAAAGCATTGAATCAGATAATATAGAATTCATAATTCCTGCTGTTCTTAATGATGCTCAACAAGAGGAGCTCAAACTGCTGCTACGAAATGGAGAGGCCTGCTCAATCATACCTCTCAGAATGTACTTCAAGTGTGGATTTTCCCCAATGGGTGGATTCTGCTACCTCTTCACAAGATTGATATCTGATCGAAAATGGAAACTTCCGCTTGAAAAGGAACAGATGATGACCGAAAATAAGATTTATTGGAGAAATAAAGCCACTTTTATCGTTCAAGCGTATCAGAAGAAATATTTTGTGACCATAGTGTCAACCAAAATATACTATGAAATTCACATTGTTCATACTCACTCAAAAGAACCATTCCAGCTCAGAACCGATGGTCGCAACATTTGCAAAAAGGTTTGGAACGATATCGGAGCAGTCATTTCCAACTCATTAAATGCACCTCTGAAAGAGTACACAGTTGCTTGTCAATGCACCTTGCATGGAAGCGAAGAATTGGAACATGCGATGGAATTTGAAAGCAAACCACATGAAAAGAAGATTGAAATTAAGGCCAATTGTTTATTAGACAAAAATAGACCACACCCACTTACTGTGGACACTTCTGAACAATCCATAATAGTATGGTTCAAGGTAAGTGGCAAGAGAATTAATATGAATGTACGCTTTCTGTGGCAGATTGCTAATTAAAACTTCACTTTTGTTGTCTTTATAGGAACCATATGATCGTCAGACAATGGACTTGGGCAGTTTAATGGAACTATCTACGGACCACTTATTCATGACCAACTCGAGCAGTGGTCAGCTCAAGTATCAGTGGTCAAGAATTGTCAATGAAGTGGAAGAGAAAATTGAGGACGAGGAATGTTACAAAAACAGTGACTCAAAAATTCTGAAGATTGATGGTTTTGAGGGCAAGTATGCTGGAATCTACCGGTGTGTTATTTCAACATCGAGTCGACCTGTAGTATCAATGTCAGCTGAAGTGGAAGTAGATCTACCAGGTAAACTAGTCATAAATGTAATGATTATAGTGTTCCAGGCACTTTTAATGATATTTTATTGTACAGAACCTCCTGACGAATTTAGTACTGAAATGAGCGACAGACAGTTTCTACTCTACCTTAATGCCAATGGCATCTGTTATGATGTCTGTAAAAAGTTGAGAGGTAAGATAGAAATACACAATGTTACATTACGTCATGTTGTTATAATAATATCTTAATCTTATAGAAAATAGAATTACTGCTAAGGAGTTCAATTTGAGCTCATATGAATCTTGGTCACTGGATCTAAATTTGACATCCATGGAGAAGAATGCTTTGCTATCATTATTAGGTATTAAGATCATTAATTTTTGTAACACTGATAGTATAATAATTATTGTGTATGCCTTTATCCCTGTATTCTGTATACTGTGATGAATGGTTAACCAAAGATTTATACCGATTGTTACAATTTTGCTTTTTTTAGTTGTTGCTGATTGTACAAAGTGTGCAGTGTGTCTAAATATTCATGTTGACCCGTGCACCCTCTCCTGTGGACACACCTTCTGTCAACTGTGCTTGGCTCACATGTGGAAAAATAATAAGAAATCTTGCCCAATGTGTAAGGAGACATGGAAAGTACTTCCTGCTATTAGTTTTGATTACAGGTGAGAAGTATTTGCTAGTCTATCGCAGCTAATGTTTATCACATCGTTCTACTTATTATTATAGGAGAAACATTGAGAGTGCTCATGGTCGGGAAGTGGAGCGACTGAGAAAAGAGTATTGTCTGGAAGAAAAGGAATTAATCGAGGAGTTTTTGGAAGCAAAAAGAACTTTATCCAAAAGTCTTGTACAACAGCCAGAAGAAATAAATCAGCTGCCTGGTAAGTTAGGCATGGCATATTATTCTCTCTCATTACAGTCTTTTCACTGCATGTACTTTTTTCCAACTTAGATTATGATGTTAAAAATGCATGACATATTGTATAAAAATTTAATATCCTTCTTTCACAGGTGTCTGGAAGCTACCTGGTGTAGAGGAGTGTGATGAAAGAAGCGTAGTTGTACAATCTTCTCAAGGTCAGCTTGTTGAGTGGAATGGCTTGAAGCTTCATATCCACGCAGGCAGCTTACCAGAAGGCTTGCAGCAATGTACTATTTTCATCAAAGCTTCTCTTGCTGGGGACTATGAGATCCCTGAGAACACTAGTCTAGTCAGTGCCTTCTATTGGCTGCGCTGTGAGCCACTGTGTACCTTCATTAAGCCGATCACAGTTGAGATCCAGCATTGCAGTACTAAACGGGATCTCTCTAAGCTTAAAATAGTGCGAGCATTTTGTAATCAGAAGTCCCTCCCCTACAAGTTCAAGCCCCTAGAAGGAGGTAGATTTGATGCGGACACGTCTTATGGAGCCATAGAAGTGAAAGGATTCTCTGGATTTGGAGTTAGTGAAGAGAACCCAGATTCAGAGAGGATGTACTACAACCAGCTTATCTATTATAGTAATCCCAGTCAGCAGAGACATGATATTCACATTATCTATACTTGGAATACTGATGCACATATAAATGTAAGTCATTATTCACTCAATAATTACTGTTTCTTATAGTCAATTTGCTTATTGTATAATCATGATTATTATTATAGTATGTAAGTGCAAAGTACCCTGAGGAGCAAGGTTACAGTGCCGGCTGTTATCAGGTTGTTGAGTTAGAAGGACCAGTGATCCAAGTTGACCTTGATAAAAGAAAGTGGACTGAAGTAATGGATGGTCAGTGGGAATTGTATCCAATAAAACCAATGGTCAGTCATTAACATTCATTATAATTATGGTACAAAATAGGTTACTGTCATAATAGTATGTACTTTTGTATTTTAGTTGACTAAAGCCGAGCTTGATGACTTTAAACCGGGTAGAGCGATACCCAACTGTGTACTTGAGGCACGCCCGCTCCGTGAAGACATCCATCAACTTTTACATGAGATTACCTTGATTGGAGTTAAATCACCATACCATGAAGTGACACTTAGACTCTATGATAGTATGCCCCCAAGGAGAGGTAAGTTGCTTATTATATATCATGCTGAATTAACTATATAGACAAGCTTGATCTCCAAGAAGTATAATTATTATGCTTTTAATCTACTAGTCTATCACATATTGACGAAATCAATACTGATACAAGTACTAATTTATAGGAAAGGATTGATTCTGAGTAACTTTTACTGTACATATTAAAGTAATGAATTGTCATTGTAGTACCTACTGCGGTGTGCACATGAAATTTAATTTGATATAATTATAACAAATTTTTTCAGTTCCTACCGGTGATCATGTAGAACAGCCAGGGGCACAGGTGGATGTGCCTCCACAGCCGTTGGAATTCTCAAAGGATATGAGTTATGAGCAACTAGCAGTGTGGTTAACCAACCATCCACAGTTTGTGGGAGCAGATTATCAACAAGATATCAGCAAATTGAAGGGTAACTAACATTATAGACAACACCAATGCCACTAAGTCATTGTATACATACTCACTCTGATACTATAGATGCCAAAATTACTGGTCGTGCACTTTTGAGCCTCACTGAAAGCAGGCTGGAACGATCTGGAGTGTCATTAGGATTCCAGTGTACTCTGATGAATGTCATTGAAAACTTGGTATGCGATATACAAATAAGTGGCTATGTCAATTTGAAATAGTGTGGTCTATTAACTTGGTATCATTTGTATACAGGAGGGGAGCTGGCCAGCTGCAGAGTCTCCATTTGTGGGAGCAAATTATCAACAAGCTATCAGCAAAATGAGGGGTATATAACAAATAATATCGTGATAGTTCATAGCTAAGTGGATGTTTATTATGCTAGTACTAAGACAGCTGCGGGAACCAGCTTCTATGATTATTATTATCATGATAATTATTACAATTTTGATGCCCACAGATTATCCCAGTGGCGCTAGTGTGCAGCAGCCACAATCCCAACCTACATTTCGGACACGAGCAGATGTGCATTCACAATCCCCCAAGGACATGAGTTACAAGCAAGTAGCAGTGTGGTTGGGAAATCATCCCAGTTTGAGTGGGGGAGACTATGAAGACGATATCAGCAAATTAAGGGGTACATTAATTGCCCGATACAGTAACTGTGGTAATTATTATAATTGTAACAAAATTTAATATTACTTTATTTAGATGCCAGAATTAATGGCCATGTATTTCTAAGCCTTAATGAAAGCCGGCTAGAACGTTTCCATGTATCAGTTGGATTCACATTTGCCATCATGAATATCATAGAGGACATGGTAGCTATGTTCATGAGAACCTAAGGCATGGTAGCATGATAACATCATTCAGATATTTCATTGTGTACAGAAAAGTAGCCAGGGACCTACTAAAAGTGATAGACAACCAACAGACAGTACAGCTGGCTCCAGAACACAGTATCACCCAACCTATTCTACTAATGAGAAGGAAAAGCCCAAACATGGTATATATATTGCAACATCATCATGCACACATTCGAGTACTCGTATTATCTGAATTTGATAACCCCTTTTCATCATTAGATTACATTCATCCCATAGCTGAAATTAATTTTGGTTGCTACAGGCAATTACAAAGTTATACAGCTAGACAGCATGCACGGCATGATCATGAAAAATCATAATGATAGTATTAATAGTAGAATATGTTGATTACAGATTATTTTTCCCCTATTAAGTGCTTATTATTGTACCTTAGGTTGTCTTGGACTAAGTGATTTAAGGAGAGTCCAAAACACTCTATGGGATGCCCGTACCCAGTGGTACAACATTGGATTAGACCTTGACATCAGCCCAGACTCTCTGGACTCCATTGAATTAGCTAATGCAGGGAACCCCGAACGCTGTTTCAGAGCCATGCTCACCAAGTGGCTGAGAGAGCACAAACGACCAACTTGGAGTGCATTAGCTGAGGCCCTCAGGTCTCCTTCAGTTGGATTGAGTCATCTAGCTGAAGAAATAAATTTGTAGAATGATACAAGCTTATTACGTACATGAGGATAGTTTGTCATAATGATCATGACATTGTGTTATTACTTAGAGCTATAGCTAGTACCAGTGCTATCATAATTTTACGTCATTAATTTTTTGTTCACTCAATCATCTATACATAGCTAGCTATAACATAGCTAATCATTGTGCTGCATAGAACACTGTATACTGTAATATTATTATTATTATGATGAATTCCGTTATATTATTAAATTTATCATAATTATAGTAGGAAACTTTCATGAATTTCAACTTAAGGGCCATCTGCAAAGATTAATTTTCTCCACAAAATTGCACAAGTGGCCATGGCACTAACTATTAATATATATTATTGAAGGGTTCAGAACCCTAGCCTATTATATATGTGGTGGTCTAAACTACAAAATTTAATATTGATGCCCCAATTGCAAATTTATGAATACACATTAATATTATTTTGTGGGCTGTAAAAAAATTTATATAATTTTTGGCAATTTGGTAGAGTACATGTACAGTGCATGATAGGTTTTTAGTTTACCAATAATATGATTCTCAGCCCTTCAATTAAAATTTAGCATCACCATCAAGTGTGGCATCACAATAATAAACACTAGAATAATATCAAAAAATCAACTTTACATTCTTAGTACCATAAACACAATAACATCATGATAATTAATATCAAAACACAGGGTGCATAGTTAATAACACAGGGGAAAGTGTGTTCCTAATGTTTTGTATACATGTGGATTTTTGCTGGCCGCGTTGGTTGGTGGGTGAGGGGGGTGGGTGGGTGGGGTCAATTAAAGGTCACTTTAGCAGGGCTATTACCTCATCACCCTCGGCACAGTCTAGGTAGGAGGCTGAGCCATCAGGGGCCTTCCCGTTCTTACTAGCACCCTGGAGAGGGAGAGGGAGGGAGGGAGGGAGGGAGAGACAGAGAGAGTAGGAGAAGAGCAACTGAATGATCCATACTTCTTTGAAAGACGACCCTTTACCACTAAAACGACCAGTGATTGGTAATGGTCGTCACACAAGTGCCCAGCAGGAACTATGTCTCATGTAGCTTAAGGCTTATACTAATAGGGTGCGTTAAATTGGATCATGCGTTGTATTCGATTAACTACGGTATTATTGTTATTATTGTGTAGATTTTGGCAGATTTTTTTGTGATAGTTACCCTTTCCTTCTGGATACATAGTGTGATTGGTAAAGGGTCATCAATTCGTCCAGCCTAACTCCAGGTTTTGAAGATAGCTATTCTATCTGAGAAGTACGCTCACGACTACACCTGACGTGGACACGATTCTGAACCTGATTCGTCTGGCTGGAGACTATGTCAGTGAGGAGGTCTTGTATAGGATTGTCCAGGTGGTCATCAACACTCGATCAGGAGGTGCAGGGATATGCCGCAAAAACTTGCTTCAAGGTGAGAAGAGAAATGGTGTCAAAAAGCGTGTATGTGTTAGAAAGAAGCGGGGGGGGAGTGGGGTTAGGAGTGACGTCTTGTCTGCTGTCTCCGACTGTTTAATATATATACTCATCTGAATGGAATACATTGCCAAGTGCTGTGTTGATCATGTGATAGTTCAATCAGTTCCCATTGGTTCATTTGTTAGGACTCGATTCACTGTCTACTAGATGCTTGGGGATTGTTATTCTTTTGGCTGATTACCTATTATTAGTCTGATTTTTTCTCGACTGTGTATGTATGTATGCATCAGTACAATAAATATTATCTCAGGGATTTGCCACATAAACCTGCTTCGAGATGAAGTGAGAAATGGTATTGAAAAATTGTGTGAGTGTGAGTATGTGTGTGCATTGATACAGTATTGCTGGAAATTTTTGTCGATTTCGCCCCTGCTCTCATTTGGTAATTTTTATCCTTCAAATTCAACTGACTCCCATGAGGATGGCAATATCTGAACCCTTGTATACATGTACATGTGTGCTATACATGTACATGTGTATGACACAGCTTCGCATTCTGATATACCCTCAAATTTAATCCCTTTTAATTGACTTCCATGAGATACATAGCTAGGATGGCAGTATCTGATGTCTGTTATAATATTATTATTATATAAACCCTGTATTTGATTATTTTGTTTTGTGTGATCAGGCGCTTCAGGCTCCAGCGTGTCATGAGAACATGATCAAGGTCGGTGGCTACATCTTAGGAGAGTTTGGGAACCTCATAGCCGGAGATCCAAGGTCAAGGTACGCCATTATTTTCTGGAGTGTATTTTTTTACCATTGCACATGCAAACAGTTCAAATATCTTTATTATGTATATTTTGTTTCCATTCCCATTCCAGTCCTTTAGTCCAATTCCAATTACTCCATTCCAAGTTCCACCTGTGTTCCATTCCAACGCGAGCGCTGATTCTCTCAAGTTTATCAACCTGTTCCCTGAGATTAAGCCGCAGATCCAACAGATCCTATCCTCCGATAGTCAGTCTCGAAACGGTAGTCAAGAGCTTCAGCAAAGGGCCATTGAGTATCTTCAGCTGACTACCATAGCCACCCCAGATGTACTGGTAAGTAAAAAATTTCATTGAAAAATCGATTTAAGATTTAGCAATTTTTTCAAAGAAACGTTTCTAAGAAAGTCACAGAAAATTATGTGTATTCTGATGGTAAAACTTACAGTTTTAAGATTTTCCACATGAATGATGAATGTTCAAAATGTCCATAATCGACATTTTGAACATTCATGTGATATGCTAGTACAGTTTGGCTCAAATACATGTATAAAAAAAATTCATTGAAACATCAATCCAGCTGTGACCTTTTTTGGAAAGAAAATGCACAACTACACAGCTAACACATGTACACACAAACACTCTTCCCCCTCTCCATAGGCTACTGTTCTCGAAGAGATGCCTACTTTTCCAGAGCGTGAGTCAACTCTTCTCTCTAAGCTCTACCAGTCAGCGCCGTGGACCGCTAAACTACACAAGACGTTGGGGGAGGAGTCAGTGGGCGGGGCCACGAGGGAGGAGGAACCCCCTGCCCCTGTCATTAATGATATCGGTCAGCCAGTTGGTGATACTCTGGTCAGCACATCGCGTAAGTATTATAGCCAGATTTTTTTTCCCCAGGAGAAATATTTTTGCTAATTTCATCATCAGCTCTCATTGGCAAACATTTTTTGTTCTATGCTAAAGGGTTAGTGCAGCATAGTACCGGTAAGCAACAAACTGTTACTACACTCTACACAAATAACCGAATAAATAAACAAGATAGGTTAATTGACTTGGATCGACCAATCAAATTGCAGCAGAGTACAAGGTACCGGCGACACTGTGATCATCTGCACGATTGTTAGGTACCGCTACAATCTACGCTACTAACAAATAAATAAATAATAAAGGAGATCAGTTAATTAACTTGTCAAATTGCAGCAGAATACAAGGCACCGGCGACACTGTGACCATCTGTAGGGTTGTGAAATATGCCCTCACAGCATTAGGTACCGGTATTATTCGCTACAATCTACGCTAACAAATAAATAAATGAAGGAGACCTGTTAATTAACTTGTGGCGACCAATCAAATTGCAGCAGATTATAAGGTACCGGTGACACTGAACATCTGCAAGGTCCCTCATAGCATTAGGTACCGGTATTGTTCGCTACTACTAACAAATAATTAAATAAACAATTTAACTTGCATTGACCAATCGAATTACAGCAGAATACAAGGTACCGGCGGCACTTTGAACATCTGTGCGGTTATGAAATATCCCCTCACAGCATTAGGTACCGGTATTATTCGCTAGCTACTATTAGCAAATAAACAAATAAATAAACGAGCTAAGTTAATTAACTTGCATTGACCAATCGAATTGCAGTCGAGTACAAGGTACCGGCGACACTGTGCACATCTGCGCGGTTGTGAAATACCCTTTCCTCTGTTAGCCAGAGACACCTGCGCAGCGATAAATATTTATTTGTTGCTGAGCCTGTATTTCAGGGATGCTATTGTAGTTGCATTGTGACCCATGTAGGTAGCTACTAGGATATACGTGTAGGTGAACTTGTGTTTAATTATAGGGGTATCCTCCTTTTAGGGATAATTTGTTTCTATTTCATTATGATCTCTCTCTCCCTCTGTTCTTCTCTACCCTTACATACCGTATAGCGGGAAACTTTCGAGGGAGAAAACTTTCACGAATTTCGCGATTTTCCCACCATCCGCCAAAGTTTTCTCTACGAAATTCTAGGCATGCCACACCCATTATGCGACCAATTTTAACATTCTGCGAAAGTTTTCTCCGCGAAATGCTCCTTTCCTACCGATCCGCGAAAGTTTTCTCCCTCGAAAATTTCCCACTATACGGTACTTTCTCTTTCTCCTCACTCTGTTTCTCTCTCCCCCCCCCCCCCCAGCTCCCGAGTCAGCAGCCCCTGGCCCCTCTGATCAAGGCCTACTAATTGATGTATTTGGAGGTCCCCCAGCCCCGCCCCCTGCAGCAGCCGCTGAGGTGACCACACCCCCAACAGCGACGGGACTTTCCCCTGGAGCAGAGGAAGGATACATGAGGTTCCTACTGAAGAATAATGGAGTTCTGTTTGAGAATGAAATGCTTCAAATCGGAGTCAAGTCAGAATATAAGAAAAATCTAGGTTAATTCCCCCCCCCCCCCCCCCCCCCCCCCATCTCTCTCTCTCTCTCTCTCTCTCTCTCTCTCTATCCCTCTCCCTCTCCCTCTTTCACACGTGCATGCATATGAATACGTGTTCACACACACAATATTATTACGCAGGTCGTATTGGGGTGTTTTTCGGCAATAAATCCTCAACCAGTCTAAAAAACTTTTCTTCGAGTGTTACTCTGGCTGGTTCGCTGGAAGAGTGTCTCAACATTCAGGCCAAGCCAATTGACTTCACGATAGAGAACGGGGCCCAAGTACAACAGGTTGTTAACGTCGAATGCAAGGCACCATTCTTTGAAGCACCTCTACTGAATGTTCAGTTCAGGTACGTAAGAGGGGAGTAGTCTAGAGGGGGCAGGGGAATGCCCTCCTCTGTCTCTCTCTCCCTCTCTCTCTCTCTCTCTCTCTCTTTCTCTATCTCTCTTCACATACATGCACGTGCATTATGTGCATGTGTATAAATATTCATTTCTAACAGTTAATGTCAATTTAGTTAGAAGGTTTTGGATTTATTTTGATGTATTGTATTTATACATTGTATCAGGTAGCTATCTATAGACACAATTATGTACAATTAGCTCCTCTGATAGATACAATAATAATGTTATTCATAAAAATTCTGGAAGGTCCCTTTTCTCAGAACAGGTCATATTTTGTGCCCAGATGGTCATACCACCTGTGCAGCTGCAGCTGGGGTTGGTAGCTCCTGCAAACAATAATAATCCTACACACTGTCACTACAAGTTAACAAGTTTCACTCACTAGAACATTAATTTTCCTAGACTTAATAGCACAGGTGTAGCTATCATTATTAAATTTGGCTGTTGTCTGTTGCAGTGTTGGAGGCAGTCCCCACCAGTTGGTGCTCAAGCTGCCTGTCTTCATCAACAAGTTCATTGAAGAGACGGTCATGGGATCCGCTGACTTTTTCTCACGATGGAAACAACTAGCTAAGTATGAGCCCTTCCGCAAACACACACCCTCTCTGTCTGTCTCTGCCGCTCTCTCTCTCTCTCTCACACACATTATGCACTCAAAATTACATACACACAATATTATTGTAATTGTGCCAATTTTCATTATTGCTTTTTCCCTGGTAGTCAAGAGGCTCAGAAGATATTTACTGCTAAGCACTCTATGGAGAAGGAGTTTGCTGCATCAAAGGTTAGCTACTGACAATACTCTGTATTTCAGAATCTTGGTCTTTGGGGGAGCAGGGGTCAAGGGGGTAAGTATATGAGATATGCACAACAGAGCTCTATTAGTGTATGCAAGGTGTATGTGTAGGGGGGGAGCATTTATCATGCGGGGGGGGGCAATTGTGACCCCTTAATTAACTACTTTTAATTACATCCCTCGCTGACTGAATTGTATGATGCTCTTTTTCGTTCATTTCTGTGGCATGCAGTTGAAAGGCTATGGTATATCCGTGCTAGCTGGGGTGGACCCAAATGAAGACAACTTTGTGTCTGCCGGGATAATCAACACTCGAACCACTCTCATTGGATGCCTCTTGCGACTAGAACCAAACAAAGAGACAAAGGTACCCATGTCATTATTGACATGAGGAAGAGAGAGAGAGAGATGGAGTGAGGGAAGGGGGGGGGAGAGAGAGAGAGAGAGAGAGAGAGAGAGAGAGAGAGAGAGAGAGAGAGAGAGAGAGAGAGAGAGAGAGAGAGAGAGAGAGAGAGAGAGAGAGAGAGAGAGAGAGAGAGAGAGAGAGAGAGAGAGAGAGAGAGAGATGTGATGAGGAGTTTGGGGGTGCCCCTTAATTTGCGTAATGATTACATTTTGTCATTATTTATCTTGTTCCTGTTTCAGATGTACCGTATCACAGTGAGAACATCGAATGAGGCTGTGTCAAGAAAGATATGTGACATTCTCTCAGAACAGTTTTAGCCAAAAAAGAAGATATTTTCTGTTCCTTTTCTTTTCATAGCAACTGTTGTATAATAATATTATAATTATTGCTATTATAATAAATAATTGTCTAATTAAGAGAGTATTATTAACATGTTTGTACATGTCATGTAACTGGGTTGATAATGATATTCATAGCATGTAGAATATAGAACAATTACCGTGATTAATATGTACCAGATATGATGTCATAATGTATTTTGGCATTTGCATGCAGATAGTGGCTAGCTACACAGTAGTTGGCTATAAATAAGTGGCTAGGACAGTGAAGTGTATGGCATTCCAACACTGACAAAATTGGCAAGCTCAAATATATGATCAAACTTGAGTCAGATATATGGTCAAACTCAAATATGTGGTCAAAATTGTTGCCTATATATGATCAAAGCTAAATATATGATCAAACAAAAGTTATGGTCATTTTGCCCATATATGGTCAAACACAGAAAATATATGGTCAAAATTCAAGAAGATCCCCTTACATAATAGTCACGGATATGACGTATCTATTAGTTAATTGGACCGACGTGACGTCAACAGAATCACAGCCAGAATCCGCGTTCGCAAATAAAATTCGCGATCGCGCGTATAAACGATCCTTTACCCGCTATGTAGTCTCGTTCATGGACCCGCCCCCCTCTGGGGACTTGGCCATCTCGCTCCGCTACAATCCCTCCTTCGTAGGGCTGGCGTGCGAGACTATAGGTACAATCGGACATTGTAAGGTAAGTATGAATGAAATTAGCTGAGCTAACCGTGTCCCCAGGCCCTCTCTCTATGTTTCGTTCATCGCAAATGCTGGGAGATCGAGAGAGGGCCTGACAAGGCTAGTCCAGGTAAGACACGCCAGGTGCAGTAGGATATATTATAGTACATGAATAGCTAGTAGTTTCATTCATGCTTACCATACTGCTTTAATATCATACAATACACTCCACCATAGATATTAGAGCGCAGGGCTCTAATATCTATGACTCCACGTAGGAGCGGAGCGAGTCCCCAGACTCCGCCCTAAAGGGCGGGTTCGTGAACGAGACTACATAAGGTAAGGATCGTGAGTGTACGTTTGTGCGCGCGATCGTGAATTTTATTCGCGAACGCGCGGATTCTGGCGGTGATTCTGTTAACGTCACGTCGGTCCAATTAACTAATAGATACGTCATATCCGTGACGATTATGTAAGGGGATCTTCTTGAATTTTGACCATATATTTGCTGCATGTTTGACCATATATGGGCAAAATGACCATAACTTTCGTTTGACCACGTATTTGAGTTTGATCATATAAAATTTGACCATATATTTGGCTTTGACCATATATAAGCAACAATTTTGATCACATATTTGAGTTTGACCATATATCTGACTCAAGTTTGATCATATATTTGAGCTTGCCAATTTTGTCAGTGTTGGAATGCCATAGAAGTGCTTCATTCTTTTCTCATCTTAATAGCATCTTGAGTTGAATATATTTTACTAGCTAGCATGCAAGCTTAGTGCATTAATTTTGGCATGAAGTCTTTTTAATATCAATATCCCTGATCATGGCGTGATTGATAATCATCTATAATGGCAAAAAAATTAACTAAGGTAATAATAGCTACTGTATTAAATAACTGTCATAGTTATCACATGTTTACAAATAAATTAATTCTGTAGGACGAGGAGGAGCTACTTCAGCTATGTCGTGACGAGACGTCATGCAAGAGTACTCCTATCAGTCAGTTTGATGCCCTACTAGATCGAGGAGCTAGGCTGAATATCCATGATAAGGTACACCACTCAACAACTATTGTGGTCTGCTCTAAGTAGCTATGGCTATTTATCCAATGCTATTTCACTGTAGGAGGGCGGCCATCCACTTTGTCTGGTCAGCTACTATGGAAGGACGGATCTTGCTGACCTTTTCCTCCAACGCGGTGCTGAGGTGGACTTGGCTACGAAAGTAAGGCTCTAATTATAAAGCAGCTACATAGTAGAGCAGTTGAGACATGAGTGGGCTTGGTGGTACATGGCTCCACAGACTGAGACCTACCTTCTTTAATAATTAATTAATAATTATAATCTCGTGGCTAGTAATGAATGCAAGTATTGTGTATACGGTGTTGGCACCAAGTCAAAGTCAGTGTTACTGCATGATATTGTCTTAATTCCGTCCTGTTTGTGGCAATCAATCTACCATAGAGCTACAGCAGAGGATTTGTACATGTGTCACTGCTAGGCCTAGGGGAGGGAAATTACCTTAAGGACACTTGTTTGCGAGTACTAAATTTAACGAAATTAGCGATTTGCCTAATTTTCGTTAAAAGTTGTACCCGCGAATATCAATTTTTTCAACATAATTTTTCGAATAAATAGAATGTTAATTTTGAAAAAAATCGCTAAAATGAGTACCCGCTGAATGCGCTATTTCCGAAATCCGCTAAAATTTGTACCCGCAAATAATTGTAGCCCTAAGGTATGTACGCTGGAATAACTTTGAGAATAATTGGACCAGGTATGCATCAATGTTAATAATTCTACCTTTTATCCCAAACACATGAGAATGATAGGTACATTTCTTCCTTTGAGAATGATAGGTACATTTCTTGATCATATGGTGACAATTGTGACCTGCTCTGAGGAAAGGGACCACTTGGGATATTTCATAAAAATTGAGTTTGTGTGTGCTGAATCAAATGATGCAAATTTCATGAAAAATATTGATCACAAGCTGAGTTATGACCAATTTTATACACGCAGGTAGATATATTCGACTTTCAGAAAATGTGCATATTTAATTGTATGTGTCCGAGCAATTATTTGCACCCATAACGATCATTTACATATTGCATCTACATAAACATAGCATATCATCAATATGAAGCCAAAATTCTACATTTTCTGGTAGTAGAATAAAATGAAAAAATTCATTTTCCCCACATTTTAACTATTATTGGAAAATGAAATCACGAGTGGTCCCTTTTCTCAGAGCAGGTCATAATTATTATTAGCAGGTACATTTTTGGCTTAAAACACGTTTGCTGTATGAGGAAATGATATATACAGGGTCGACATATTATTGTAATGTTCCATGGTGCATATTATGGCTAATGTCAAGAGTAGAATACTCTTGCTGATGTTAGCAGGTACAAAAGTTTGCATTCTTTGGCCAATCCGCAATTATTAGTACCCGCAAAAAATTAGTAATAATAATAATAATTATAGGACCTGTTGATAGCATTAAATTTAAGGGCCAAAAAAATTAAAATTATAATCCTAGAATTAATTTGAGTCCTGTTTATGGCAATCATATTAAAAAATACCATACCATTATTGCCATAGAACTACACACTTGGCTTAAAACACGTTTGCTGTATGCAGGCGAACCAAATAATAAATTATTATTAAAACAACATTAACATTATAATTTTTTCCCAACCACATGCATTTTTGACAATAATATTGTCTATATATGTAGTATACCACATACATGGTGTGCCAGGCAGTTTAGATCAATTAAGATGGTCAGCTGGTTGGGTGGGCATTTTGTGTAGCTAGCTATGCATGTGCATGGTCATCACAGTTTGTGGGTCACTGATGCATGAAGAGTGCTGCAGGCTATCTGCCAGGGAGAAATTTATACCAACATGACGATACTGATATGTGATAAGTGTCACTATTGCTTTTATACTGTTTTCCCCACAGTATGGCAGCACAGCTCTTCACACGGCATCCTTGAATGGCCACCTTGAAGTGGTCAAGCTACTGGTGCAGTCTCATGCCGACGTGAATGTTAAAAATAAGGTGAGTACTGAATCACCTCACTAGTACCATTCACTCCTTATTATGAAAGTTTAAATATTATTAATTTTGCTCTTGATATTTTCATTGTCACATGAGGCAACAAAAATTTAAAATTGGTTTTGATTGTAGCCCAACCACTAATAATTCTAATATTACTGGCTACCACATGGTGCACCAGGCACAGAACTATGTGCTCAGTTTAGAGCAATTAAGGTGGGCGGTGGGTTGGGTGTTGGGGTAGGTAAATTATGCTATTTTTTGCTATTCTCAGATGCTAAAAAAATCCCTAATACCATACTTAATCTAATACAACGCATGGAAAAAAATTTTGAAAAAATGCGTGGTTTTCTGGTTAAGGTTGTCAATAATATTGCTCGTATATAAACGTTATGAGAATTCGTAAATGCTAATTTACACCTACACCTCGGTGTGTAACCTATACTATACCGTATAGCAGGGGGTGAAGACTTTGAAATTCATGAATTTTGTGATTTTATAGCCACCTACAAAAGTTTTCTCTGTAAAATGCTCCCTTTCTATCGATCCACGAAAGTTTTCTCCCTCGAAAGTTTCCTGCAATATGGTACAATATGACATTCCTGTATGCAGGCGAACAATAATAATTTCCAGCTATGTAGCGTAGGCCGCCAATTATCGGCCAACACCGATTATCGGCTGGTTAGTATACGAATGATGTTACAGTAGGGATAATTTACGTACATGGTGTGCCAGGCAGTTTAGATCAGTTAAGGTGGCTGGCAGCCGGTTGGGTGGGTGGGGCATTTTGTGTACATGGTCATCACAGTGTGTGGGTCACTGATGCATGGAGAGTGCTGCAGGCTATCTGCCAGGGAGAAATTAGATCAACATGACAATACTGATATGTGATAAGTGTCACTATTGCTTTTATACTGTTTTCCCCACAGTATGGCAGCACAGCTCTTCACGATGCATCCTTGAATGGCCACCCTGAAGTGGTCAAGCTACTGCTGCAGTCTCACGCCGACGTGAATGTTAAAAGTAAGGTGAGTACTGAATCACCTCACTAGTATCATTCACTCCTTATTACGAAAGTTTAAATATTATTAATTTTGCTCTTGATATTTTCATTGCCACATGAGGCAACAAAAATTTAAAATTGGTTTTGATTGTAGCCCAACCACTAATAATTCTAATATTACTGGCTACCACATGGTGCACCAGGCACAGAACTATGTGCTCAGTTTAGAGCAATTAAGGTGGGCGGTGGGTTGGGTGTAGGGGTAGGTAAATTATGCTATTTGTTTGCTATTCTCAGATGCTAAAAAAATCCCTAATACCATACTTAATCTAATACTGTAACAATGCATGGAAAAAAATAATTTCAAATGCGCGGTTTTCTGGTTAAGGTCGTCAATAATATTGCTTGTATATAAACGTTATGAGAATTCGTAAATGCTAATTTACACCTACACCTCGGTGTGTAACCTATACTATACCGTATAGCAGGGGGAGAAGACTTTGAAATTCACGAATTTTGCGATTTTATAGCCATCCGCAAAAGTTTACTCTGTAAAGTAAATGCTCCCTTCGTATCGATCCACGAAAGTTCTCTCCCTCGAAAGTTTCCCGCAATAATAATTATGGTATATGACATGTATGCAGGCAAACCAAATTAAATTCACAACATTAACATTATACCATCCACATTTTTGACAGTAATAATTTCTGACTATGTAGTATACCACATACATGGGGTGCCAGGCAGTTTAGATCAATTAAGGTGGCTGGCGGCCAGTTGGGTGGGTGGGGAATTTTGTGTAGCTAGCTATGTGCATGGTCATCACAGCGTGTGGGTCACTGATGCATGGAGAGTGCTGCAGGCTATCTGCCAGGGAGAAATTTATACCAACATGACGATACTGATATGTGATAAGTGTCACTATTGCTTTTATACTGTTTTCCCCACAGTATGGCAGCACAGCTCTTCACACGGCATCCTTGAATGGCCACCTTGAAGTGGTCAAGCTACTGGTGCAGTCTCATGCCGACGTGAATGATAAAAACAATGTGAGTACTGAACCACCTCACTAGTACCATTCACTCCTTATTATGTAAATCAAAATTTAAATTTTGCTATTGATATTTTCATTGCCACATGAGGCAACAAAAATTAAATAATTTTGTAGCCCAACCACTAATATTGCCAGCCATCACACAGTGCTCAGGCACAGAATTATGTGCTCAGTTTAGAATGATGAAGGTGGCTGGCGGCTGGGTGGGTGGGCGGGGCATTTTGTGTAGCTAGCTGTGTGCATGTTCATCACAGTGTGTGGGTCACTGATGCATGGAGAGTGCTGCAGGCTATCTGCCAGGGAGAGATTTATACCAACATGACTGACTTACTTCGAATTCAGTGTGCATTTGTACATGCAGTGGGAGGGGTTAATGAATTTGCCTTACCCTATATGTGTCTCTATTATAGTTTGGTAGAACAGCGTTGTTCGAGGCCACCATAGAAAGTCATCCTGAAGTCATTAGACTTTTGTTGCAGAGTGGAGCCCTGGTCAATAAGGTACAGCACTGTAATGCAATGAAGCGTCAAGCCAATATGAATATTAAAATAATGTGATGCCGAATCACCTCACTAGATCAAGAAATACAGACAATCTACTTTCTTGAGCATTTGATCGAATGTGCTAATGCCTTCATAATTGGGGCGAGCCTGAGCGAGCCCCACATAAACGGTACAGCTGTGCGCGAATTGTATATATTATTATTATTATTATTATTCGGTCACGCGAAGTATATGCCCAGCATGGCTCTATGGACATAAGCGCGAAATATTCTATTGCGCATTCTCATGCCTGGGCTACGCGCCGTATATACGCCGTTCTAATTTAGTGAATTGCAAATTTACACTCGTGCCTGCATGTATTGATCAAGTAAGCTAGGCCTATAGGATCTAGGAGCTATCGTTGGTATCAAGCTATACCGTGCCGGACTCCAAAGGATCTAGGAGGAGAGAGCGAGACAGAGCTCGTCGTCAGCTCAACAGCGCAAGGACCAGTTAAGAACGCGATAAAACGGTGATAGACGTGCTGCTAACTGACTCTGACAATATACGGAGGCAGGCTAAATTAAGGTACCATTTAATTGCGTGGGCGTGAGCGTCAGGAATGGCTAATTCAATTAGCGAATCGTGAAGGGGCGTGGCCGAAGAGGCCATACGAGTGCTTTTGGTCGAAGGTGGGCGTGTCCAGAATCGGCCAGGGATGATTATGCGCGTGTAATTAGCGACCGGAAGTGGCCCCTGAAGAAAAGGCCGGTAATTGCCCACTTCAAAGCAAGATCAAAGCATTCTTTCTTAACTATTAACCGCAACGACTTAAAATTATTAATTAAACACTAAGTAGAAAAAAAAAGCAAATTTAAATAATTAAATAAATAATCTAATTCATGGGGGGTTTGGGAGCACTTGGGGGGATAATTTTTACATGGGCACGCAGAATGGGTCGAAACTAGAGATTTGATCCTGGGGAATTTTGATTCACGCCTTAGAATTAAAGTTACAGCCCTTTGAAGTTACCCCATATGTTTGTATAGGAAGCCATGCATTTGCAATGTTTTCCGCCCACGCGCTACGTGAGGGGCGGGGCCACGCGCGCACATTAACGTGACGACCATTACCCACTTTGATCAAAATTGATGTATAGGCTGCCTGCTTGCATTGTATGGCTCTACTATGCATCCAGCTCAACTATGTGGCGGTTTTCGAACAATTTTTTTTCTGCTTAGTGTTCTGGTCGCCTTGTTAAACACTAAGTAGAAAAAAAAAAAAGATTTAATGTAAATAATGTTTGAGACTCTGGGAAGCTATTCATGACAAACTATTCATATGAGCACGCAGAATGGATCGTACCTGGAAATTTCTTGGAAGCGGAATTTTGATTCACACCTTAGAATTAAAGTTACGGTCCTTTAAAGTTTCCCATATGTTTGTATAGGGAAGCCATACGTTTGCAATGTTTTCCGCCCACGCGCTACGTGAAAAACGGGAAATTCCCGTGGTGTGCGTTATTTAGAAAAATTCTCAAAATTGGAGTATAGGTTGTTTGCTTGCTTTGTAAGGCTCTACTGTGCATCCTAGGTGTATTATGTGGATTTCTGACGACTTTTACCAACTTTTTGACAAAATTGAAGTTTAGGCTGCCTGCGGCTTGCATTGGCTCTACTGTGCATCCTAGGTGTATTATGTGGTTTTCTGGACAATTTTTTTTTCTGCTTAGTGTTCAGGTCTCCTTGAAAAAAAAAAAAAAAAAAAAAAAAGCCTAATTAGGCCTAATTAAGCATGTGGGCGTGTTCCTGGCACTGTGTGGAGTGTGTGCGTGTGCGTTAATGCAGGTTTTATTGCTTCCGATTGGGCGTGGCTTCACGGGCCAGTGCTTGGATATCGGGGCCTGGGACTTGGCCGCGGCGATAGGTGGGCGTGTCCCGGATGCGGTGGTGACCTTTGCACCCGGCCAGGAGGCTTCGGGGGCGTGGCAGGAGGTCAAAGGTGAGGCCATGTCAGTTAATGAGGCACAGTACGCCGGTGCGATCGAGGGGACCGTACGGCTGGACGGAAGCTGACGATGGTTTGAAGCGGATGTGGTTGCGATGACGTGTTGTTACCCCGCCCACACAGGAAATGAGGTGAGCTCTTGCGTGGGCGGTGTGGCAGAACGGCCTCCGAGTGTTTGTGTGTGTTTTGGCCTTGAGGAAGCTGTGTGTTTTAATTGGGATTGATTGTGGGCTTCCGGTGGACATCCGGTGGTTAGTAGGCACGTGATTGAGAATGATGGTCCTTGAGGCGCAGGGTGGTGCTGTTTTGGGCGTGGCCTGGCCCCTCCCTTCCGGCTCGGCTTCCGGTCCATGGAGGATATTAAATGAACACTTCCGGCTCTAGCAGCCACACCCCTGAGACCTGTGCAATTAAAAGGGCGTGGTTACACAACATGCACCTCACTAATGACTTTGATGTGGTTTAGGTGTCATATCCCCCACCTCACGCCCACGCAATTTAATGGTACCTTAAAATTATCTTTTCTCTTGACTGTTGGCAGACACTATGTCGAGGGAACTAGCTATCGTGCAGATGTATATAGGCCTACATATATAGCACTATGAGACTGTCTCTCATTGTATGCTTGGATATGTGTCGGTGGTCTGCATGATCTATTGTGCTATGGTTTTGTTCAAGTTTTCGAGTCTCAGCTACTTCGGACAGAGACCTTCAGAGGCTCAGCTCAGGCTCGCCCCAAACAGGCCCTGCATGACACTAGTAATTAGGGGTGAGCGTAAGCGAGCCCCACATTTGATCATTCACTGGAAGTTCGTCTGTCCGTCTGTCCATGTGTCCATGTGTCCTGTTTGGCTGACTGAACATGCACACGAAAATAATGTGCTCTCTATTGTGCCACGCCTCTTTGCCAATTATTTGCGCATGCTCAAATGAGTCAAAGCAGATCGAGAACTCGGGAAGAAAGGCCCAAGGATGAGGATGGATCCAGGGTGGTTTGTAATTACACCAAACTGAGTATCTATAGATCAATTATTAAGTCAATTTGTTTGTGTAAACATTCTGTATACTATTTTTGTAGGTTAGGTTTAATATACGAGAGTGCCTACCTGCCATCGGAATTTTGCACCTCGCAGCCTAGGCTGTACGCGTTAATTAGGTCAGCAATCCAGGATACAACTGCATGCTAGCAATTACACTGTGTCTATCTGAAGATCAAGCTGGATTCGAACCCATGACCACCGCTCCACCAGCCCCAGCCCTAGCCTGCATGCTCTGCCAACCCAGCTCGCCGTGGCTGGATGGCGTTTTTTGCCACCTTTATACACCGTGTCACTATCATACTAACCCTTGGTCAACAACCATAGCCTAAACCCAAACCCCTCGTCACTAACCGATTACCGAAACCCAACCAACCCCCCCCCCCCCCCCCCCCGGCTACTAGCCTCACTAGCCGTCTAGCGCTCAGTATTAGTGGCCGGTATGGTAGACACAGTGTATTAAACTGCTAGCATGCAGTTGCATCCTGGATTGCTAGATTGCTGGATTTCTGCAACCTAATTAACGCGTATAGCCTAGGCTGCGAGGTGCAATATTCCGATGGCAGGGTAGGCACTCTCGTATAACCTAACCTTTTTGTATGCTTAGTTAATCTGTGTGTCTGCTATAGGCTGGTAGAGGCCTAGGTCTCATAATGAAATTAAGCAATAACCGCTCTGAATTTCGTCTACTGAAGAGAGCTCAGCGGGCAGGTGAGTGGGTTCAGATAAAGTGGATAAAGAGCTATTACTCATACCCTCCCTCTAGGAATGCAAAATTTGGGCTAATGTACTATGGCAAACTTGTTTCTTTATGGGCATCATTATCACTGAGCAATGAGTATAATATGTGACTGATCCAATGTGCCTTATAGAGTCGAGAAAGTATTTATAATGCTCTTGGGAGAGATTCCTTTTATTACCTTTGTGAAAGAGAGCCCATTGGTGGTGCATATTACATTGTGGAGGATGGGCCGATATATTCAAAGTACTGGCACAGTTAGTAAACGCAAAATCGTATGCTGCATTTCAGCACAAAGAAGTGATCATGCATGGCTTGCAATCGTAGCCATGCCCGCTTACATTGAGTAGTAGAAAGTGATTGTGCATGACATTGTTTGTTCTGGGTCAGCTATGTACTGTAACATAATATAGTTTTATTGGCACATATCTGAGTTTAGATCCTACTTGTAACAAATACTGTGATCTGATTGGTTAAACTGAAGTATCTATCCTTCATAGAAAATCATGTAAGCTTTGTAGAAAATCATGTAAAGCTCTGTAGAAAATCATGTAAAATTCTTGCTTATGGTTAGGGTTGTTGCTAGGCAGCAGTTTATGTGTCTAGCTTTGGGCATTGTTGCTAGGATCTGAAGTTGTTAGACACTGTTTAGTTGGTTTCTACGTGATTTAGAAGACCTTAGGGCTCAGTAGAACCCTCGCTTTGCTCGGGATTCTACACAGAGCCCTTTGGTCTTCTAAATCATGTAGAAACCTCCTAACTATTATTATAGTTTAGACATTAGCAGGATATTGATATTCCATAGTGGACCCTCTTCTTGACATTCCATGAAAAATAGCACCCCTGATAACTGCCCACTATAGCAATGTATTATCACATGAACTGATCTGATATGCAACACTAACACACATGCACATATTTACACATTCATGCAATACATGTAGCTACAAGTGATCAATGTGCACAGTGTGGCAGGAAATTTACTCCTTATAGAAGACAGGTATGTTTATGTATTATGATGCTTATAGTATAATCCGCAATGCATGCATGGCATTGATTATAATGATTTTTTTTTAGCATAACTGCAATAAATGCTTGGCTCCGGTGTGTGATAGCTGCTCCAAGCACAAGCTCCCCATTTATGACCCATCATCCAAGCCTAGAAGAGTCTGTGATCGCTGCTTTGATGACCTTAGAGTTCAACCCAAAAATGAAAGTAAGGCTTCACTTTAAGCAGTTAGTCCTAATTGAAGATATTTTCAAACCATTTAGGTAGACCACTGACAGCAGATGAGCTGAGAATACTCAATCTTGTGCTAGTGGAGTATATCGATAAGCTAAACAAAGTTGGTTTATATTTTGAGACAGCCATTGCTGACCAACCAGCCACCGACCAGCCAGTGGTCACTAAGAAAAGGGTGGTGGAGTGCTTGCAACAGATTGGTCAGCGAGAGTTAGCTAGAATTTTGATTAAAAGCCAAGGTATGTGTGTGTCCTGTTACCACGCTATACTATAATCTAGCTAATACCTGCCACATACATACATACATTTATAAGCCCAAAATGAGACATCATAGAGTTTCTTGACAATTTGGCTTCATGCATGCAGGATTGTGCACAGTATCACAGAGTATTATATAAAAGTTAACTTTGCGGGATGCGGGATGCGGAGCTCCGCATCCCGCATCCCGCATCCTGCAAGGTGCGGGATGCGGGTTGCAGGTTGCGGAATCAAACGAAATTGCCCTTCTCGGCTTCCATACAGTAGTGCTTAAAAATATTGCTACTATCTTGCATGAGATCTTTGCATGTAGCTAGCTGACTTTATAAAAATTGACTAAGAATAAGCATGCACAGATGCTCTACCAGAACGTATGAAGTCTTTTACTCTAGCAACTATAATATTAATTTGTAATCTCCAGTCTCTGCATCATGATCGATTGTTGACCGTATATGGCAGTCACAGTTTAAAGCAGCTGCAGTGTAGCCCACATACGATCCTGCGCTTAATGAAATGTGTGCACTTAATGTACAGTGAATAGCGCAACAATCAGCGTCTGCAGTAGTAGTATGTTTGGATCAATCAGTTATACTGGCTATGATACTGAATGTATATTTCTGTCTGGCCTTGCTGTGCTGTGCATACATAATAATTAAGGCATTGAGAACTGCATTAGTGGCAAACACATTTACTGATATATATCGTGATGGTGAAGCTTATGTTATCTATACTAACTACTAGCCTCATATCCATCGAGAAGAGAGAGAGAGAGCCTGATACACACCATTCATGCATATGCATGCATTGTATAAGGCTAGCTAGAGGTATATGTATCTGTACTGATAGGCATCAAAGAGCTTCAGGATCACGTGTATAAAAATGTCTACGAAAGTGCATTAAAAAGAGAGAATGCTGAAGTCCGACTTCAAGTATTCAAGATGATATTAAGTGGAGTACCACGATCGGGAAAGACCACCTTCTGGAAGCGATTAGCAATCAAGGACTTTGTGCCCAGCGAGACATCAACAAGCACTGGAGTAGCGGAGTCACATTTTCTCTCAGCCCACATGAGCACAGAAATGCTTCTTGATTTGCACTTGTACAGCGAAACGGATACTAAAGATCTCACAACAGAAGCACTGACCATATACAAGCGTATTTTAGAAGCAGCTCCCACACAGACCGATTCAAATCAAAGTGAGAGTGTGGTGCCCTCAGAATCCTCAACTACTTCCCATGAGGAAGAAGAATCGAGTGTACCTTCAAAATTAGTCAGCGAGGAAAATGGTCAACCACAAGCAACAAACCTTCATTCACCTTCTGAAGAATATTATGATTCAGATCAACATGAGACATACACCACTGATCTTGATACCAATCAGCAATTTGAAGCCATCACTGCCAGCCAGATTTGGACGAGTGAAAATGAACAAAGAGTACCAGTAAAGTTTGCATATCGTGAAATTATTGATGAAGAGTTACTGGCAGCCCAAAAAGAAGAAATTTCTAAAGAAATTGAAGAATATTTCAACGAATTAACCAGTTTCCTACGAAAAGGCGAAAAAGTGCCCACCAATATCCCACTTATTAAGAAAATTTGTCACTTGATTGACACTGGAGGTCAAAGGGCATTCTTAGAATTGCTTCCTACAGTGACGGTGGGCAAAGCACTCCACCTTCTTTTCTTCTCATACGAGCACTTTGAGAGTAAACTTCTCGAGACAGTTCAACAGCAAGGTGCCTCTGTGGAAGTACATACTGGCACATTGTATAAACAGATGGACATAGTAATGCAATCATTAATCTGTGTATCGAGCACTTCCTCCATATCGAAAGATAACGTGGCCCTACTCGTTGGTACACATGTTGATAAAGTTAAACCTCAACACGTGGAAGATGTTAATAGTATCGTTTGTAAGAAAGTGGAACCATTTCTTAAAAGTGGCCTCGTGTTCGCAGATGAAGGAAAAGGTAAGATGGTGCTGGAAGTGAGTGTTGAAGAAACAGAGAGGTGTAGTAATCGGCCAGAGGATTATCGAAATGTAATTTTAGACATTGCCGAAAATAAGCTCTCTTGTCCAGAATCTGAAAAGCTACCACCATCATGGTATATGTTCTCAATTGTATTGCGCAGGATGAAAATTGCTGGTCATTCAGTGCTTCGATATAGCCATTGTCAGCAGATCGCTAACAAATTATATATCAAAGAAACGCAGCTCCAGAGCTTGCTATCTCGTCTCCACAAGATCCTTGGAATAATAATGTACTTCCCAGAAATACGTGAACTTGAGGGCATAGTCATCTGTGATCCCTCGATCGTGTACAGAGGTATATCAGAACTCATTTTCAATTCGTTTACTAAAAGCAGTACAGTGCGATCCTTGCAGTTGAAAAAATGGGGAATATTCATGTATCGGGAATTAAAGCAACACTGCAAATCGAAATCGATAAATAAAGGATGTCAGCTTCTGATTGACCAATTAATAATTATACTTCAGCATCTTGGAATCATTGCTCCAGTTCAGTTCAGTGAGTCAGACGATTCTTTAGCTAAGCCTAAGGATGAGGAACATTCATCGCAAAGTATTGATCCCGAGTTCATAATTCTTGCTGTTCTGTTAATGACGCTCGACAAGAGGAGCTCCAACTGCTGCTACGAAATGGAGAGGCCTGCTCAATCATGCCTCTCAGAATGTACTTTAAGTGTGGATTTTCCCCAATGGGTGGATTCTGCTACCTCTTCACGAGATTGATATCCGACCAAAAATGGAAACTTCCGCTTAAAAAGGAAGAGATGATGACTGAAAATAAAGTTTATTGGAGAAATAAAGCCACTTTTATCGTTCAAGCATATCAGAAGAAATATTTTGTGACCCTAGTGTCAACCAAAATATACTATGAAATTCACATTGTTCATACTCACTCAAAAGAACCATTCCAGCTCGGAACCGATGGTCGCAACATTTGCAGAAAAGTTTGGAATGATATTGGAGCAGTCATTTCCAACTCATTAAATGCACCTCTGAAAGAGTACACAGTTGCTTGTCAATGCACCTTGCATGGAAGCGAAGAATTGGAACATGCGATGGAATTTGAAAGCAAACCACATGACAAGAAGAATGAAATTAAGGCCAATTGTTTATTAGACAAAAACAGACCACACCCACTTACTGTGGACACTTCTGAACAATCCATAATAGTATGGTTCAAGGTAAGTGGCAAGAGAAGAACTAATATGAATGTATGCTTTTTGTCAGATTGTTAAATTTCACTTTTTGTTAATATCTTTATAGGAACCATATGATCATCAGATAAAGGACTTGGGCAGTTTCATTGAACTATCTACGGACCACTTGTTCATGACCACCTCGAGCAGTGATCAGCTCCAGTATCAGTGGTCAAGAATTATTAATGATGAAGAGGAGAAAATAGAGGATAATGAATATTTCAAAAACAGTAACTCAAAAGTAATGGTGATTGATGGTTTTGAGAGCAAGTATGCTGGAACCTACCAGTGTGTTATTTCAACATCGAGTCGACCTATAGTATCAATGTCAGCTGAAGTGGAACTAGATATACCAGGTAAACTAGTCATAAATGTAATGATTATAGTGTTCCAGGCACTTTTAATGACTTTTTATTATACAGAACCTCCTGAAGAATTTAGTACTGAAATGAGCGACAGACAGTTTCTGCTCTACCTCAATACCAAAGGCATCTATTATGATATCTGTAAAAAGTTGAGAGGTACAATAGAAATACACAATGTTACGTTACATTATATTGTGATATTTTTAATCTTATAGAAAATGGAATTACTGCTAAGGAGTTCAATTTGAGCTCATATGAATCTTGGTCACTGGATCTAAATTTGACATCCATAGAGAAGAATGCTTTGCTATCATTATTAGGTATTGAGATCATTTTTGTAACACTGATAGTATAATTATGCATGCCTTTATCCCTGTATTCTGTATACTGTGATGAATGTTTAACCAAAGCCTCAATACCGATTGTTGCAATTTTGCTTTTAGTTGTTGCTGATTGTACGAAGTGTGCAGTGTGTCTAAATATTCATGTTGATCCGTGCACCCTCTCCTGTGGACACACCTTCTGTCAACTGTGCTTGGCTCACATGTGGAAAAATAATGATGACTCTTGCCCAGTGTGTAAGGAGACATGGAAAGTACTTCCTGCTATTAGTTTTGATTACAGGTGAGAAGAGTTTGCTAGTCTATCGCAGCTAATATTTATCACATTATTCTATTTATTATTATAGGAGAAACATTGAGAGTGCTCATGGTCGTGAAGTGGAGCGACTGAGAAAAGAGTATAGCCTGGAAGATAAAGAATTAATTGAGGAGTTTTTAGAAGCAAGAAAAACTTCATCCAAATGTCTTGTACAACAGCCAGAAGAAATAAGTCAGCTGCCTGGTAAGTTAGGCATGGCATATTATTCTCTCTCATTACAGTCTTCTCACTGCATTGTACTTTGTTCCAACTTAGATTATGATGCCAAAATGCATGACATTGTATAATATATCCTTCTTTCACAGATGTATGGAAGTTACCTGGTGTAGAAGAGTGTGATGAAACAAGCGTAGTTGTACAATCTTCTCAAGGTCAGCTTGTTGAGTGGAATGGCTTAAAGCTTCATATCCACGCAGGCAGCTTACCAGAAGGCTTGCAGCAATGTACTATTTTCATCAAAGCTTCTCTTGCTGGGGAGTATGAGATCCCTGAGAATACTAGTCTAGTTA
Source organism: Cliona cf. orientalis (assembly GCA_963930775.1). Lineage (NCBI taxonomy): Eukaryota > Metazoa > Porifera > Demospongiae > Clionaida > Clionaidae > Cliona > Cliona cf. orientalis. The sequence continues at coordinate 14,386,451 of OZ005690.1, read as the reverse complement.
GTGCCTTCTTTTGGCTGCGCTGTGAGCCACAGTGTACCTTCATCAAGCCTATCACTGTTGAGATCCAGCATTGCAGTACTAAGCAGGATCTTTCTAAGCTTAAAATAGTGCGAGCATTTTGTAATCAGAAGTCCCTCCCCTACAAGTTCAAGCAACTAAAAGGAGCTAGCTTTAATGCAGACACGTTTTACGGAGCCATAGATATGAAAGGTTTCTCTGGAGTTTGTGTTGTTGAAGAGAACCCAGACTCAGAGAGAATGTACTACAATCAGCTATTCTACCGTAGTTGTCTTAGCCATCAGCGGAGACACGAGATTCACATAATCTTCATTTGGAACACCGAATTACATTTAAATGTAATGCAGTCATTCTATGTGTAGTCATATTTACTATCAGTGATTATTATGCACTTGCAGTATATAAGCCAGCACTATCCTGAGGATAGTTTCCTTGCTGGCTGTCACAGGGTCATTGAGATAGAAGGGAAAGTTATTGAAGTAGCGCTTGACACAGCAAAGTGGACCAAAGTGATGGATGGTCAGTGGGAAATTCATCCAGCTCAACCGATGGTCTGTGCAATCAAAAACTGTAATTAACAGAAGTTAAATTTTATTGTTCACTTTGTATAGGTGACCAAAGCAGCGCTTGATGACTTTAAACCGGGTAGAGGGATACCCAACTGTGTACTGAAGGCACGCCCTCTTTGCGAAGACTTCCCTGAACTTTTACACCAGGTCATCCTCAATGGGATTAAGCCACCACAACATAAAGTCATTCTATCTTACATGCCTTCAAGAATGACCAGAGGTACATACAATCAATCTAATGTGATGTAAATTTAATCACGTAGTAAAATAGTTTGATCTCCAAATGATGAAATTCTCCTTTGTCCATACTTAATCTACTCTTAGACTACTGTGGTGTATACTAGGATTTAGACTGTAGCTAATATTAATTTTTAGATCCCACCAGTGATCATGTGCAGTGGCTACGGGCACCAGCTTCACAGGTGGATGTGCCTCCACAGCCATTAATATTCTCGAAGGATATGAGTTATGAACAACTAGCAGTTTGGTTAACCAACCATCCACAGTTTATGGGAGCAGATTATCAACAAGATATCAGCAAATTGAAAGGTACGCACACAGAAATTGCTATAATTATTGTACAGGTGCTTGTAGTATTATATCAATATCACAATCATGATATTATTTTACTTAGATGCCAGAATTAATGGATATGTATTTCTGAACCTGAATGAAAGTACTCTATCACAATTTGGGATATCATTTGGATTTAAATTTGCCATTATGAATATCATAAAAGACATGGTAAGTGCATGAGAAACTTCATTGTAGTATACCGGCAATCATTGTCATTCAGGTATAATACCATTGCATGCATGTGCACAGAAAATGAGCCAGCAACCAACTAAAACTGGTGTTAGTGTGCATCAACAGCCACAGTCCCCAGCTACAGCTCGGACGCCAGCGCTAGCACAAGTGGATTTGTATTCACAATCATTAACATTCTCCAATTGCAAGGATATGAGTTACAAGCAACTAGCAGTGTGGTTGGGAAACCACCCCAGCTTGAGTGGGGGAGACTATGAAGAGGATATCAGCAAACTAAGAGGTAGCTACATTGCCTTACACTGTGGTAATACTTATTTTATTATTGTTGTTTAGATGCCAGAATTAATGGCCATATATTTCTGAGCCTGAATGAAAGACGGCTAGAACGTTTCAATGTGTCAGTTGGATTCCAATTTGCTATTACAAATATCATAGAGGACATGGTAAGTTCATGAGAAACTTAATGGTAGCATAATATTATAAGTATCATAATTAATTTTTATCATGCACAAGCAGAAAAGTAGCCAGGGACCTACTAACAGTGATAGACAAGCAACAGACAGTGCAGCTAGCTCCAGAACACAGCATCACCCAACCTATTCTGCTGATAAGAAGGAAAAATTAAAGCCCAATATTGGTAGTAAGTAGCAACATCATATGCAAAGCCATACTTGCTGTTACAGTAACTTGATGATCCCATTTCATCATTAGGCTATAGCTATACATTCATCCCATAGCCAAATACTGCGTGATACCGTATAGCGGGAAATTTTCGCATGGTGCTAATTTTCGTATATTTCGTATGCTCCATCCTTTATACGAAAATAAAAACTGCGAAAATTTGAACGTGTAAACTTTTTTCCTTTCGCATGTGACCTTTGACCTCTATACGTGCCACAGGCGGTCGCTAGCAGCAGGTGCTAAACGCAAGTTCTTTGCCTAGGCGTCGAAATAGAGTGAGCTTTCTGATCCCAGTGGACCGCTATCAGTATATTGATTAGCCCCGCTACGATCAAGGAAGCCAGTGATACCAGCGTTACTGCATACCGCACATAGCTACTACTAGCTGCGCATGCGCGCAATCTCCCGCAGCAAGCATACGAAATTAAAAAATACGAAAATTTATTCTAAGGATGCTTTGGTCAATCATATGAAAATTAGCACCAACGAAAATTTCCCGCTATACGGTAGCTAGTGCTCACTATATAGAGTGATTTTATATTTGATCATAGATTTCTGTACCTTAGGTTGCCTTGGCCCAAGTGATTTACGGAGAGTCCAAGACAGTCTATGGGAAGCCCGTACACAATGGTACAATCTTGGACTAGGCCTTGACATCACTTCAGACTCTCTGGACTCCATTGAACTAGCTAATGCAGGGAACCCTGAACGCTGTTTCAGAGCCATGCTCACCAAGTGGCTGAGAGAACACCAACGACCAACTTGGAGTGCATTAGCTGAGGCCCTCAGGTCTCCTTCAGTTGGATTGAGTCATCTAGCTGAAGAAATAAATTTGTAGAATGATACAAGCTTATTACATGAGGATAGTTTGTCATAATGATCATGACATTGTGTTATTACTTAGAGCTATAGCTAGTACCAGTGCTATCATAATTTTACGTCATTAATTTTTTGTTCACTCAATCATCTATACATAGCTATATATATAGCTAATCATTGTGCTGCGTAGAACACTGTACAGTGGAACCTGTCTAAAGCGGTCATCATTGGGCCAAATATCTGTGGCTGCATTAGAGAGGTGGCTGCAATATGCAAAACATAGGGGGTGTGGCTTGTAGGAGAAGTGAGGTTGCAAACGCAACTGTGGGTTGCAATAGAGCAGTGTAGGGCGCTGTAAAGTGCTGGGAATGCCTGCAAGTGCGAGATAGCTGGTGGTCTAACAAACCCACAAATTGTACCTGGCAGCCAAGTGGGGGTTTCCCTGGGGGCTGTCCTACAGTGGCCACTATAGGCAGGCTAATTTGTACTAGTGTAAACGCCATGGGACCTGGCTAACTGGCCGGTATACGCAATAGGCAGGTGGCCGTCCTATCCAGATTGCATTCCATAGTAAATGCATTGTGGCTGTTTGGGACCTACAGGATGTGGCTGTATTAAGGAGGTGACCGCCTTGTCCAGGTGACCGCTAAGGCAGGTTCCACTGTATACTGTAATAATATTATTATTATTATTATGATGATGAATTCCGTTATATTATTAAATTTATCATAATTATAGTAGGAAACTTTCATGAATTTCAACTTAAGGGCCATCTGCAAAGATTTTCTCCACAAAATTGCACAAGTGGCCATGGCACTAACTATTAATTGAAGGGTTCAGAACCCTAGCCTATTATATGTGGTGGTCTAAACTACAAAATTTAATATTGACGCCCCAATTGCAAATTTATGAATGCACATTAATATTATTTTGTGGGCTGTAAAAAAATTTACATAATTTTTGGCAATTTGGTAGAGTACATGTATAGTGCATGATAGGTTTTTAGTTTACCAATAATATGATTCTCAGCCCTTCAATTAAAATTTAGCATCACCATCAAGTGTGGCATCACAATAATAAACAAACATAATAACTAGAATAATATCAAAAAATCAACTTTACATTCTACCATAGACACAATAACATCATGATAATTAATATCAAAACACAGGGTGCATAGTTAATAACACTTAATAACACGGGGGAAAAGTGTGTTCCTAATGTTTTGCATACATGTGGATTTTTGCTGGCCGCGTTGGTTGATGGGTGAGGGGGTGGGTGGGGTCAATTAAAGGTCACTTTAGTAGGGCTTTTACTTCATCACCCTCGGCACAGTCTAGGTAGGAGGAGCCATCGGGGGCCTTACCGTTCTTACTAGCACCCTGGAGAGAGAGGGAGGGAGAGAGAGAGGGAGAGAGAGAGACAAAGAGAGTATCGTAGGACAGGTTTTAATTGCGTAGTTTAATGAATGCATAGGAGTGCAAAACCCTCACCGCTACACGCATGCATGACTCATGCACATGTACATCTATAGTAGCTAGCATATCTCAGTGTGTCTGCCTGCATGCTCAATATAAGGAGTATTGAACTAGATACATACTACCATAATAATATTATTATGGTAGTATGTATCTAGTTCGATACTCTTGTACATATCCGGCCTGCACCTGAGGTACTCCAGTTTTCTTCAGAGTCAGTGCATGATATAGGCTAGGGGGAAGGCACCTGCCTATGTCACTATAATAACTGAAAGCCTCTGTGACTACTTAAACTCAATTATGCACTTGAGAGCCACTGCCTGTTTACACTGTCACTGTATTGACAACTGACCAGCAAGGCACAGAATGGCAACCACAGCTGCACACTATTATACCACTGGGCAGGACTTAACGTGACCACTCTTCCTTGATGCCTGGTAATCCTACTTTCTCTCAGACGACCCTTACCATACGGACGGACAGACGGACGGACGGACAAAAATCGCCAAACGATTGCAGTAACCCTCCGCCTACGCTTTGCGGCGAGGGTTAATAATTGCGTTCTAGTCAAGTCAGGCCAAATTGCGAATCCAATAATTGCGATGGATGACCCTGTACCGTACTGTAGTATATGTGCACGTTCATGTTTGTGAATCTATTAATTGCGAAATGTAGAAAAACTCGCAATTTGCATTTAATAGAAAACCCGACCTACGGTATACCGGAGAAGAGCGACTGAATGATCCATACTTCTTTGGAAGACGACCCTTTACCATTCCAACGATCAATGATTGGTAATGGTCGTCACATTACTGCGTAGCAGGAATGATGTCTCGTGTAGCTTAAGGCTTAGAGGGTACAGAGCATATCAAAAAAGGGAAAAAAAACTGAATACACGAAATCTGAATCGGTAGAGTATCATCAAGTGCTTAATTGATTGAGTTCACGCCTGCTTACGCTACTACTTGAGTAAAATTAATATGGTAATAATGATGATAATATTATTGAGGTACGTACATTGCAGTCAACAAGACTTACACTGGAGACTAGAACTCTGACACACTCCTCGTGGTCTTCGTATACAGCAGCCAGCAACGCTGTGATACCATGCTTGTCTGGTAGCTGTATCCATGAGAAAATGAGACAAGGAATTGTCACGAAGATCTCTCTCTCTCTGTCTCTCCCACTCTTTTTCTCTCTCTCTCCCTCTCTCTCCATGCATCTCTCTCAATCCCCCTCCCTCTCTCTCTCTCTTCTTCTCTCCCCCTCCTGTCTCTTATAAGCTAGCGAAGCACTCATAAATACACACTCATGTCTAGTTTAGCCCCTGTTCTGAACCAGATACTTCATCTCTCTCTCTCTCCCTCTCTCTCTCCAACTCACATCTAGCTTAGCTCCTTTCTTAACGAGATACTTGATCACTTCTGCCTGGCCATAGTCGGCTGCGTAGTGGAGTGCATTTCGCCCATTCAGCAGTTCTGAGTCGATTTGGAAGCCAGGCTAAAGTATCACAGTGTGTGTGTGTGTGTGTGTGTGTGTGTGTGTACATGTATACATCAATTGACGACCCTTTATCAATTTTGATCATGATAAAATTTGGAGGCTAGGCATTTGCATCACAGCATATGTACATGTACAGACCAGTTGACGACCCTTTACCAATTTTGGTCATGATTTAAAAATTCACCAATGAGAGCAGGTGGTGAAATTGGCAAAAATTTGAGGACACAGCTGGCGTGTTCATATCATAACAGTACATGATAAAATTAAGTTGAGGAGTTTTCTATGTATGGTAATTGTCGACCCAAAGGAGTCTGGATGATGATGGAGGGATGGCCCAGTGCCAGGGGCTCGGGATTATGCCGCGTCAACAAATTAAACGAAACGCTACGATCTTTAAGTAAGTTTAGCCTTATATGAACGTGGAGCATCACATAGACATTAATACGTGTACATAATAATGTACATATTATAATATTATTATGATATTATGGTAATGAAATACCATAGTAACATCCATTATAGAACATGACTTATTGGGGGGGGGGGGGGGGGGGAGACCCCACAATTTATATTGTTGCCCCCTTGAGTAGGAAATTGTATACTCCCCCCTCCCTTCCCCCTCCCCCTCTGAAACCTTGACTAGAATTTGTCAAAGACACTAACCCCCCCCCCCCCCAACCCTATCTCGAAGCAAGTTGTACAATGCCATAGAGAAAATCTTTGGCAAGCTACTGATTCAAAGTCCTTGTTGCAGTTCGTTCCCTACAGACCACAGCCCTGTGTTCTTCCATTAGCAACAGGCAGCGATAATTGGCCGCCTAACCGTCAAACTTTTTTTATTTTCTATACATACCATACTATTGAACCTTTGTTTAGTGGTCACTGTGGACATATGTATAATAATATGACAGCCATATCTCCTTGTTACAGCCACCTTGGTTCAAACTCCGAGTGGCAAAACTCCACATTGTAACATTCACACATACATATACATGTACTCTCTCCCTCTCTCCCTCGATCCCTCTCTTTCTCTCTCTCACTGTCTTTCTTGCACACACACACATAAGATTTTATTTCTGGGGGTCAGGAGGTGCTTTGTCCCCCCCCCCCCTTGGAAATTGGCTTTCCCTATTGTTTAATATAGGGTTGCCCCTCCCCTTTTAGATTCGTACTGCCACCCTCCCCCCCAAGATTTGCTGCTATATATATACCCCCTATATAAGGCCTCTTGAGAAATAAACCCTACGCACACACACACCAACACATACATGTACACATGTATACATATAGAGCACAACAAGAACATTCCTCGTACTAACCTAATTAAGCACTTGTACACAGCCACAATTTTGGCAGTAAATGGAAACAGCCTCACCGTCGATCATCTGCGGCTGCTATCGCTAGCTAACTTGTACATACATGTAGTCGTTTGTATATAGTACCTCTCTTAATCTATAAAGCATATGCACAGATACATTTTTGGCAATAAATGGAAACAGCTCCACTGTCGATCATCTGCTGCTGGCTACATATACAAACATCATGAACTTGTAGATATCAATACAATGTTATGCACTTGTTTGTGTACCTAACTTAATTTATAAAGCATATCTCGTTATTGACCATATTAAGAATATGATGCATGTGTGTATATGTATGTGTCTATCTCAGACAGAGGGAGGGAGAGAGAGAGAGGGGGAGAGAGAGAGAGAGAGAGAGAGAGAGAGAGAGGGAGGGAGGGAGGGAGGGAGGGGATGAGAGAGAGATACGACACACTCAAGTAAGGATACAAAGGAATTCTATACGCACACGTATTAAGCCAATCGAGATAGTCACGAGCATTTACCAATTATTCGTTTGGAGTATGCAAGCACGATCGACCGTTTGATGTTAATTACGTTGTTAAAAAACCGTCTCGCTGATGCTGAAATGCCCAGTGGCTACTCATCCAATTAGCTAAATAGTAAACTCAACGCAACGCCAAAGTTTACTCAACTGGTAACCAGTTTAGTAAGCAATCAAGCATTCTGCAAAATTCATCTCTTGTTGTTAAGGTAGACTGCCCAGGTCAGCTCATGGGCTGCATAGCAGGGGGGGGGGGGGGGGGGAGTACTAAATGGAGTGTGAAAATTGTACTTCAGGTCAAACTATTATGTGGCTCATTTGACAGCAAATAGGATATTTTTGTTGTAAATAATAAATACTCCAAAGTGGATGGCAGCTCCGAAAATTTATAACAATCTATGCATGTGTGCCATTGATGTTAACACGGTACAGTACATTGATTGTTCCTATGAAAAAATTTTCAACGTAAAACTAACGACTTCAATATCTACGTCACCACATTGTATATATATATAACATAGGTATATGTAGATGCCTTTAATTGCTAGAGTAGCTGAGGTAGCTATCACAGGGGGTATGCAAAAACAGCTCTATCGTAAAATGCCAAGCAGAGATTAAAAATGGGAGGGGGCATCCTGGGACCCCCCCAACCCCCAACCCACAGCCGAAAGAAGCATCAAAGGTATTGTACCAATAAACACCCATTAGCTATAGTCAGTAACTTTTCATTCCCGCATACCATCGTCTCATCACATGACATTGTTGCTAAACAATATTAATTTTACTGGGGAGCAAGGCCACAGACCCCCCCCCCCCCCCAACTATAAACAATCCCCCTCCCCTCCCCTCCCCCCCTTATGAAAAGTTGAATCCCTCCCTGCCTGCCACACCACCTCGCTGTAACTGAAGCTATGAAACCATGTGCATATTATACTATATATATATATATTTATTTATTTATAGCACAAGATATAGCATCACGGACCTCCTATAAAGAACGGACAAGACCATGTACGACAGGGGTCAGGGGTTGGGTTTACATGTAGGTAGGTACGACGGTTTTTCAGGGGTTAATAGTCTCCAGGGTCTTGTCCGTTTTTTTTTTATATAGGAGATTGGACATCACTGCTATTGGAGTCTCCTACACCACACTTTGACTGGTAGTATAGTGAGACCACGACAGCTGAATCACGTTAATGCAAACTGAAGGCTTTCAACAACAGTTGGCTTGTACTGGCTCAACACACACACACACACACACACACACTATAAAAACTTCGCGAAGACCCTAGCAGCAGCTGCTGTACCGTTCTGTACCCTACCGCGAATACGTACACATCTGCGCGTTCCGTTAATAAAAGCTATTCGCTATACAGCAAGTAGTCGACGGGTACAGTGGCTTAAATTTATAGTATTAATGAACATACCTGCTCAACAAGCGCCTTGACTGCGTCCAGGTCTCCGTTCTTTACGGCCCACTGCAACTTCTCTCCCATATTTTCGCGAATTTTATCCAGCGAAGGAAGGATCTTAGGTATTGCGCCGGCGATCAGTCGAGTTTCTGTAGGCGATCGCTCTCGAGGACTGTGAGCAAGAGTTAAATGGGTGGTGGACTGTGTGGACTTTCTCCTTCCCCAATGGGTCAAAGGTCAAATATCGCCCGCTGAGTCACGTGATTACATTCATTGACGTACGTGTAGCTAGCTATATAGTTTTCATCAATTCAGCCTGTAGAACATAAACTTCAGCAATTTTGACAGAAAACAGATCAGCATAATTATACAAAAAATTTGATGCAAATGCAGGTGGCCTTAATGCATCAATTTTTCAGCATTATTATTAATCATTAGTACTCGACATATTGCTTGCAAGCGTCCATTTTCTCCTTATCATGAAGAACAAGCTCATTACCAAGCGGGTCCTTCACCATCCAGTCTCCATAGCAACTGCTACTGCCTGCAGCTTCAGTCAGCTCACAATCGGGAAATTTTCGACACAACTTAATCACAAGTGATGTCAATTTCTCGATGATAAAATGCAATTTGATTGTTTCCAGTAAACGCTCGGATACATCTTCTGCCGAGCATTTGTGCAGTGCTAGCTCCAGGATGCTAGTAGGGGTGTCCATGAGCGAAAATATCGCGTGATCTTCAGTTTTTGACGGATTGCTGCATTGCAGGAGGAGGCTGTAGAATTCCACCATGCGCTCGAAATGAGTTTCCTGGCAAAGTAGCGTCACTCGTATTCCATTCTCCATTCCCCATCCTGCACGCCCCGAGTTCATTGAAAAGAGCGGCAAAACGGATCCATGCTTTTGATGACGATAGAGTTCCTGATTTTTGAAAGGATTTGATTCACACTGCAAAACATACTGCAACCAATTTTGCGAATTTTTCAAAACTTCTGCAACTTGTCTTGCAGTAGAAGTCTCGGGCTGACTAGTTATTAAGGTTATTAAAATGGGCGGAGTCGACTGATCTTGGGCGGAGTCTGTTTCTTCGATGGCAGAGAGCTGTAGATGATGCTCAATTGAAGGTACAAAGATGAATCGTTTAGAGACAGCAACGGGGTTGAGAAGCGGTTGGAGGGAGGATTTGATTTCGTCGTTGATCGAAACGGGGAATGTCATGTGAAGGAAACACTTGAGGGTGGAATCAATCACACGGACAGCTGCAGTAGAATGATAATTTTTATGAGTGAACAGGTACGATTATTTCGTAGCTGTGACAATTATCCACATAAAATTAATATCATGTATCGTATGGAGTTTGTGCACATGATAAAAGTTAATTCTCAATATCATTATATACAAGTTAGTAATGTACCTTAGGGCTACAACTATTAGTGGGTACAAATTTTAGTGGATTTCGGAAATAGTGCATTTAGCGGGTACTCATTTTGGCAATTTTTTTCAAAATAATATTTTATTTATTCGAAAATGTTAATATTCACAGGTACAATTTTTAGTGGAAATTAGTCAAACCGCTAATCTCGCTAAATTAATTTTAATACCTGCAAACAAAGGTACAGCACCAACATTACTAACTTTATCAACGCTACCATTGTCACTGCCATCGCCTATGGCGCCAGAATTGCTAATTTTACCAATTTTACCAATTTTACCAACACTACCATTGTCCCTGCCATCGCCTATGGTACCAGAATTGCTAATTTTACCAATTTTACCAACTTTACCAACACTACCATTGTCCCTGCCATCGCCTATGGCGCCAGAATTGCTAATTTTACCAATTTTACCAACTTTACCAACTTTACTAAAATCACCATTGTCACTGCCATCGCATATGGCGCCAGAATTGCTAATTTTACCAACTTTACCAACACTACCATTGTCCTTGCCATCGCCTATGGCGCCAGAATTGCTAATTTTACCAACTTTACATCACCATTGTTACTGCCATCGCCTATGGCACCAGAATTGCTAATTTTACCAACTTTATCAACTTTACCAACACTACCATTGTCCCTGCCATCGCCTATGGCGCCAGAATTGCTAACTGTACCAATTTTACCAATTTACCAACGTCGCCATTGTCCCTGCCATCGCCTATGGCGCCAGAATTGCTAATTTTACCAATTTTACCAACTTTACCAATACTACCATTGTCCCTGCCATCGTCTATGGCGCCAGAATTGCTAATTTTACCAATTTTACCAACTTTACTAAAATCACCATTGTCACTGCCATCGCATATGGCGCCAGAATTGCTAATTTTATCAACTTTACCAACACTACCATTGTCACTGCCATCGCCTATGGCGCCAGAATTGCTAATTTTACCAACTTTACATCACCATTGTCACTGCCATCGCCTATGGCTCCAGAATTGCTAATTTTACCAATTTTACCAACTTTACCAACATCATCATTGTCACTGTCATTGCCTATGGCGCCAAAATTGCTAATTTTACCAACTTTATCAACTTTACCAATATCACCATGGTCACTGACATCGCCGATGGCGCCAAAATTGCTAATTTTACCAACTTTATCAACTTTACCAATATCACCATTGTCACTGACATCACCTATGGCGCCAGAATTGCTAATTTTACCAACTTTACCAACTTTACTAAAATCACCATTGTCACTGCCATCGCATATGGCGCCAGAATTGCTAATTTTACCAACTTTACCAACACTACCATTGTCCCTGCCATCGCCTATGGCGCCAGAATTGCTAATTTTACCAACTTTACCAACATTACACATTTCAATTATTTTACTTACGTTCGAGAGAAACGGCTCGGTAGGTTTGACCTTTGACCTTGACGTCCCTCAGCCTCCCCTCCCTCAGGTCTCTCACCAGGCTGCCGTAGTCACCCACCGACTTGAACCTGCAGAGTTGCAAACAAGAGCGTTTCATGAATAATAACATTATTGGAGGTGAATGAGGCTTTGAATTAAACAAAATACCGTAGTCAATCTAATACAATGCATGATCCAATTTAACGCAAGAAATTAGCATTTTACGAATACTTATAATATTAAATTTTATATATGGAGCGATTGATGACCTTTACCAGAAAACGCTCCTTTTTCAAAATTGAAATTTTTCTTTCCCATGCATTGTATTAGATTAAGTACGGTAAAGCTCAGTTGGGCTCGAAATAGAACAATTATTAGGTTGATGTGGTCTTACCAATCTCAATGGAACCAGTGGTCGATCATGAATAACGGACTCTGGTCTGGTGGCTCGAGACTCCGCCCCATCTGCTGGTCTACCACCTCCACGAGTTGACAAGGGGGAACCAATTATCTTAGGGGCATCCCCCACTGTTGATGATGGAAGTTGCCCCTGAGGCAATAGAGGGAGCTTCTCTGACGCTGTGTGTGAAGAAAATTATCATTACCATAATATGTGACGATAAACTACTGTACAGCGATCCTAAAGTGGATATACAGCTAGTGGAACCCCTCTATAAGGACACCCCTGAAAGCAGGACACCTCCGTTAATCAGGATACTTAAAAAGCTGTTCCAAGGGTGTCTAGAATATATAGTGGGGTCCCACTGAATTAAAATTTAATAGCTGTATGGTGATCATAAAGTGGATAAAAATGTATTAATAGGTACTGACCTGCCTCTGGTATTAATACAAACTCTTCCTCGCTGTCAGAAGCAGAGGCGCCATCTTCACGAGTGTGAACCTCGCTTGCTCGACGATGCCTCACGCTGATTGATTCACAACTCTCTTCCCACATGACCAACCTGCCAGAGAGACTGATACCTCGAGATAGAGAGACTAGTACTCTGAAATGGCTCAATCAGCACACCTAGTATAATATAATATAACTCAGTCACAAAAGAATCAGTGGTCATTAAATTGGATCAAGAACAGCCCCACGAAAATTTTCAACCATAGAAGATACTGGTGACCTGTCACAATATATAGCACGCGAAAATTTGGGGGGCCGTTTATGCCACTTGTTAAAATTAATATCTATGACTCGATGACCTGCCAGATAGACTGATATTGATACCTGGAGAGACATAATTTTCAGAGACCACCCCACCAAGCACACCCATTAAAATTACAGTGGTTTGCAGCTCATAATCAACCATATAATTATAATAAATTATATAATTTATGGTGTGGCCCTATAACAAAAGAAGTACAAATTATGAGCTGAAATCCAACTTTTAATACCTCCTATGATTCGATGGTAGTTCGCTGGCAGGTATATAGATGCTCGACGGTGGCGAGGACGTGATCGTAGACCGGCTGCTCGATTACTATGGAATTGTATAATGAGTACAAAGGGCATAAATCAGTAGTTAACGAGGTCACATGTAGCACGCATGCGCAATGACCTTCCCGCCAAAATATTAAATTTTAGCTAGCTATGCAAGTTCAGCTTCTCAGTGTGTGTGTGTGTGTGTGTGTGTGTGTGTGTGTGTTCGATGTACTCATAGTGTAATCTGTCGCACCTGTCTCCAATTAAACCATAGCAGCCAGACAGATCAAGTTGCATCAAACCAGCCGCACCGCACCGCTCGATTACAAATCTCTGTGAGGTTTATACATTCTCAGGTGTGGTGTAGGACAAACAAGTCGGTACAGTTGCTGTCAGTTGGATGCTATAGGAAAACAAATGAGGCGTGGGGAACACCCAATTCATCATCGACAACCAGAACCAACTATATGTGACCATCATATCATACCGTAAAGTCTGGTTAATAAGCGCACATGCTTATTAAGCGTATATTTTTTAATAAGCGCATGCTTCCTTCCTGTTACTAAGTATTGTCTAATAAGCGCATGCGCCCAATTAAGACGACAGTAATAGTCATCGTTCGATCAAGAGTGTTCCATGCTCTACATGGCTAGAACTAATTTACCAACCTATTTTCGGATAGCCAGCTGCATGAGATCGGCTATACTCAACACTTCGATGTTCCACTGAGACGGGTTCGGACTCTTGACCGAAGCGAGCGCCAAGGAAATCGGCTATTTTTCCACGGTTTTCTTCCAGCGATGGCTTCCGATCATACTCCCATGAACTATTACAGAGCTTAGTCCAAGAAATGCTGTGTTCATAACTTGCTAGCTTTGTCATTGAGCGCTCGAACGTGCTGGCAGTGGGCGGGGCCAAAACTTCACTCTCTATTAAGCGCACATCGTCTAATAGGCGCATATTTCCTTACCACCGAGAGTGATAAGCGCATGCGCTTATTAACCAGACTTTACGGTACCTACATCATAGTGTATGGATACCTGTATTATGTCTAGATCTGTAGATGTGTCATAAAATACTTTATTAAAATTACTATAATGTTATTATGGCTCTTTCCCTGATAATGTTATATGTGTACTTATACCTATATATAGCTAGCTGGCTAATTTTAGGCTCAGCTCTAGATCTGCTGTTCTATTAGAAACAGCTGGTGTTTATATTATTAAGCTTTCTGTTTAATTCCCTTTTTCCTTTATGCAACTCTATAGCTATCATTGCATCTCTCTGATGTATCGATTTATGAACTAAAATAACATACTATACAGCTCTATAGTATTATTATAGCTAGCCTATAGGATAAATTTCCCACATAAAAATATGACATTGTACAATTAATATCTATCACTTATGATACACAAATCAATTCATTACTGGATATTGTGCTAGTATGATACTATACTATACCACTATACATAATGTATGTAGATGGTATGCATTCTATTGAGTGTAGGAAGTGTACAGATCCTCCCCCGCACGTTATTGTTGCGTGTGTGTTCAGAGTATCGCACAGCAATGATAAACATCGTCCGCTGCCACAGGAATTTCATACTGGAACAAACTATCATCACACGATAGTACAAGACCTCAGCATTAATGTATGCTTATTGCTATTTGATACTGGTCTATAGTATTAAATGCACAGTATTATAGTACTGAGTGCACAGTTAGGAGTACTGGCTCTACATGTATACATAGCTACCAGCTGTTCAGCTACATCAGTGACTATATCTGAGTTTCATAGCTAGCTATTGAGTTCAAGGTAAGAAGGTTTGATCTCTTTCATAGTGAATCAGATTCAGATTGTCAATGAGTATCTATTTTGTCTCATTCTTCTCTCTCACCCTCCTCTCTCTTTCTCTCTCTGGATCTCTTTCTCAGAAATTCCTGAAAACTGATCATCTACAGGCTACACAAAAGTTGTATATCTATGGCTCGTCTTGTGTCAATGAATGGCAGTCAGAATGGGAATCAGACCTGGCCCCAGGAGTGTCCATTTGCCGAGGTTGGCTGCTCCGTCCTTCTCTACTCCAGTTCAGAGTATCAAACCCATCTCTCAAAATACGTCGAGAAACACCTTCAAATGGTCACAGAATTTCACCAGGATACAATCGCAGCAGACAGTAGCAGAACAGACTCTAGATCAATCCCCACTAGTCCCCTAGAATCGGAATCTGACACTCAGACTGAAGCTAGCACAATCATTTCTCCCACTGAAAAGCTAAAAGCTGTTGAATCGGAGGTAGATTTTCTCACTGATGTTCTAAGTGGGTATGGCATAGGGCAGCTGCCTGCGTTGGAGTGTATCAAGACTCAACTCAAAATGCCTGAAGTTGGCATAGCAACACTTGGTGATTCTTGTACGTTTCGTTTGGTGAACATCAGCCAATATCGTGAGACACCCGTTCCCGGTCAAAAGTGGCTGAGTCCGAATTTCTTTGTACGTGGGGGTCACAAGATGCGTCTGGTGGTCTACCCCAATGGAGTGGGAGCCGGGGAAGGAACGCATCTCTCGCTCAAGCTCGTTTTACTGTTCGATGATCAACTAGATTGGCCCATATCCCTACCATCTCATCTAGGGATCAGGGTAGAACTCTTAATCGAGTCCGAGGGCTTATTTGACGAAGATTCGGCATTTGACGAAGATCCGATAACGGCTACACGTGCACCCGTGTCCAACACCACCAGCCATCATCCTCTCGAATTCACGTGGAAGCCTCGTGATCGATCGGATAGAAGAAGTAACAGCTCGAGCCCTAATTCCCCCAAATCCCCCTCTCCTCGATCGAACCTATTAGCAGACAAACGGTACTCCTTCAATCGTAAGGTTCCTGCCACATCACTGGTGAGGAGGGCTTCCTTTAACGAGAAGTCTTCGAGAGTTTCGGGGGTCACGTCCGAGGATAATCGGAAACGATTATCGCGAATTTTACCACCTTGGTGTCAGCAGGCACCTGTAACACAGTCACCAATCGCAGAAGTGAAGAGTACAGCAGCCACTACTACTGGTAATGGCGAAGGTGGGAGAATGGCTGGAGCTGATAAAGCTAGGAAAAATGACGACGTGGCATTATCCAAGAAAGTATCTAAAGATACCAGTAGGCATGAATCGGTGAAAAATTCATCAAGTGATCAAGAAGTAGAGACGGAAAAAACTGAGAAATCTGCTACTAAGACAAAAGAATACAAGAGAGACAAGAAGAGTGGGGGTTCACCATCGTATGAAATGTCTGCAGGGGATGGGGTGGATGGGGCTACAGTGTTCTCAATGGAAAAGTTTGCAACTCACGAACAGGTTGATAAGTATACTCAGGAGTATAATTCACTAGTATTTCATATCACTCTGTGCTTAGTTTGATTCTTACATTGAAATTAAATGATTATGCATACATAATTATTATAACCAGCTATCAATAATATTCTGCATGCTTCAGTATTATGCTATAAATAATAATGGCTTTCTCTACTAGGATTAAAAATAATATTAATGGTTTACAAAATTAGCTTGAAAGAAGCTAGATATTGATATACCCTAATAATAATATTATCATTATTATGCTATTTGTACAATATCATGTAGCTATAATAACCCGAATAGATCATATTATAGTTAAGCTCCTCTTAAAACAATGGCCACTACAGCACCATAAATCATTTTGACCAAGGGCTTGTACGTAACCTTGGCTTTTGGACTTCGTGCTGAGACTGCTGATGTTTAAAGAAATATTCTAGACTACCTATAATATGCGCTAGTGCAACTATAATATTAGTGCTCAACAAGTCTCCTTCTGGCATGGTAATGCTGGCCACTTCCTTCTCATAGCCATCAACTGCAAATTGAATTTGTTCTAAAGATACAAGATCAAAATTTTGTGTAGGAAGTAGTCTCATTGATCCGGGGAATGAGGCTTTTGTGTATGATATTTCCAGCCTGTATTTATATTGAGTATCCATTGGTAATTCACCATAATATTTCTCTTTGAATAGCATCAAACTAGCTATTTTCCCTTCTTTATGTTTTATGCAAAATTTATAACCACCTGGGACACAAAATGGTGGACTGATCCAGCCCTTGGATGATGTGATGATAAACGAAAACCTATTGTTCTCATCAGTCAATTTCACCGGTTCAATAGGGGTTAAATTTGCAACACGTGATGACATTTGCTTGAAATCTTCTTTAAGCTTATTATACGCTGTCATCATTTTCATAAGGTGCTGTTGACCATTTGCCTCAATATGGGTGCTGAGATCCTTTCGCAGAATGCTAGCGTCACATCCAGCTTCACTGAATGGACATTGTACTTCTTCTAAGGGGCAAATTTCAGCGTGCTTCTTGAGATCTTTTTGTTTGATTTCACTTGACTGAGTGCATCCCCTGGGGCACTTCACTGGGTATTCCTCACAGACAGTCATATGCTTGCCACTTATCACTTCATAGTGATCCATCTTCCCACAATATTTGCACTTTATCTTTCGTTTTGAACATTCGCTGATAAAGTGCCATATCAAGTTCTTACGAAGGATCAATTTTCCACATCCCCGAGTACAGATGACTTTAGCAAAACCACATGTATGTTTGTGAGCATCCAGCGCTCTTAATTTCGCTACCTCCTTACAACCTTCCTTTTTATTAGGACAGTAGACTTCCAAGTCATCAATCTTTCGTTTGAGGGGGATGTAGCTTATGTGAGCGAAGCTTTCAGAGCGGCAGTGGGGACAAATCTTCTTGGCCTGTTTCTTGAACCATTGCTCGAGGCAAGCTTGGCAAAAATGCTGACCGCAGCAATCCGTGAGATGAGGTTCGTTCAATACCTTGGCGCAGATCATACACTGGTAATCATCAGGGAGATCCTTCACGAAGTTATACTCCGCCATTTTGCTTCGAAATATCACATGATCAAGGGCCTGTACAGTAGCTACAGCTATGCCTAGGAAAGTCGGGGGATCTTGCAAACCGGCAGCGAGCTGCTGGGTTCGCGCATGCGCAATAATATGAAACTCGCGCGGTGCCGAGCTATACTGCTGCTGATACAGACCTCAGATTTCAAAGTTGCCCCCAGCTGTTCCTATTGTGGACTCGGAGATGTCTTCTCAGGTAGCAGGAATTCGTGCCATGTCCAGCTGCTCTGATGGTCAGGATGTTCAGCCTCAGACTTCAAAGTTGCCTACTGTGGACCTGGAGTTGACTACTCAGGTTGCAGGAGATTGCAGCTTGAACCCTACCACTGAGAGCCTGGAAAGCCAGGCACAATCAGTTAGTGGTGGTAACCTTCCTGATAAGATTGACCTTGGATCCATTACTAAACTGTCTGATAGACCGGGTTCTTTTATTCGTTATGAAGGTAGAAATGGTGAAACTATCAACTGGAATTCTAGATACAAGGATGTCTTAATCCCTGTTCTTCATAATGGAGCAATTGCTTCTGGTGTCGATAAGTGTGAATTTTGTCGTTTTCACCTCGACGGTACTTGCATCGACTTCGTCTGCAAGTTGCAGACGAAGTCGATGTACTTACGCTCACTCCTGGGGTGAAAGAGCGGAATGGATTTGCCCTAAGTGTACTGACAAGGAAAAGTCTGAATGTGATTTCAAATGGGAACATATCCTGCAGTATAAGCGCCTTGGTGTCTATTGTACTGGTGATGGTCGAACTGTTGCTGACTATCTTTTGAGCTCTAGTCAATAACTGTAATTCTTATTATGTTCTGCTGTTTGCACCTTAAGTGGTGTATTTCACAATATATAATAATAATAATAATAATAATAGCGAAGACCTACGATGGCGTTAGTCTCGAATCCAGACCCCTCCTATTTCCGCAGCGCTGGATGCAACACATCCGGCGCTGCGGAAATAGTCGTAGTCATAAACTAAAGGAGCTTCAGCAGTCTTTAATAGTTTATGACTACGACTATAGCTCCAGTAGAGGGGATCGCTGTATGGAGCTATACCGGTAGTGCAGTGCGTGTTGACGAGCCACGCCCTCCTTTTCTTATATAGCCCCGCCTACTACTACAGTCCGCATCTGTCTAATCTGCGCATGCGCGTAATGAAGAGCACTGTTACTAATGGCGGAGGGAAAAATTAACAACAGGAGCTGATGATTATGTGGCATTATCCAAGAAAGTGTCTAAAGATGCCAGTAGGTATGAATCCGCGAAAATGCATCATAGTTTGACAAGTGATCAAGAAATAGAGACAGAAAAAAACTGAGAAATCTGCTACTAAGACGAAAGAATACAAGAGATACAAGAAGAGTGTGAAGGAGGGTGGGGGTTCGTCGTTGTATGAAATGTCTGTAGGGAATAGATCGAGTGGATGGGGCTAAGCTTACAGTGTTTTCAACTCACGAACGGATTGATAAGCATACTCAAAAGTACAATTATTCACTGGTGTTTCATATCACTAGAGATTGAGAATTTGTCTCATAAAAATTATAATGTCATACAAAAAGTACTATGTACATTGATATGTAATATTGTCAACAAAACAGATCATGCAATCGATCGAAACAATGGCCACTCCAGCATCATGAATCATTTGACCAAGGGCTTTCAAATAGCCTTGGCTTTAATTTGGCCTTCACGCTGAGTCTTCTGACGTTCGTTTCCAGTATGCCATTAATTCTAGAATACTCATACTAGTATGCGCTAGTGTAACTGTAATACTAGCACTCAACAAGTCTCCTTCTGGCATGGTAATGCAGGCTACTTCCTTATCATAGCCATCATTGACAACTTGTAACTGAGTATACTCTTATCAATCTGTTTATGAGTTGCAAACTTTTCCATTGAGAACACTGTAGCTAGCTATAGATCTGCAGCTGCAGGTGCACATGCATGCTTCAATAATATTATGTAATAACAGGAGCATAATAATATTATTATGAGCCGCCCAAAGGGCGCCTCATAATATGCTCCTGCTCTGTTCGCCGCCCTTCGGGCGGCTCATAATATGCTCCTGGTTATACTAAAATTAAGAATAATGGTTGACAAAATTAAAATTAATCTTGAAACAACTATAATATAATATTATATAACTAGATATTGATACACCCTATTATAATAATATTATGCTATGTATACAATGTCATGTAGCTATATTAATATTAAAACAGTTAAGCTCCTATTAAAACAATGGCCACGTACAGCACCATAAATCATTTTGACCTAGGGCTTGCAAGTACCCTAAGGCTTGGGTTTTGGCCTTTATGCTGAGTCCTCTGACGTTTAATGAATTTCAGGAATTCAATATTTATAGTATGCGCTAGTGTAACTATAATACTAGTGCTCAATAAATCTCCTTCTGGCATGGTAATGCAGTCCACTTCCTTATCAACTGGAACTTGCTCTAAAGAAGCGAGCTCAAAATTTAATATTAAAATTTGTTCAGGACCCGGAAATTGTCTCATTGATGGGATTGAGGGTTTTGCATGAGATATCTTTAGGCTGTATGTATATCGAATATCCACTGGTAATTCATCATACTTCTCTTTGAATAGCACCAAACTAGCCAATTTCCCTTCTTTGTGTTTGATGCACAATTTATAGCCACCTGGCACACAAAATGGTGGACTGATCCAGCCCTTGGATGATGTGATGATAAATGAAAAGCTATTGTTCTCAGCAGTCAATTTCACTGGCTCAATTGCAACAAGTGACAACATTCGCTTGAAATCTTCTTTAAGCTTATTATATGCTGTCATCATTTTCATAAGGTGCTGTTGACCATTTGCCTCAATATGAGTGCTGAGATCCTTTCGTAGAATACTAGCGTCACATCCGGCGTCACTGAATGGACATTGTACTTCTTCTAAGGGGCAAACTTCAGCGTGCTTCTTGATATCTTTTTGTTTGATTTCGCCTGACTGAGTACACCCCCTGGGGCACTTCACTGGGTATTCCTCACAGGTGGTGGTATGTTTGCCACTAATCACTTCATAGTGATCTAACTTGCCACAATATTTGCATTTTATTTTCCGTTTTGAACATTCATCTTCACAGTGCTGTGTCAAGTCCTTACGAAGGATAAACTTTCCACATCTCTGAGTGCAGGTGACTTTGGCAAAACCACATACATTTTTGTGGGCATCCAGCGCTCCTAGTTTCATTATCTCCTTACAGCCTCCTTGCTGATTAGGACAGTAGACTTCTAGAACATCAATCTTTCGTTTGAGGGGAATGTAGCTTATGTGAGCGAAGGTTTCAGAGCGACAGTGGGGACAAATCTTCTTGGCCTGTTTCTTGAACCATTGCTCGAGGCAAGCTTGGCAAAAATGCTGACCGCAGCAGTCCGTGAGGTGAGGTTCGTTCAGCACCTTGGCACAGATCATACACTGGTAGTCATCAGGGAGATCCTTCACGAAGTTATACTCCGCCATTTTGCTTCGAGAAATCACATGATCAAGGGCCAGTACAGTAGCCACAGCAATACTACAATTAATGTA
This sequence comes from Cliona cf. orientalis, assembly GCA_963930775.1. Classification (NCBI taxonomy): domain Eukaryota; kingdom Metazoa; phylum Porifera; class Demospongiae; order Clionaida; family Clionaidae; genus Cliona; species Cliona cf. orientalis. The sequence continues at coordinate 14,364,566 of OZ005690.1, read as the reverse complement.
CAGGAAATTCGGGGAATCAATGTTTGCAAACAGACACGGCGCTGGGTTCGCGCATGCGCAAAATGTGAATGTTTCAAGTTTCAAGTTTCAACTTGAAACTTGAGTACTGCAGCTAGACTACTACTATAATAATAATATTATATTACTAATGGTGAAGGAGGGAGAATAGCAGGAGCTGATGAGGAGAAAATACAAGCGAGACAAGAAGAGTGCATGGGAAGGAGGGTGGGGGTTCACCATTGTATGAAAGGGATGGGCTTAATATTATTAGTACATTATGCTTAGTATAATGGGGCTCAGAAGCAAAGTGGACTAACCCACAAATGCTAACTTAGCCCCCCCCCCCCCGAATCTTGATAATATGTTTAAAATGTGTTTCATGAGCTGTAGAAAATTCAATTTTTTGAAAATTTTGGTTTTTAGTCCATTTTTGAGCTTTTTAGACAATTCCCCACATTAATTTAGTTCGGGGTTAGCCCACTTTGCTTCTGAGCCCTTCATTAATTTTAATTATTATTTATTATAATGTATTATTAATTTAATACTTTATCTATCCAACACCGCAGTCTTATTATTATTACAATGTCATGTAATTGATACTGAGTTCAATGCTGCTTAATAAAATTCCGTACTGAGCAATTATTACAGGGAAATAAAAATAGTAAGTAAATTGTACAAATGCACAACAGTAAGGCCAAGGCACACCAAAAAAATAATAATAAATCCCTCATAACAAGGTTACGTAGTGCTTTCCCACAAATTAACAATAATTAGTATAGGTTAGTCCTCACGTTGATGTTGTCATCTGTCAGTGAATCTTTTTGGTAGAAGCTCTAGTGTAGCTAACTATAATACTGGAGCTCAACAAGTCTTCTTCTGGCATGGTAATGCAGTCCACTTTGAATACCTTATCATGGCCATCAACTGCAGTACGTTCTAACACATCATTATCAAGGTTAAAATTAAAATTAATACTGGTAGTATACCAAAATTTTGTGGTCTCATGCTCATTGATGGAACTATTACTGACATCCCTTTTGTGTAAGATATCTCCAGCTTGTAGTGATGATAAGAATACATTAGTATTTCACCATGTTTCCCTTTGAATAGCACCAAACTAGCCATTTTCCCTTCTTTGTGTTTGATGCAAAATTATAACCACCTGGGACACAAAATGGTGGACTGATCCAGCCCTTGAATGATGTGATGATAAACGAAAACCTATTGTTACCACTAGCCAATTTTACTGGTTCAATAATTGCAGCAGCCGTTTGCTTTAAATCTTCTTTAAGTTTATTGTATGCTGTCGTCATTTTCATAAGGTGCTGATGGGCCGGGGCTACAGTGTTCTCAATGGAAATGTTTGCAACTCATGAACAGATTGATAAGTATACTCCGAGTACAATTCACTAGACTAAGTGATTCGGTGCTTAGTATAATTAATTAATATAACTCACATATCAGCTGTCCAATACTGTAGTCTTATTCACGGTTGTTAATAATAATTAGCTATTCATTGTTGGTGATCTTGAGTCTTACTTAATAAATTTAATCGTACAGTATAGATTGCATTTTAATTTCAGGATAGTAGCTAATCAACTTTACGAAGTAGCTAAACAAAGATTGTATACTCCCACTAAATAACTGAAATTGGTAGAGTCACCAAACAATAAGGACACTCACGCTGTATATACTAGTCTTACTATCATTTCATTATTCAGAAGTTTGCTCTCTGGTAAATTGATATCTGCTATTTCTCTACTACACATGCTAGTTACACGGACTAAGTTGTTTGATAATTGTACTGTATGGATTTTCCTGGGAGTAATCTCTGTTTGTATTCCATAGTATAGGGTCGTCATTCTATTTGGCTTTGATAAAATTATAAGAATTTCTAGCTCATATGGAAGATTCATCGGCCACTTTAACTGATCGTCATATTTTCCTTTCAGCAGCATCAGGCTAGCTTTTTTACCTTCCTTGTGCTTGATACTAAATGTGTAACCATCTAATACAGAGAATGGTGGACTGGTCCAGCCTCGGCTTGAAGTGATATGGAATGAGAAGCTACTATTGTTATCTGTCAGGTTCACTGGTTCAATGAGGGTAAGATCTGCTACTTGAGATGACAGGTTATCATGTTCAATCTTCAGCTTGCTATAAGCCATCATCATTTTCATCAAATGCTTCTGGATATTTGACTCCATATGAGCATCGATGTCTTTTCGTAGAATTCTAGTGCCACATTCAGCTTCGAGAAAAGGACAATGAACCGTTTCCAGTGGACAGATATCAGCGTGCTTAGAAAGATCCTTCCGTTTGATTCCACTTGTCAAAGCACACCCCTGGGGGCACTTTACTGGGTATTCCTCACAGGTGGTGGTATGTTCGCCACTTATCACTTCATAGTGATCTACCTTCCCACAATATTTGCACTTTATCTTTCGTTTTGAACATGCATTCATCGATACAGTGCTGTGTCAAGTCTTTACGAAGGATAAACTCCCCACATTCTTGAGTAGCTACAGATGACCTTGGAAAAACCACATACACGTCTGTGAGCATCCAGCGCTCCTAGTTTCGTTATCTCCTTGCAACCTTCCTTTTGGCTAGGACAGTAGACTTCTAGATCATCAATCTTTCGTTTGAGGGAAAGAGAACGCATGTGCGTGAAGGTTTCAGAGCGGCAGTGGGGACATTCCTTCTTGGCTTGTTTCTCGAACCATTGCTCGAGGCAGGCTTGGCAAAAATGCTGACCGCAGCAATCCGTGAGATGAGGTTCGTTCAGCACCTTGGCGCAGATCATACACTGGTAGTCATTAGGAAGATCCTTCACGAATTTATACTCCGCCATTTTAAGTAGAGATTTCGGACCAAAAATTATTTTTCAGTATTATGTCTTGTTTTTATATTAAAAATATTCCTTAATGCATCAGGATTACAGCCGTGCAAGAATCAGTTCAATATCTCTTTCCTACGTGGAGATATTTAAGATTAAAGCCATCGAGGTCCTGATTTTATAGTACGGAGAATTGCCATAGTATAAATGGCACTGTAGTGAATTATAGACATCAATAATAAATACCTGCAAATCGTATTTTTAAGTTCATATACAAGGCTTATCTGTTTGGACAAGTGATAATTGGATGCAAAAATGGATATAAAACAATTATTGACCAAACCTACCGTAGTATTGAGTATAATTAATTGGATTTTCAACTGTCTGAAGAAATGAGACTAAAGCTAGGTTACCATGAAATCCTTCTATTTAAAGTGCATGACAGTATAAACCATGGCCTGTATCGATTTTACACATGCCACTCGACCCCATTAGTGGACGTGGGTGCGGTTATCCAATAGTAGAGTGCGTATAGCATCCGCAAAGAACCTAAATCAGGCGCACATACCATGATATTAAACCATCCGCGCCGATCCGCTGGATCTTTTTAACAGTTATAGGATTCAAAATGCAACTTTTCAATTCTAGTATCCATTCCAATCCGTAATGCACCTATCAAAGTCATGCCCCACCTACCACACCCCGGGGAAGGGTGGGGATGGGGTGGGGATTAGACATTTCTAAATGCTAAAGCCCGCGATGTAGGGCAGTGCTCAGTGCCTAATCCCTCCCCACCCCCACCGTTGTCAGTGGGGATAGAGTGGGGATTTGACAAGTGCTCAGTGGTGAGTTTGATTTGATATTCATACAGGTTCAAGGAGGAAGTTTATACAAGAACATACTATGTAGCTTCCCAGATACCATAAAGAATAGTGTATTTATATTACAATGTACAAAGATAATACAAGCAATAGATGATTTATGTGAGTGTACACTTTGCACATATAAAAGATTCTGGCTCCTCAATAACATGTACACACTGCCAATGGTACCATGTATTACATGAGTCACAAGCAATCCAATCTTGCTCTTCATCGGCTTCCTCTAGATACAACTCTTCACATACACCACAGTAATAGAGCTCTGGAGAGGGTTGGGTACATAGGGAAGCCTTTTTTAAGCGTCTTGTCTCTGCAGCTTTCTGCGCTCCCCTTTTCCTATTTTCTGAAACAGTCATGAGATGTCTTAGCCAAATTTTAACATCTTCTACTGGCAAAAGAACATTACTGGCAAGAGTCTCAATATCAGACTCATTCAGAATTCCTGCCTTTGATGCCTCCAGTATCACAGCAGATGGAGGAGGACTAAAGACGATGGTACCACCTGCAGCTGCCTGTACCGCTTCCTGAGGCTTTAAGTAATGTCCTGCACAAAACTGCTTACAGTCTGAGCAAGTTCCATTCCATGGACGGATTGGATCACCTATTGGCATTGGAAGGGTAGTCACAGAAGGGCCTCCAGGGAACCACTTGTACTGACTCAAGTCAGTACCAGCCAACCTTTTACAGAGTGGATGGATGCATGTAGAATCTAAACAACACCTAAGGAAATAAACATATTGAGAGGGAAAACCATTGACAAGGTGCCTTTGTCTCACACTCCATACGTCACTCAAATGCTGGTACACCTCAGGATGAGACTGCTCCAGGTTAAATTTTGATTTCTTGGACCCTTTTAAGAATACACGCAAATGTTCTCGGTACTTCTGGAAAGTTTCAGAATCCACTCCTTTGTACAAATGTATCGATCCTCCTCCACAGGGACTATTATCAACATACTTGACATAAGTTTGTATAGCCAGCTCCAGGTTCCTCTTGAGAATGTCTGTATTGACAGTATTAGATTCCATACAGCTTCCAGCCAGAGTAGATGGGATAAAAAGGTTGGCATGTCCTCTACTTAAACAACCATTCTGAAGTTCTACACGGTTTAAAAAGCTTGACCCGCTGCTTCGAGCTGTTACGAGGGTTATAAATCTTTCACTGATAAGGTGCTCTCGAGCCCACCAGAACTGCACCTCGTCATGAGCCGGCCCTTCATCAGACGCACCATCTACTCGTACACAAATGATGTTCTTCTCATTACCACCAGGAGCATGAAAAGCACCTGATAATAATTCTTGTGTTTTTAACATTTCAAAATCAGCTGCATGTTGAGCTGGGTTTTTGTAATGTAGAGGAGTAGCTTTCACAACACCAGCGCATAGTTCAGCAGTTGTGGGTGTACCAGTAAAGTTGTAAGAAGTTGTTTGTAGAACACTGGGATACCTATTCACATAATCAGTATGTGTTGTTAGCATATCAAACCCACGCACAGTAGGTGCTGCAAATTGCTTGTGTGTTGCCAATGTGTCCAAACGAAATCCACTGGCATCATCCCTATTGATATTGACAATACTTGAACCATCACTCATCTGGATGTAGTCCAGCCCTCTGTATAGAGCATTACTCCAATGAAAGTCTGGATTGTACCTCAACTGAAAGCCTTTTCTAGCTCTCCTAGTAGTAACTTGTGCGAGACCACGATATCGAGCAGCAGATTGACGCCTTTGATTTCTTGCTATGCATAGTTGGACCACTGTTCCATATGAGAATGATCTGCAGTATGTACTCATCAGGTGCTGCTGAATACGCTTATATGTGACTTTCTTAGCATTTCTGACATTACCATCGAATGTTAGCACACCAGTCCGACGCCATTGGTCTGCCCCGACGTTGTTTGATTTCACAAATTCCTCTATTTTCTGTCCAATATCAGGGTACTGGCTTACTATTCCTTTCACTTTTCGGGATATTCGGCGACCAAGAAAGTTTTTCTTCGCAACATGTTTCGCCTTAGTCCTAGTGGCTTGAAGTTTAATTGATGCACGTTTTTTCTTGATCAATGCCTTTACAGTATCATCAAAAGGTGTGCTTGCTTTAGAAACAACATCTGGATCAGCATCACTTTCACTATCTGTCACAACATCACCATTTAGCACATCAGCAGCTCTCTTCTTGAAGGTAGAGTTAATCTCTTCATCGACACTATATGCTTCACATGAGATTCTAAGTTGCTCAGTTTCTTTCTTATCCAGTTTCAGTTCATCCAGCTCAAGCAATTCAATCAGCTCTTCACACACATTTTTTGGAGATATATAATTTTCTCCATAGTTATGCTGCAGATGTGCAATGATTTCGAAAAAGTTGAAGTGGCTTGCTTTGATCAGATCTGTCACACCCGATAAATCATTTCGTAGGCGAAAATTAGAGTCAGTCTGATCAGTGAGTGATAAATTACAAGGTTCAAGTTGCTCATCCTCGTCTTCATCAGTAGACTCATCAGAACTAGTATCACAATCACTTTCAGTCAAGTCAATGCCTAGAGCACGCAAAACTGCAATTTCCTTCGTTCTTGCCAATTTGTCGATTGCTTGTCTGATGTATTGAGCATGTTTTAGTGCCTCTTCCACCCTTTTCGATCGCTGATTCATATGTTCAAAACCAAATTGCTTACGGGCTTGGGTTGCTGTCACACCGGACGATCTGTATATAGCATATCGAATACACTCGCGTTCTCGATCTGACTGACATATGGCAAGAAGGGACTTGACTTCATGCTTGCTGAGGGATGATCTCTTGTCACTGTCCTTATGAACCACATTTTTTAATAAGCTAACAATACTTTCATAGTTTGTTTGTGGTCTGTGTTCGAGGATATAACATTCTGATACTCCTGGTCTGAAATCTATCCTTACACAAGCGAGTGGCATCTGTAAGAGTCGCCTACGGGCATGATCCGATTTGTACTTCACAGAAGGAAAATGTTGTGTGTATGCTTGCTTGAGAGACAAAAATCCTTCATTCAGAATAGTAGTGGCAACATGTAACATAGAAGTGCAATCACATGTTCCATATTTGTGTACGTCTTTACAAAATTCCTTTCTCGCTTCAACATACTCGCTTAGTGTTAAACTATCACATTTACTAACATATATAGATTCTGATACCTTGATACAGTCAGATAGTCTATTATTACATAGTTCCCTGTACAAACAAATAAGTTCTTGTATGGGCCTCTCTGCATTTGGAGTGCAGAGAGGCCTGCTTAAAAAGATTCACTCTGACCCTCACCAACCACTTGCACCTCCGGATCCTCTTCATCACTTTTATCTCCAGCTTCTGTGGGTTCTGCGGAAGTGCTAGGGAGTTGCTTTCGTTCCTTGTAGTATTTTGCTTTCTTCGCTTTCTTTTGGAATTTTGCCAATTCACTGTTGAGCTCTTTACGCTGAGCTTTCAGCTCTGATACCTCTGCAGCAAGGTCATCACACACTCGGTAATTGCGACTCAATGTAGCTTCTTCAATTCTCCTCTCTTTAAAAGTAATTCTCCTACTTAATTCGGATATTTCATCCATTAATTCGGCAATTCGACGTTGTCTCTCTTCTGCGTTAACTTTAACACGCTTAACAGCTGGCTCACCACCTTCTGCCTCAGTTTGGTACTTTTTTGATCGGCTGTGGCCCTTTTTATAGACGTAACCATCTTGGTGGACTTTTGCTCGAGCTAAATCCAAAATATCACCCTTTTTTCCAAGTAGAAGTGATGGATTCCCCTGGCAAAGGCTATAGCTGGCATCATTAATTCGCTTCTGATATTCTGTTAATGGATGTCCCTCTTTAAAGATCAGTGAAGATTTTTTTATCAATTCATCATTGTTGTCATGACTTGTTCGATTTAATTTTTCATATATCTGCTCCTATATAAAAATAATCTTTGTGAAATGAGAATGATGCAACAAATGATAAGGATCAACAAAAGGTAAGTTCTAAATTGCTCTTGTGTACATTGTCTGATGGTTTTCGTAGCCCCACTTGTTGCTCTTGAGAGAAAGTCAAGCGCATCTGTGTCAGTCCGCTGGGCCCAGCAGATGCACTAGTGACTGCTGCAGAAGCTTTGATAGTGGATGTTGGGGGCTGGTCACTCGACGACCTCTGTTTAGGAGAACAAGTGCAGTATACACACACTCATGAGCATTCATTCTAGGCTTACCTTTGGTGTGGTGACTGTCACTTTGATGATACTCTTGTCAGGGATGGAATCGCAGTGTCGTATATCAACAAATTGGCCTGGCCACTCCTCCGACTTGAGTTGCACCAACAGGTCATTTATGTCACTCGTGCTCAATACATCTTGGAATGATTCCACAACAGATTGTTTCAATTCCACCAATTCCCTACCGCTTTCTGGTTTGAACACTACAGGTCGCCTATTAGACCCCACCTCGACCAGAACACGTTTGTTTTCCATGCCAGTTTTATATAGTTTTATTTTAATATATAGCTACAACCGACACCTTAAAATTTGTCAGAGAGAGAAAAAGTGACATAATATGCATTTGAACCCAAAAAGGAGAGTGTTAGCCATCGTTTTACGATGGGAAAGCCACTTACCTCGTCCTCAAAGAAGCGAGAAAAACCAACACGAGGGCCTCAGAGTTACAGCGTGGTAATGCTGCACGCATGCGCAAAAGACTCACCCCCGGGGCAACAATTTTGTGCTAATCGCGAGTAAATGCCCCTCGTTTGCCCGGGGTGTGGTAGGTGGGGCATGACTTTGATAGGTGCATAATACGCCCGTACTTGGCGTAGTTTGGCTGCCAGATCGCCAAGTGATTTTCAGTACACCCCCAAAACGACGATTCTCGGTGCTTTTTCGAGCTAAAAGGACTTCAGATTCGAGCTCAGCGCCTCAGAATTGCCTAGAAAGCATCTATTTGTCTTTATCTGGTCATTTATCATCGCAGGAACCAGTAAGCAACCGAGCTGTACGCGGTGCCACGTTCGCAATGTATTTTTCCGTACGCGCCTACTCCCATATGTTTTGTATGGGGATTTTCGCGAGGGAAAATTTGACGTGTGCTATCTCCAAAACTACTTGACCAAATTTTCTCGAACAAAGTTCACCTGAAAGCCTAAAGAATGGAGATAATAATAGGATAGCGTTTTTCCTGAATAATCTAAAAATAATAGTTGTCATTTCACGTTTTCGAAAATGCTATAAAAATCGCTAGGTCCGAAATCGCTATTTTAAGACAGCTTCGAGATATAACACATGGTCAAGGGTTGGTCCAATGTAGCTAGAGGGGATCGCTGTATGGAGCTATAGTGCAGTGTGCGTTGACGAGCCACGCCCTCCTTTTTTTGCAAACTCTTATATAGCCCCGCCTACTACTACAGTCCGCACCTGTCTAATGTGCGCATGCGCATAATGAAGAGCTAATGGCGGAGGGAAAAATTTATAACAGGAGCTGATGATGATGTGGCATTATCCAATAAAGTTTCTAAAGATGCCAATAGGTATGAATCGGCGAAAATGTATCATAGATTGACAAGTGATCAAGAAGTAGAGACAGAAAAAAGTTGAGAAATCTGCTACTAGGACGAGAGAATACAAGAGAGACAAGAAGAGTGTGAAGGACAGTGGGGGTTCACCATCGTATGAAATGTCTGTAGGGGATAGAGTGGATGGGGCTAAGCTTACAGTGTTTTCAACTCACGAACAGATTGATAAGCATACTCAAAAGTACAATTTACTGGTGTTTCATATCACTAGAGATAGAGAATTTGTCTCTTAAAAATTACAATGCCATAAAAAGTACTATGTACATTTCAGAGAACTTCTTGATTGGGTAGTCATAATGCATTATGATGAATTATTATTTTTCATTTGAGAGAAATAATGCCAGATTGGTGTAACAAAGATCTAGCTTGTAGCTATCAATAATTACATTGTACATTGTCATGTATTATTGTTGACAAAACAGATCACGCAATCGATCGAAACAATGAACACTCCAGGATCATGAATCATTTTGACCAAGAGCTTTCAAGTAGCCTTGGCTTTAATTTGGCCTTCACGCTGAGTCTTCTGACGTTCGTTTCCAGTATGCCATTAATTCTAGAATACTCATACTGGTATGCATTAGTGTAACTATAATACTAGCACTCAACAAATCTCCTTCTGGCATGGTAATGCAGGCTACTTCCTTCTCATAGCCATCATTGACAACTGCAATTTGCTCTAAAGAAGCGAGCTCAAAATTTAATATTAAATTTTGTTCAAGATCAGGAGGTTTTCTCATTGATGGGATTGAGGCTTTTGTGTAAAATATCTCCAGTCTGTATGTATATCGAGTACCCATTGATAATTCACCATGTTTTTCTTTGAATAGCATCAAGCTAGCCATTTTCCCTTCTTTGTGTTTGATGCAAAATTTATAACCACCTGGCACACAAAATGGTGGACTAATCCAGCCCTTAGTTGACGTGATGATGAAAGAAAACCTATTGTTATCATCGTTCAATTTCACTGGTTCAATAGGGGTAAGGTTCGCAAAACGTAATGACATTTGCTTGAAATCTTCTTTAAGCTTATTATATGCTGTCATCATTTTCATAAGGTGCTGTTGACCACTCGTCTCAATATGAGCATCGAGATCCTTTCGTAAAATACTAGCATCACACCCTGCTTCGCTGAATGGGCATTGTACTTCTTCTAAGGGGCAAACTTCGGCGTGCTTCTTGATATCCTTTCGTTTGATTTCGCCCACTGACTGAGTACACCCCCTGGGGCACTTCACTGGGTATTCCTCACAGGTGATGGTATGTTTGCCACTTATCACTTCATAGCGACCGACCATCCCACAGAATTTGCATTTTATCTTTCGTTTTGGGCATTTGTAGTTACAGTGCTGCATCAAGTCCTTACGAAGGATAAACTTCCCACAACCCAGAGTACAGTCGACTTTAGCAAAACCACATTCATTTTTGTGAGCATCCAGTGCTCCTAATTTCATTATCTCTTTAGCTACAACCTTATCTTTGGTTAGGACAGTAGACTTCTAGATCATCAATCTTTCGTTTGAGGGGGATGTAGCTTATGTGAGCAAAGGTTTCAGAGCGGCAGTGGGGGCAAATCTTCTTGGCTTGTTTCTTGAACCATTGCTCGAGGCAAGCTTGGCAGAAATGCTGACCGCAACAATCTGTGAGGTGAGGTTCGATCAGCACCTTGGCGCAGATCATACACTGGTAGTCATCAGGGAGATTCTTCACGAACTTATACTCCGCCATAAGTTAAAGGCAGCTTCGAGATTTCACATGATCAAGAACCAGGGACCATGTACCATGTAGCTACCATGGTCCAACTGTCATGTGATAAGGCTGCATATCAGTAATCGGGAGTAGGAGTGTGCAACACTGTGACAACCAGTAGTAGTACAAACATCTCTCTCCAGATGTGACATCACTTGGTTTTAGTGGTTGCATATTAATGATATTCTGTGATGTCAAATCTGGAAAGAGATGATTGTACTACTACTATGTGGGTTGCATACTCCTAGTAATGTACTCCTGCAGTAATCTATATGATCGCACAGTACAGTGTGAAGCCACGTCCACCGTTTTCGTACTTCTACTGTCTAATCTGCGCATGCGCAAAGTGAAGAGTTATATTGCAGCTCGAGTGGAGAAGGAGGCTAGGGAGATAGGAAAAGGGACAATGTGGCTTTATCCAAGAAAGTATCTAAAGATACTAGTAGGCATGAATCGGTGAAAAATTCATCACTGACAAGTTATCAATTGTAAGAAGTAGAGATAGTAAAAATTGAGAAATCTGCTATTATACCAAGACGAGAGAACACAACAGAAACAAGAAGAGTATGAAGGAGGGTGGGGGTACACCATCATATGAAATGTCTGCAGGGGATGGGGTGGATGGGGCTACAGTGTTCTCAATGGAAAAGTTTGCAACTCATGAACAGATTGATACTGAGTATCAGAGTCTCATGCAGGAGCACAATTCACTAGTGTTCCATATCATTCTGTGCTTAGTTTTATCGAATTCATTTTTTTCTCAGTCCGATACCATAGTCTTATACTACCATTAAATTTTATTATTATTATTACCCTCTGAGTTCTACAGAAATAAAATTAATTAGCATAGATTGCATATAAGTTTCAGAGAAACAAAAACATAAAATTTATAATATAGCCACATTTAGATTTTCAACATTATACATGTTTAATCACCATTAATAATAAAAAAAGGCTGTTACAGTATAAACCTGATAACAGCAAACTAAGTTCTAGTGTAATAAAAATTTAATGCCGTGGCACACTCATAATATTATTATGAGGTGGTACAAAAGGAAACCTTTTATCAGGTACCAGTCTTACTTCATAGTTCAGTAGTTCTCCCTCCAGTAAGTCAATATCTGCTATTTCTTTACATACTACTCTAGTCAAACGTGCCAAATTGCCTGACAATTTAACTGTACAGAGTTGCCTAGCTCGTCTTCCTTGTGCAGTCGTTCTGTGTGGTTCCTGTATACATATCTGAAGCTTGTACTGAAGATTCATTGGCCACTTCAATTGATCATCATATTTCCCGCTCAGCAGCATCAAGCTAGCTTTTTTACCTTCTTTGTGCATGATACTAAATGTGTATCCATCCAGTACAGAGAATGGTGGACTGGTCCACCCTCGGCTTGAAGTGATATGGAACGTGAAGCTACTATTGTCATCTGTCAGTTTCACAGGTTCAATGAGGGTAAGATGTGCTACTTGAGATGACAGCTTATCGTGTTCTTCGTGAAGTTTTGTATGTTCGATCTTCAGATTCCTATGTTCAATTGTCAGCTTGCTATGTTCAATCTTCAGCTTGCTATAAGCAGTCATCATTTTCATCAAATGTTGCTGGGTATTTGACTCCATATGAGCATTGAGATCTTTTCGTAGAGCTCTAGTGTCACATCCAGCTTCAATAAAGGGGCACTGCACCATTTCCAGAGGACAGATTTCAGCATGCTTAGCAAGGTCCTTTCGTTTGATTCCATTTAGCAAAGCACACCCCCTGGGGCACTTCACTGGGTATTCCGCACAGACAGTCATATGTCTGCCACTTATCACCTCATGGTGATCAACCAAGCGACAATATATGCACTTTGTCTTTCATTTCGGGCATTCATTGTTAGAGTGCTGTGTCAAGTCCTTACGAAGGATAAACTTTCCACATCCCTGCGTACAGGTGACCTTGGCAAAACCACATCCATTTTTGTGAGCATCCACTTGTCCTAGTTTCATTACCCCCTTGCAGCCTTCTTCTTTATTAGGACAGTAGACTGCTAGATCATCAATCTTTCGTTTGAGGGGAAGAGAACGCATGTGAGCGAAGGTTTCAGAGCGGCAGTGGGGACAGACCTTCTTGGCTTGTTTTTTGAACCATTGCTCGAGGCAAGCTTGGCAGAAATGCTGACCGCAGCAATCCGTGAGATGAGGCTCGTTCAATACCTTGACGCAGATCATACACTGGTAGTCATCAGGGAGATCCTTCACGAATTTATACTCAGCCATTTTGAAGACAGCTTCGAGATATCACATGATCAAGGACCACAATTCGACTGTCATGTGGAAGAGCCACGCTCATCTTTACTTTTTTTAGCCCCGCCTACTATCATTACGAGTCAGCACCATCTAATCTGCGCATGCGCATAATGAAGGGTACTGTTACTGGAGGGAAAAATTAATAGCAGGAGCTGATAAAAAATTAATGATGATGTGGCGCTATCCAAGAAAGGGTCTAAAGTTACCAGTAGGCATGAATTTGGCGAAAATTCATCATTGACAAAATTAATGATCAAGAAGTAGAGACAGAAATAGTGAGAAATCTGCTACTAAGATGAGAGAATACTATTAAGTGAGACAAGAGAGTAGGAGGGAGGGTAGGGGTTCACCATCATATGAAATATCTGCAGGGGATGGGGTGGATGGGGCTAAGCTTACAGTGTTTTCAACTCACGAACAGATTGATAAGTATACTCAAAAGTACAATTCACTGGTGTTTCATATCACTAGAGATTGAGAATTTGTCTCATAAAAATTACATACAAAAAGTACTATGTACATTGTCATTGTAATAATAATTATTGTCGACAAAACAGATCACGCAATCGATCCAAACAATGGCCACTCCAGCATCATGAATCGTTTTGACCAAGGGCTTTCAAGTAGCCTTGGCTTTTGGCCTTCACGCTGAGTCTTCTGATGTTCGTTTCCAGTATGCCATTAATTCTAGAATACTCATACTAGTATGCGCTAGTGTAACTATAATACTAGCACTCAACAAATCTCCTTCTGGAATGGTAATGCAGGCTACTTTCTTCTCATAGCCATCATTGACAACTGCAATTTGCTCTAAAGAAGCGAGGTCAAAATTTAATATTAAAATTTGTTCAAGATCCGGAGGTTTTCTCATTGGTGGTATTGAGGCTTTTGTGTAAAATATTTCCAGTCTGTATGTATATCGAGTATCCATTGATAATTCTCCATGTTTTTCTTTGAATAGCATCAAGCGAGCTATTTTTCCTTCTTTGTGTTTGATGCAAAATTTATAACCACCCGGCACACAAAATGGTGGACTGATCCAGCCCTTAGTTGATGTGATGATGAATGAAAACCTATTGTTATCATCAGTCAATTTCACTGGTTCAATAGGGGTAAGGTTTGCAACACGTGATGACATTTGCTTGAAATCTTCTTTAAGCTTATTGTATGCTGTCATCATTTTCATAAGGTGCTGTTGACTATTTACCTCAATATGAGTGCTAAGATCCTTCCGTAGAATGCTGGCGTCACACCCTGCTTCACTGAATGGGCATTGTACTTCTTCTAAGGGGCAAATTTCAGCGTGCTTCTTGAGATCTTTTTGTTTGATTTCACCCACCGACTGAGTGCATCCCCTGGGGCACTTCACTGGGTATTCCTCACAGGTGGTGGTATGTTCGCCACTTATCACCTCATAGGGACCCACCTTCCCACAGAATTTGCACTTTATCTTTCGTTTTGGGCATTTGTAGTTACAGTGCTGCATCAAGTCCTTACGAAGGATCAATTTCCCACAACCCTGAGTACAGTCGACTTTAGCAAAACCACATTTATTTCTGTGAGCATCCAGTGCTCCTAGTTTCATTATCTCCTTGCAACCTTCTTTTTGATTAGGACAGTAAACTTCTAGAACATCAATCTTTCGTTTGAGGGGGATATAGCTTATGTGCGTGAAGGTTTCAGAACGGCAGTGGGGGCAAATCTTCTTGGCCTGTTTCTTGAACCATTGCTCGAGGCAAGCTTGGCAAAAATGCTGACCGCAGCAGTCCGTGAGATGAGGTTCGTTCAGCACCTTGGCGCAGATCATACACTGGTAATCATCAGGGAGATCCTTCACGAACTTGTACTCCGCCATTTTGTTTCGAGATATCACATGATCAAGGGCCGGTACGGTAGCTACAGGTGTGCCAAAATGTACAGGAAATTCGCAGACACGGTGCTGGGTTCGCGCATGCGCAAATATGTGAATTGGTGACTGTGTTTAATCTGCGCATGCGCGTACTCAAAATGAAGAGTATTGCAGCTACCACTAATGGTTTAGGAGGGAGAATAGCAGGAGCAGATGAACTTCGGAGATGAGAATAAGAGAGACAAAATGGTGTGAAGGAAGTTGGAGGTTCACCGTCGTATGAAATGTCTGCAGGGGATGGGATGGATGGGGCTACAGTGTTCTCAGTGGAAAAGTTTGCAACTCAAAAGGGTTGATAACTATACTCAGGAGTATATAGTGTTTCATATCTTGTTTGATTTATACTACATGATACTACTGTAGTCCTATTGCTCACGAATATGAATCTATATTGACCACGTAATCATTATCAGACACAAGCTTGACATTTGTATTTGATTGTGCAATAATATCATTTCAGATGGGTTGTAAGTAAACTACACAATGCCCAGTAATAATTACACATTAGTAAAGACAAGTGCACCAGTTTTAATGTTGATGCCTTATTTTTAACATTCATGTTCATAAAAAATCTAGAGTTCACTCCCACAATTATAGCAAAATTCACCTGGAATATCTATAATACAACAACAAATAGGACACTCACGAATGAGTGGTATAGCTGCAGTAGCTGCTTGAGGTGACACTTTTACAGGTATCAGTTGTACTACCATTTCATATATAGTTCAGTAGTTCTCTTTCCGGTAAGTTGATATCTATTATTTCTTTACATAATATTATGCTGGTCACACGTACTAAGTTGGATAGTTGAACTGTACAGACTTGTCTGGGAGTAGTGAATGATCGTCTTCCTTGTGCAGTCGTTCTATGTGGCTTTGATACAAGTATCTCTATCTTATATGGAAGATTCATTGGCCACTCCAACCGATCGTCATTTTTCCCTTTCAGCAGCATCAAGCTAGCTTTTTTACCTTCCTTGTGCTTTATACTAAACGTGTACCCATCCAATACAGAGAATGGTGGACTGGTCCACCCTCGGCTCGAAGTGATGTTGAACGTGACGCTACTGTTACCGTATGCATCTGTCAGTTTCACGGGTTCAGTGAGAGTCTGGTTTGCTACCAGCTCATCGTGTTCAATCTTTAGCTTGCTATAAGCCGTCATCATTTTCATCAAATGCTGCTGAGTATTTGACTCCACATGAGCACTGAGATCCTTTCGTAGAATTCTAGCGCCACATCCAGCATCGAGAAAAGGGCATTGAATCATTTCCAGTGGACAGATTTCAGCATGCTTAGCAAGATCCTTTCGTTTGATTCTATTTGGTAAAACACACCCCCTGGGGCACTTCACTGGGTACTCCTCACAGATAGTCATATGTTTGCCACTTATCACTTCATAGTGACCCACCTTCCAACAAAATTTGCACTTTGTCTTTCATTTTGAACATTCGTTATTACAGTGCTGTGCCAAACCCTTACGTAGGATAAATCTTCCACATCCCTGAGTACAGTAGACTTTGGCAAAACCGCATACATGTTTGTGAGCATCCAGTGCTCCTAATTTCATTACCTCTTTGCAACCTTCTTTTTGATTAGGACAGTAGACCTCTAGAACATCAATTTTACGTTTGAGGGGAAGAGAACGCATGTGAGCGAAGGTTTCAGAGCGGCAGTGGGGACAGATCTTCTTGGCTTCATTTTTGAACCATTGCTGGAGGCATGCTTGACAAAAATGCTGACCGCAGCAGTCCGTGAGGTGAGGTTCGTTCAGCACCTTGGCGCAGATCATACACTGGTAGTCATCAGGGAGATCCTTCACGAAGTTATACTCCGCCATTTTGCTTTTAGATATCACATGATCAAGAACCGGTACAGTAGCTACAGCTATACCAAGATGTACAGGAAACTCGGGGAATCAAAGCTTGCAAGCGGACACGGTGCTGGGTTCGCGCATGCGCATGCGCGTGCTCAAAGTGAAGAGTACTGCAGCTACTACCACTAATGGTGAAGAAGGGAGAATAACAGGAGCTGGAAAAGTGATGAAGATCATGGCGAGAGAAAAGAAGAGTGGGAAGGAGAATGGGGGTTCACTATCGTATGAATTATCTGCAGGGGATGGGTTGGATGGGGCTACAGTGTACAACTTATTTATTACACTATGCTAATAATTTTTACTACACAATTCACTTTATCTGTCCAATACCGTATTCTTATTATAGTTGATTGATCCCGAGTTCTGTTTTATAAAATTCCGTAATGAGCAATTATTAATTATTATAATGATACACGTCACTAGGGAAACAAAAATAATTAATTTTACAGTAAGTAAACAATAATTATTATTATGCACAAACAGTAAAGCCAAGGCACACCAAAAAAGAATTAATTTTCAACACTAGTCCAAAATCGATCCCTCATAAGAAGGTAGCTAGTGCTTTCCCACAAAATTAATAATGAATATAGCAAATTTTTATAAAGAACTGGGTTAGTCCTCCGTTGATAGTCGATATGTTGTCATCTGAATATTTTTGGTAGAAGCTCTAGTGTAACTATAATACTGGAGCTTAATAACTCTTCTTCTGGCATGGTAATGCAGTCCACTTCGAATACCTTATCATGGCCATCAACTGCAGTACGTTCTAACACATCAATATCAAGGTTAAAATTAAATACTGGTAGTATACCAAAATTTTGTGGTCTCATGCTCATTGATGGAACTATTACTGACATCCCTTTTGTGTGAGATATCACCAGCTTGTAGTCATGATAAGAATACATTGGTATTTCACCATGTTTCCCTTTGAATAGCACCAAACTAGCCATTTTCCCTTCTTTGTGTTTGATGCAAAATTTATAACCACCTGGCACACAAAATGGTGGACTGATCCAGCCCTTGGATGATGTGATGATAAACGAAAACCTATTGTTTCCACTAGCCAATTTCACTGGTTCAATAATTGCAGCAGCTGTTTGCTTTAATTCTTCTTTAAGCTTGTTGTATGCTATCGTCATTTTCATAAGGTGCTCTTGACAACTTGTCTCAATATGAGCATTGAGATCCTTTCGCAGAATGCTAGCGTCACATCCAGCTTCACTGAATGGGCATTGTACTTCTTCTAAGGGGCAAACTTCAGCGTGCTTCTTGAGATCTTTTCGCTTAATTTCATCCACTGACTGACAACCCCGGGGGCACTTGACTTTAGCAAAACCACATTCATTTTTGTGATCATCCAGCGCTCCTAGTTTCATTATCTTCTCACAACCTTCTGCTTGGTTAGGACAGTAGACTTCTAGAACATCAATCTTTCGTTTGAGAGGAAGATCACGTATGTGAGTGAAGGTTTCAGAGCGGCAGTGGGGGCACATCTTTTTGGCTTGTTTCTTGAACCATTGCTCGAGGCAAGCTTGGCAAAAACGCTGACCACAGCAGTCCGTGAGGTGAGGTTCTTTTAGCAACTTGGTGCAGATCATGCACTGGTAGTCATCTGGGAGAAGCTTCACGATTTTGTACTCCGCCATTAATATTAATTATTTTTTAAGACAGTTTCAGGATAATAATATTATATCAGGGCCAGTACGCATACAGTATACCAGTATATAGCTTCGCCAGCTGCAGCCCTCCTACGTACGCAAAAGTTGGTGAGAAGGGTCATGCTTCGTGTTCCAGAGGTTAATAATATTAAATTTATTACTAATTACTGCATGCTAGTATGTGGAATGTCAATAATAATATTACTGATTATAATAATAATTATTCTAGTTTAACACGACAGATAGGACATGTCCAATGATCCTTTAAGAGAGGAAAAAATAAAAATTTAATAATAGCGCTTCCGTGTCCCAGAGGAATTTTATTATTGAATTATAACTGCTGGTACTATACAGAACAGGAATGTCGAAATTAAATTTGTGTCACATTGTAGCAAGTGAGGAAAAAATTAAAATTTAATAATAATTACAACATAATCCCCTCTTCCACTTCACATTAGTAGATCACTTTCGATTTCACACAAAAATGATACAGCGTCGACAAATTCGAATATTCTATAATTTCTATGTAAAGTACATGTAGTATATTGAGTATAATAGCCAGTGGCTATAAAATCAAACATAAGTCCTCCCCCCCCCCCCCCCCAAATAATCAGTTTAAAGTACCGTACTTCATCTGATACAACGTATGAAAAAAATAATTTTGAAAACGCACACTTTTTCTGGTAAAGGTCGTCAATCGCTCCACATTATTATCCCGCGCGCATGCGCAAGGGGTAAAGTAATCGGTTGTGTCGTCGTTGTCGTCGTCGTTGTTGTCGTTAGCATAAAAATCGCCATATCTCGAGATATAGGCGTCTAAGCGACTCGTAATTATAACGAATCAATCGAATTCGGCGAAAAACTGGCTTCAGTGTGCGTCAAATTGAGGGACACGGTCCACGAGCGTCACAAATAGTGCCTTTTTGTTGGCCACCGTAGCCACGCCTATCGACAGTGTCCATCAATGCATATGCATACCTTTCTGCTCATGCGCACAACTAAGTGGCCAAGCATATGACTGGTAAAGATCGTCGATGTTTTAAATAATGCTGTGACTGAAATCTGGAACCAATCATAATGTAAGACAGCTATACTACTATTGTTACAAAAGATATACTATTAGGTAGAAATTCATATCTTCCTGGTCTGGGCTAGGTGTAGGTGCAGAGAGCGCTTTTTCAAGTGTCACCGAAACCCCCAGTAGGCTAAGCAGCATTTCTACATGTATTTCTCTGAAGTTTACAAAATTATAGCCATGCACCGAAAGTAAATCTATAGATTGCACAATGTGCGCGTGGGGTATGTGCTCTACAGAGCTCTAGTTATTACATGCTATGAGAATTTGTAGAATGCTAATTTCTTAGTTAAATTGGATCATATGTTGAGGATAGCATACCTTTAGCCATTGATCGATGCAGTCCTTGTGGAACTCATGGACACAGGGCAGGGTACGCAGCCTCTCTCTCTCCTCAAACTCACACATAGCTACAAACAACACACCTGAAATAGAGATAGTTAGCAGAACGGGATTAAACCAATTCATTGTAAGGGGGAAGGGACGGGAAATTCAGCAGAATCATAGATCATATAGACTACGTAGTCTATATGATCTATGGCAGAATGATATTATTAAAAATATATTGGGGGGGGGAGGGGAAAAGGGAAAATTCATCACCCCGTTGCAAGGGAGCTTAAAATTACACTATAATAGTTAATAATATCAATCAACTGCTCCGAGATCTCACTTCCACAATACATGCATGATAAAGTTATAGGAAAAGTGGTGACGAAAGAACACAAGAGAAACAAGGGGAGTGGGAAGAAGGGAGAGAGTTCACCATCGTATGAAATGTCTGCAGGGGATGGGGTGGATGGAATCACGTCACGTCCACTATACATCCCTATATGCTTGTTTTTGTGTAGGTGCCAGGAATAAACTAATCAGGCAATAATGCGATAGCTATGCAGTCAATTCCCCCACTGCTACGAGTCATAATAATATTATTTTAGAATATAGTTGTAACAAATACTGTCATCTGATTGGACACTTGGAGGTCTCTATTTCTCATAGAGACCTACAAGTTTTCATAGAGACCTTGGACTTGGTCTCTAACTATTATATAGAGGATATTAACTCTCACACGCATACAAGATTCAATATCTCCCACAAGCATGCAAGATTCAAGTTAAGGATAGCACCAACAAATCACCGTCAACAGGCACATCGGATAACCGAGAAAAGCAAGCATAGGGATGTATAGTGGACGTCATTATCCCTACAAATTTTGTTTATAATATACTAATTTTTGGCCCTCCCATCCCTACTTCACCCTTCAGTTTTTTATGCTTTTAGTATAATTGAACTCGATATTAACTAATTTTTAATATTAGCATCAGTCATGTTTATAAGAATCTGAAGGTTGTATTATTATAATAATTATTATAAAATTAATGGACATTACTATTTTAACTGGAAGTGGTAGAGTCAAACACTAACGACAAACACTTGGATATAAGATTTACAGGCAATAGTGTTACTACCATTTCATAGTTCAGTATTTCTCTCTCTGGTAAGTCAATATCTGCTATTTCTTTACTACATACACTAGACACGCGTTCTAAGTTGTCCGGTAAATAAATGCTAGTTGCATGGATAATTTGCCTGAGAGTAATTACTCCTCGTCTTCCTTGTACAGGCGTTCTGTTTTGCTCCTCTATACGTATCTCCAGCTTATATTGAAGATTCATTGGCCACTGTAACTGATCATCATATTTCCCTTTCAGCAGCATCAAGCTAGCTTTTTTCCCTTCCTTGTGCTTGATACTAAACATGTACCCGTCCAATAAAGAGAACGGTGGACTGGTCCATCCTCGGCTTGAAGTGATATGGAACGAGAAGCTACTGTTTTCATCAGTCAGTTTCACGGGTTCAATGAGGGTAAGATGTGCTACTTGAGATGACAACTTGTCGAATTCTTTGTGAAAATGCGTATGTTCAATCTTCAGCTTGCTATGTTCATACTCCAGCTTGCTATGTTCATGTTCCAGCTTGCTATGTTCAATTTTCAACTTGCTATGTTCATGCTCCAGCTTGCCATGTTCAATGTCCAGCTTGATATGTTCAACCTTCAGCTTGCTATAAGCCATCATCATTTTCATCAAATGCTGCTGGATATTTGACTCCATATGAGCATCGATGTCTTTTCGTAGAATTCTAGCGCCACATCCAGCATCGAGAAAAGGGCATTGCACCATTTCCAGTGGACAGATTTCAGCATGCTTAGCAAGATCCTTCCGTTTGATTCCATTTGGCAAAGTACACCCCTTGGGGCACTTCACTGGGTATTCCTCACAGATAGTCATATGTCTGGCACTTATCACTTCATAGTGACCGACTATCCCACAATATTTGCACCTTACCTTTCGTTTCGAACATTCATTGTTACAGTGCCATCTCAAGTTCTTACGAAGGATAAACTTTCCACATCTCTGAGTACAGGTGACCTTGGTAAAACCACATATATTTTTGTGAGCATCCAATGCTCCCAGTTTTATTATCTCCTTGCAACCTTCATTTAGATAAGGACAGTAGACTTCCAGGTCATCAATTTTTCGTTTGAGGGGAAGATAGCGCATGTGCGTGAAGGTTTCAGAGCGGCAGTGGGGGCAGATCTTCTTGGCTTGCTCCTCGAACCATTGCTCGAGGCAAGCTTGGCAAAAATGCTGACCGCAGCAGTCCGTGAGGTGAGGTTCGTTCAGCACCATGGCGCAGATTACACATTGATAATCATCAGGAATCTTCTTCACGAATATTATGCCCTCCGCCATTTCTAAGCAGTAGCTATATAATAGCTAGTATCGCGAGCCACACCCCTTTATTATGCAGTGCATGTGACGAGCCCCGCCCACCCTTTTTTGCAAACCCATAGTAGCCCCGCCTATATACTTGTTCTCTGTTTAATTAATCTGCGCATGCCTCCTTCTGTGAAACAGCATTTTTAATTTCCAGTAGTGTTAATCAACAAAATTAATATTGCAGAATGTCAATATTATTATGCCACATTGTACAAGTCTAAAAATTCTGATGTTATTGTTGACTATGCAGTTCAACACGACAGATAGGACAAGTTCGATGATCCTGCAAGAGAGGAAAACATAAAAAAATTAACAATAATACTATAACAATCCCACCCCCACTTTAATATTAATTTCCCTTTCAAGACATGGAGTGGTACAGGGTCGACAAATTCAAATGTTCTATAATATTATATGTGATCAGTTTTAGAAATGCTCCTTTTCTATCAATCTGCGAAAGATCAAAAGTTTCCTGCTAAACAGTGAAGATATCATACCTTCAGCCATTGATCGATGCAGTCCTTGTGGAACTCATGGACACAGGGCAGGGTACGCAACCTCTCTCTCTCCTCAAACTCACACATACACACAACACACCTGAAACAGAAATAGTTAGCAGCAGGAGATTAAAATCAAATTTTTGGTGGGGGGGGGGGGGGAATCATCATCTGTCCCAGATAAGCACCCTCAGGTACTTTTAATAACATAACTAGCAATTATGGCCCACAAATTGCATATACATGTATTATACATATATAAATGGAAGGTGCTACATTGAGCTTACTTTGGTAGTTCTCCATTAGTATTTGTGTCCAGGGATTGCTTGAAGTTCCTTACAGGAAAATTGTTGATAACTGAAAGAGGAGACGTAAAAAGTAGTAAATTTAGTCTTTGAATGCTGTGCTAAATTTAAACATCAGCCCCAGTGTAATATTTTAAGCACCAAAACATAGTGAGCAATTTACTTGGATCATAAAGTAGGTGGAACTAAAAAGCTTTGATGTGGCTATTTACTCCTCCCTCCCCAAAAAATACATACCCTCCCCCATTACATCTTGAGGAGAAAATTCTGATTTTCTATAGGTTTATAGCAGCAGTACCTTCCTGTGGTAGTCCCTGAGGTCTGGCAGGACCAAGAGTTTCAGCTAGCTCAAGCAAGTCCTACAAAAAAAATCACAAAAGATGAAAAATTATACACACTCTGTGGTACATACATGTACACCTCTATTGGACCATCTCTTTTTTTTTGTCTCTCTCTCTCTCTCACCTCATAGGTAGTTGGAGGGATCCCAGTCGACCCCATGATTGCTCTAACGATCAGGACCTCCCCCATATTCTCCATGGCCCTCCTGTACTCCCCCTGCGTCCTAGGAGTTCTTCCTGTTCTTCTCTGAGCATCAGACTGAGTTATCCTGAGCAGTGTCATGGCGTCGTGGTGGGTTAGTCGCTCGACATGAGATACCAAAGCTTCGTAGTTGTTTCGAATCAGAGAACCACTGGAGAAGATGATACAATGACAAGATGTGTTACAGTATAAATGCAAATGAGTGTTATCAAAATGTAGCTATATATATAGCTAGCTGTGGAATGGGAATGTATAATGGAAGAATGTGGATTGGAATATGGATACCAGTTGAATATTATAATACTAACTTTTCCCAGAATAAATTTTCATTTTTGAGCTACATGTACCTCTCAAGTCTATGAGCCAAAATTACAGGGAACCCCTTAATTAAAGGTAAGAAAAGCAGAGAGAGAGGGGTTCCCTGTGGGCCAAATTACAGGGAACCCCTTAATTAAAGGTAAGAAAAGCGGAGGGAGGGGGGTTCCCTGTGGGCCAAAATTATAGGGAACCCCTTAATTAAAGGTAAGAAAAGGGGGGAGGGGGGTTCCCTGTGAGCCAAAATTGCAGGGAATCCCTTAATTAAAGGTAAGAAAAGCAGAGGGGAGGGGGGTTAGAAAGCATCCCCTGGCCCCTAAAAAACATCAATATCTGATTATACCTGTCAGCAGTGCGAGTGTGATGGTTGTGAGGCTGGTGCCTTGGTGGGGGGATGGATGGGCCAGCCGGGACGGGAGGGGGCAGGACCATTTGTGGATGGGACGATATCAATGGGGGAACGTGAGCAAAGACGTCATGTGCTTCTTGATCGAACTCTTCTTGGAGTCTGCGAGCGAAAGCTTCGTCAGATGAGATCTGGTGACGATTGATGGTCCAGGGCAAATGACCGAGAAAACTGGGGACCTGGGATACACCACATCATCATCGTCCTATGGTGGAGAGAAGAATATGATGATGAAAGTTACGATTGTTTGCCGTCGTAAATTGCTCAATATACATGTAAATGATATTATAATAATAATATTATTATGATTGAGTCCTGCTTAATAAATTCAAGCATGACATAATAATAATTATTATTATGTTAATTTCAGGGAAACAAAAAATTAAATTTCACAACACCAATAATTATGATCATAGTAGAATCTAATAATTCACTTTTTGTTCATTACTATAAGAAGGCAGCAAACGCCCACAAGAATAGCAAGCTTTAGCTTTAACTGGTATATTCACCACAAAAACAATAAGGACACGTAAGTGTGGGGCACATGTGGGGTACATGAACAGCATCAGTTGGTTGAGGTACAGGTACCAGTCTTACTACTATTTCACAGTTCAGCAATTCACTCTCCTGTAAGTCGATATCTGCAATTTCTTTACTACATACACTAGTTACACGTTCTAAGTTATTTGATAATTTAACAGTACAGACTTGTCTTTGAGTAGTCATTGCTCGTCTTCCTTGTGCAGTCGTTCTACGTGGTTTGGATATAAGCATCTCTAGCTTATACTGAAGATTCATTGGCCACTTCAATTGGTCATCATTTTTCCCTTTCAGTAGCATCAAGCTAGCTTTTTTCCCTTCCTTGTGTGTTATACTAAATGTGTACCCATCCAGTACAGAGAATGGTGAACTCGTCCACCCTCAGCTCAAAGTGATATTGAACGCGAAGCTATTATTATCATCTGTCAGTTTCACTGGTTCAATGAAAGTCTGGTTTGCTACTTGAGATGATAGCTTGCTGTAAGCCGTCATCATTTTCATCAAATGCTGCTGTGTATTTGACTCCATATGAGCATCGAGATCTTTTCGTAGAATTCGAGTAGTACATCCAGCTTCGATAAAAGGACATTGCACCATTTCCAGTGGACAAATTTTAGCATGCTTAGCAAGATCCTTCCGTTTGATTCCATTTGGCAAAACACACCCCCTGGGGCACTTCACTGGGTACTCCTCACAGACAGTCATATGTTTGCCATTTATCACCTCATAGTGATCTAATTTCCCACAATATTTGCACCATATCTTTCGTTTTGAACACTCATTGTTACAGTGCTGTGCCAAACCCTTACGTAGAAGAAATCTTCCACATCCCTGAGTACAGGTGACTTTGGCAAAACCACACACACGTTTGTGAGCATCCAGCACTCCTAATTTCATTACCTCCTTGCAACCTTCTTTTTGGTTAGGACAGTAGACTTCTAGAATATCAATTTTTCGTTTGAGGGGAAGATCGCGCATGTGCGTGAAGGTTTCAGAGCGGCAGTGAGGACAGATCTTCCTGGCTTGTTTCTTGAACCATTGCTCGAGGCAAGCTTGACAAAAGTGCTGACCGCAGCAATCCGTGAGGTGAGGTTCTTTCAGCACCTTGGCGCAGATCATACACTGGTAATCATCAGGGAGATCCTTCACGAATTTATACTCCGCCATTTTCAAGCAGTAGCTATAATAATATTAAATAGCAAGTATCGCGAGTCACGCCCCTCTAATGCAGCATCTTGTGTATGTGACGAGCCCCGCCCACCTACTTGTACTCTGTCCTTCTGTGGAAACAACATTGTATTAATTTCCCAATACTAAAAAATAATTAATAATAATTTTTAATATTGCTGGTATGCAGAATGTCAATATTAAATTTTGTGTCACATTGTACAAGTCTAAAAATTCTGTTTTTATTGTTGACTATGTAGTTCAACGCGACAGATAGGGCAGGTTCGATGATCCTACAAGTGAGGAAAACATAAAAAAATTAATAATGATATACATGTAACGTAGTCAATAATCCCACCCCCCACTTTAATATCAATTTCCCTTTCAAGACATGGAAATGGTATAGGGTCTACAAATTCGAATGTTCTATGCGATCAGTTTTAACATTCCACGAAAGTTTTCTCCATGAAATGCTCCCTTTCTATTGATCAGTGAAAGATTTCTCCCTCGAAAGTTTCCTGCTATATACGGGTATTGTAGGGGTGGGATAGCCATAGATTAGATTATTATTCTTACAATGTCATAGCTTTAATAATCATAGGGAAGGGGATGGCATACCTTTAGCCATTGGTCGATGCAGTCTTTGTGGAACTCGTGGACACAGGGCAGGGTTCGCAGCCTCTCCCTCTCCTCAAACTCACACATACACACAACACACCTGAAACAGAGATAGTTAGCAGAACGAGGTTAAAAATCTATTTCTTTTAATTTGGGGGGGGGGGGGGGGAGGGTAAATTCATCATCCCCTCTGGAATATCAGCAGTTATGATAATGTCTTGGATAAGCACCCTCGGGCACTTTTAATAACATAACTAGCAATTTTGGCCAACAAATTGCAAAATGGAAGATGCTATATTGAGCTTACTTTGGTAGTTCTCCATTGGTATTTGTTTCCAGGGATTGCCTGAAGTTCCTCACAGGAAAATTGTTGATAACTGAAAGGGAAGGTGGAGGGGAAGTGACACTGTTTGAACTGTGTAACATTGTTACATTAACATTTCATTAAGATTTAACGATCAGTAGTATTTTCAACTTTCTCTCTCCCCCCACCCTCTAGTGTACTTCAAGCACATAAATTTAAAGACCTTCAGTGAGTAATTTCATTCGATCTTAACAAAAACCACACCCTCCCTCTCTCACTACGCCTTATGGAGATAACTAGTGATTTTGCCCTATAAATTTATAGCAGTTGTACCTTCCTGTGGTAATCCCTGAGGTCTGGCTGGTCCAAGAGTCTCAGCTAGCTCAAGCAAGTCCTACAAAAAATCACAAATGCAATATCACAAAATATAAAGAATCATACATGTACATACTCTGAGGTACATAATTACATGTATGTCTCTCCCTCCCCCCCTCTCTCCCCTCCCCCCCTCTCTCTCCCTCTCTCTCCCTATCTCTCTCTCTCTCTCTTCCTCTCTCTCTCACCTCATAGGTAGTTGGAGGGATCCCAGTCGATCCCATAATTGCTCTAACGATGAGAACCTCCCCCATATTCTCCATGGCTCTCCTGTACTCTCCCTGAGTCCTGGGAGTCCTTCCCGTTCTTCTCTGAGCGTCAGACTGAGTTATCCTTAGCAGTGTCATGGCGTCGTGGTGGGTTAGTCGCTCGACGTGCGATACCAATGCTTCGTAGTTGTTTCGAATCAGAGAACCACTGGAGAAAAAGATACAATGATACGATGTGTAAATGCAAATGAGTGTTGTCGAAGTGTACATGTACATATATAGCTAGCTGTGGAATGGGAATGTATAATGGAAGAATGTGGAATGGAATAATGGATACCAGTTGAATATTATAATACTAGCTTTTCCTAGAATAAATTTTCATTTTTGAGCTACATGTGTACCTCAAGCCTATGAGCCAAAATTACAGGGAACCCCTTAATTAAAGGTAAGAAAATTGGAGGGAGGGAGGGTTGAAAGCATCCCCTGGCCCCTAAAAAATATCAATATCTGATTATACCTGTCAGCAGTGCGAGTGTGATGGTTGTGAGGCTGGTGCCTCGGTGGAGGGATGGACGGGCCAGCCGGGACGGGAGGGGGCGGGACCATTTGTGGACGGGACGATATCGACGGGGGAACGTGAGCAAAGACGTCATGTGCTTCTTGGTCGAACTCTTCTTGGAGTCTGCGAGCGAAAGCTTCGTCAGATGAGATCTGGTGACGATTGATGGTCCAGGGCAAATGACCGGGAAAACTGGGGACCCGGGATACACCGCTAACTATGACATCATCATCGTCCTATGGTGGAGAGAAGAATATGATGATGAAAGTTACGATTGTTTGCCGTCGTAAATAATTGCTCAATATACATGTAAATTATACACATTATGAAAAATCATAAAAATTTTAATGCTAATTTCTTATGTTATATTGGATAATAGTTTATGTTAACTATGGTACATACTTTTACTAGTATAGAACTGAAATAGGTAAAGGTCGTCATTACTCCGGGCTTACCTCATGTTCGCTATCACTGCTGTCGACGACAATCACCTCAACGAGAGACTCTCTCCTCTCTCCTCCTCCCCCGCCTTCAGCACCACCCCCGCTCCTGCCGCTATTTCTACTGCTGATACCGCTATTTCTACTCACCACGTCAATTTCTCTCAAAAATCTCGGTACTTCATGATCTGCTGCTATAACGACAGGTTCGGCAGTTGAAACAGAAACTCCCATTCCATGTCGTGATGAAGGTGGGTGGAATGGGAAATGGGAATGGGACATTGACGGCACTGAGTGCGACGTAGAGAGTGGGTACAGTATGGTACCGGAATGGGACTCTGGCAGTGATAATGGCGCTGGGACGTGTACCGCTCCCTGAGGCATCGGAACCTGAACTACCGATTCAGCAGCAGAACTCGAACCACCAGCAGCGGACGACGGATTATGAAACGACGACGATGAACGACGTGGATGGTGAAAATTCGACGCTACCGGCATCCCCCCTTGCCCCTGTGATAAGTGAAGATGTGGCAGCGGTGGTCTACCGAGAGCCCCAGAGTTGCTACTACCAGCAGCAACACTCGAAGTCTGTCCTTGTGGTACGACTTGATATCCAATACATGTATGTTGTTGTGTTCTATAGTCAGAAGCAGCACCATTCCTACCAGCAAGAGTATTGGCAGTACTACTAGTAGAAGATATGGGTACATGTAGTAGAGCACTAGGAGGGGAAGGGACGGTGGATATTGATGTTTCGCTTGTGCCTAGAAGAGGGGGAGGCGGTCCACTACTACCACTACGGCTGCTATGAGCACCACCACCACCACCACGCTGATGTCGTCTTCGACGCGTACTCGTAGCTCGCGGGAGAAGGGATGATGTTGCCGATGATGATGTCATATCGTGCTGACTAGTAGTAGTAGTGGCGACGGGGGATCGATCTCGATCTCGTACGCGTTGTTGCCGTCTTTGCCTAGCCGACGATCGCTCACGTACATGTACACCCTCACCCTCGATCGATTGTGATGCCATTTCTTCGTTTTCTCTTCTTCTCCATCTTCGCCTGTTATGACTACTGCTACTAGTATTACTCGTGCGACGTGAGGATGTGGTCGCTCGATCCTGTGCGTGGGAGGCAATGAAAGCAGTGGACTGCTCTATTCTTTGTCTCTCTTCTCTCAGTGAGATGTTTGTGGGGTTCGTTCTCGGTATGTGTAGGTCGGTGCCCATTGGTAGAGACAATGGGAGAGGTACTTCGAATAGCGCAGCAAGAGGGTTACTGCTACTATTGCTGGTGGTGGTACTCGAGGCTGAATTTGAAGAAACTGTTTCATTGTTTATTCCACCTGTTCTGTTGTCGTTCTGAGCATGCCCAGTAGATGCTGACATTCCATCTGGTCTGTGGTTCTGAGCATGCCCAGTAGATGCTAACATTCCAGCTGGTCTGTGGTTCTGAGCATGCCCAGTAGATGCTAACATTCCATCTGGTCTGTGGTTCTGAGCATGCCCAGTAGGTGCTGACATTCCACAAACGAGTGGTGGTACGCTCCTATGCATGCTAGCCCCATTCTCAATAATATGGGTAGAGTCATCAAAATTAGTTGGTAGGAGCAAATGAGATGATGGCAGTCCAATTCTGCTAGTTGCCGTTGCATGTATGTTTGAATTTCTCTCGCTAGTTGTACCTCGAGCTAGAGAATTTTGAATAACACTCGTGGGAATTGAACCAAGCATCTGAGTATTCAACGTGGTGGCCGTACCAGAAGAAATGGGTGGAGCAATGGGGGTGGCTTCATTAGATCTCGGAAAGTGTGCAAAATTGGACGAAGCTTCACGATCATGTGTCCTAGATGTGGGTGGGGCAGTGGGTGTGGTTTCGAGCGAGCTGCGCATGTGGAAGGGGATTTCTTCAGCCGTGGAGGCAAAAGTTAGAGCGTAAGTCGAGTTTTCATGCTGACGTGGGGAGCCTTGGATTGAAGTAGGAGTTCTGGTGCTTACGGCACCATGAAAATTATTTTCTCTGGTTGATGACCGGTTAGTGAGGCCCGACCTCGTTAGAGCACTTGATTCAGGGGCGGTGTTAACGTGAGACGGAGAAGAAGAAGGGGCAGTGACGATGGTGCTATTATGTGCAGTAGTGGAGGGCGTGGCCGAAGAGGGAGGAGGGAGCTCGTTAGTGGGTAGATGAGAGGGGTCGGGGAGGGGCCCATGAAAATTATTTTCTCTGGTTGATGACCGGTTAGTGAGGCCCGACCTCGTTAGAGTACTTGATTCAGGGGCGGTGTTAACGTGAGATGGAGAAGAAGGGGCAGTGACGATGGTGCTATTATGTGTAGTAGTGGAGGGCGTGGCCGAAGAGGGAGGAGGGAGCTCGTTAGTGGGTAGATGAGAGGGGTCGGGGAGGGGCCCGGGCGCACTCGATGTGGATGCAGCGACTTGTGACGAGGGTTGAGAGGAGGAGTGCGGTGGCTCTTGTTTTATTGGTCTAGGAGCAAGCCTGCAAAAGTAATGAGCACAAAAATTAATGGTATATACAAAAATATTATGGATTAGTCATCGAAAATTCCCAGTATATGATATACATGTATATGTATACCGAACTAATCCGCATAGCAAGTATGTTCGTTCGCTCTATGCGGATTAGTATCTATTTATATACCCAACCAAGAACCTCGATATCTTAATACATGTATATCAGTACGTTGTCCACATGCATTTTAGAAATTCTAGGGAGGAACGGTAAATCAACCCAAGGAATGAGAAATCCCTGTACTCCCCCCTTCATAGCGTAACAGATTATTGTTATGCATATATATTGTACATACCTCTGACTAGTAGTATCAGTTGTTTCGTTCTTGATCTTTGCCGATCTTTCCACCAACCGACGTGACCTTCGAACTCGATCCTGTGACAGTTGTTGCCGGGGGCGATGGAGCTCCATGGGGCAGGGGTCACTATGCGACGACGACGACAATCCGATGCTCTTTAGGGGGAGAGCTGACTCAGCGTTTCCTATCCCACTTGAATCTACATGTACATACATATATAATGATAATATATGACTTTTAGCCATGACACGACACTGGTCTGTAAATTATTATACATGTACTGTACATGAATGAAAGTGTTTATTCAAGGTTATGTTTAACATGTTGGTGTCAAAATTCAAAGGAGGGAAGGGGGTAACCCCACACAAAATGTAAGGGAAACAACGTTCGTAAGGGGGCTCCCCAGGGGGGAAAGAATACTGCATCCACAATGTACATACATGGAATATCAATACAATCGTGAAGGTTGAAAAGATTCCCTCATACATATGCATGTACACATATTAAATAAGTATACACATTTTGGGTCTAGTGGCACAAACGGCCCCCAAATTTTAGGTCACTGGTATCTTCGATGGTTGAAACTTTTCGTGAAGCCGTTCTTGCCACTAGATCCCACATTCTGGTGAATATGTACGCACCTATATTATTGTGAACTCGCTGAGTCATGATGTCAGTGGGCTGAGGAGATGAACTGGACTGGGACTCAGTGGCTACTTGACTCATAGCAGGAAATCTTTGAATGAAAAGGAATTCTTTGATAAAATCTTGTATAGAGAGAGAGAGAGAGAGAGAGAGAGAGAGAGAGAGAGAGAGAGAGAGAGAGAGAGAGAGAGAGAGAGAGAGAGAGAGAGAGAGAGAGAGAGAGAGAGAGAGAGAGAGAGATGTGGTTAATAGGGTGGCCAATAGCGACAAAAAGGTGACTTACCTTCGAAAACTATTCGACAAAGTACTTTTCCTGCGTTTCAGACGAACAAAACCGATCAAAACTTCAAAGAAAACACGAAAACAAGCGACCCAACTCAACTTTGTGCGTGCTCAACAATACTGTCATGTGACCATCGCATGTTTACTTGCTGACGTCACCTAACGCACGTGACCTGTCACATGGCACAACATAGTGGGTTCCGGAGCAAGAAGTGCAAATTGAATCGTAGAAAGCTGTCGATGGAAGATGCTACAAGCACCTAGACGCTACAAAGGACGCAGTTTGTTTGAAATCTAGCGACAACGAACCTCCTAAGGTTGCTCGAACTCACCACCTCCAAATAAGATCGCCGATAAATTTATTTATAGATTGTCGAGAGGAAGCGTAGGAAGTGAACTCAACCGCGAAAGTTCTGTTTATGCGTATTACTTCACCGCGGTGCTCCATTTCGAAATTCTATCGAGAGGAGCATTTATAGCGATTTCCGCCACATCGTTTAAGAACTGTCAGAGTGGAGATCTCTGGTGCATGTGTTGCTCATTGTCTATGCTCGCCGAGGCGTGAACGATTGCTACTGTGACACTGCTGTGCTGAAGCCCATTCTCCCTCTCTCTCCCTCTTCATCAAGTCAATCGGTCATCAATCTCTTCTCTCGATTTCTTGAAGACTTGCTGATCAAGTGGCATAATATATTATTGAAATCATATCCCCCAGGCCTTGTCATATTAGACGCTTACTCCCTCAACATTCAGTGTTCATCAGTTGATGTCTCGTTAATATCATAATATCTCTCGCTCTCTCTCTCTCGATTTCTGAAGCCTGCCTCTAATGAAACTTCTGTTGTGTCTAAGGATCTAAAGTAGAACGTCTTTATTAACAACCCTGCTCGATTTCTTGTCAAGAGTATAGTAATCGGCTGTTACTACTATCTACTAAAGCTCTCGGTGTCTGTTCGTATCAATAAGAAGTTTGATCACTAGAAGTCTATTCACTGGTAAGTCAACATTTAATTATTTTTTGTCCTGTATACATGTACATGTAAATGATATTTTTATCACATTGGTGAAAATTCTACCAAATATTCCTGTAATGCACACAAAATGCAGTCCAGCATGAATTTTCGTCTATACGATGCGTCACTATCTGTGTTCAGACTACAGCAGGCCAGGGGTTCCTTGGCTGATACCACCATAACTGTTTAATAAGCAGTCGATTGCATAGCATAGTTAATTAACAGGGGAATCCCCAAATTGGGATCGATTACTAATGCCTTGGGCACGAGCTATAGAAATATTGAAGGACCTACATGTATCTACCTAACTATTTGGCAGATTATAGCTACAACATCCCCTTTAGAAAAAAAAACTCCAAAAATGCCCATTTTTACAGCCGTGACAAATAGTTTAAATACATTGCTTCTTCGTTTTGATATATGTGTATAATAATGTACATGTAGCGTAAGTATGACATTTTTGATGGAATATTGGGCTATATGAAATAAATGAAGATTCTTTGCGGACAACTTAACTGTTTGGTAAAACTTGCCGACGTTTCGACTAGATGCTTTAGTCATCTTCAGGGCAAAAAGTGATTCAGAACCAAGGTGCAAAAATCTGTCACTTCATATTAGGCTAGGGTGTGTAGCTTAAGGGGGGAGGCTATGGTCATAGGTGGCTGTGGGTAGAGAGGATATCCTGGGCACCCCGCTAAGTTATAGCGCTTAGGACCAGTAATATTTTCCGTTTCAAATTTAACCCATTTCTGTGTCACATCAAAGTCCATTTGAGAGCCATAGTAAGTAGCCTTTAATGTGGTTGTACTGCACATATCTCTATACATGTACAAAATCAAAGACGGTAGCATAATGTATTAATGTAGTATGCTAGCTATTATTAGCAAGCTGGCTATGTTGGTGCTTCGCCAAATGGCAGTGTTGCTGTAGTCTCACTTGTTAACGAACAAGCGTTTGATTGGTCGATTGTGTGTACCGATAATGGCCCTTCTCTGTAATACGTATCTCTCTCGCTGGCTTGTAATTGTGTAGAGACTTGATAGTGTTATATAATATTATATAGGCCCAGGTGGTGGTGTAGATGATGTTTTAACGCATTGTTGCAAGCGATGTTAGTGTGCGTTTGTAAGCATGCATATCATTAAATTTTAGCTCTCTCTCTCTTTTCACTCTCTCTCTCTCCTGCCCCTTCTCTCCCTATCTCCCTTCCTCTTTCTCCCCCCCCCCCTCCCTCTCTCCCTCTCTCTCTCCCTCTCTCTCTCTCTCTCTCTCTCTCTCTCCCTCCTCTCTTTTACGCATTACCACAAGGGCTTATAAAGTGTACAAGGCCTTGATTAATATTAATTTTCACGTATCCTTTAAGTCAGTGGTGTAGAACATTGTGTGCATACAACGAGGCATTGTTGTTTCATCTCTGTGATAACATTAGATTGTCTATAATAATATTATTACGTAGAAGGCCCAATTTTCCTGTAAACCAAGTGGGAAGCAACTGGCTGCAACTGGGGCTCTTGAGGCCTTGAAATGGTGACACTTTGAAAAATGGCAAAAAAAACATATTTTGCACAAAATGGTCCCTTTTCTCATATCCTATATTTTTATATAATATGTGTACATACATAGGATAATTAATGGTATGGTATTATGTGTGTGGGTGTGGTCTAACTTGTAATTCACCATGGTAACCACTTTACTTGTAGACATGTTCCGAGTAAATTTTAATCGTTTAGTTGTAAGATGTCTGGGGGCGTGGTCAACAGAACGATACGCTCCATCAGATCAGAAAGAGATGTTTGGTGTTTTTCTCGATCGAGTCTGGTATGGCATGGCATGGGCGTGTTTTGTATAGGTCATTAAAGAAACAAGCAGAATATATCAAACGTTTACGTAATCGAAATACCAGCCCATCTACAATACCATGTGGTGTAGACGCTATTAAAGTTTTTTCTGAACGTTTATCTTTTCTTGCTAAACATACTCGTATTATGTTACATGTACATTGTGTGTGTTAGCAATAGAGTTGTTTGCATACACTCATAATAGGTGTTGTATAAACTACATGTACATGTAAGTATCCATGCCACTATGGGCACATATACATGCATTTATACAGGGTTTGTTTCAGGGTGGCCAGGGGATGCTTTGGTCCCCCCTCCCCCCTTTGGATTTGTATTTTCCCCCCTCTCCTTGAAATTTGCTGCTACATGTATGTGTTTGCCCCCTCTTGAGTGAAAACCTGAAATAAACCCTGCATACATGTATGTACATAATTATTATGCGTTAATTTCACATTCACGGAGAAGTCTTACAGCTTGTGGACTTGTTACAAATATACATGTACATGTACATGTAGTATACATATGCCACTGACATCTTTACGATAGTGTGCATGCTACTATGAATCACTCATAGCTAGAGAAATCTTATAACAAAGGAAGGAACACCAGATCTAGAGCAGTCTATGTCTGGCTATAGCGCCTAGCGCCAGCTAGCTGCTGAGCTGGCGCTACTGTTACTACCATGTACCACTATCTAGTATTATGTAGACTGTTGCTTTGTCTCAATGAATGTATAAAATACATGACATGTACATTAATTGTATATTTATATTTGTACTATATACAACTGCAATGCTGGCGTATGGCCTGGGGTAACTGGGATCAGATCAGATGACTATTGTCTATCTACATGTGCATCTACATGTGTATGTACATGATATTGATACAGACACATGTACAAGTACAAGTACATGCACATGTACATGTGTACATGAGCATAATTGAATTGAATCAGGTGACTATAATGCAGACTTAATATAATTATATTATAGTCTACAGATCATATCTCGCTCCTTGTAGATATTTAATCATTGGTATTAATATTATGTGCAAACAATGCGTTGACTTTCCTCGCTCAAAGCCTTGTACTGTACTGCTCTGAATCGCTATAAAGTCCGATCCGCCGTTGGAGAATTTGTATCGGCGGTGGCTGATCAAAAGCTTCCCTCGTTTGTAGCGGACATTCTGATTGGTTGCACTTACCCATCCCTACGCCTTGTATTAAATCAACAATAAACCCCATACCCATATCCATGTGTACATGTAAATGTTGTAATAGTGGTAAGATCTGAGAAAAGGGGATAATTTTGCATATTAAAAGTATAATTTTTGCCGCTTTTCATACTGTCACCATTTCAATGTCGCAAGAGCATTAGACTTACTTTTTGTCTATAAAGCCATGTCCACTTTTTGTATCACTGAGCTGTATAAGAACACCTCTGAAATGAGGACATCTCCTTTAATCAAGACACTTGTGTGCATGCCATGGTACCAGCTACATGTACATACATACATGTAGAAAAGTGTACAAAACGAGGATATCTCCTTTAATCAGGACACCGTGCAGCTACATAAAGCAGTGTACAAAACTACCCCTGAAATGAAGATACCTCCTTGAATCAAGACACTATGCATGGTCCCAGCTACATGGAAAAGTGTATACAAAACTACCCCTGAAATGAGGACACCTCCTTTAATCAGGATCGACACTTTAAGCTGTCCCAAGTATGTCTTGGAATAGAGGGGTTCCACTGTAGATACATTTCTGGATCGTTGATGGCTGTTTTTACAGTGGCTAGAGTGAGAGTTGATCTAACCTGCAATACTGTGACCACGAGTTGACTTAGAATTACCGATAAAATAACTATATGTAACTATGAATGACGGTACACAGAATATGTTATGATACCGGCTGAGATAAATTTACAATGGTTGGATACTTCACCAGCTACTGTCAATATTATACTCTTGTTGCTGCCATGGGTAAACTCAGGTCAAATAATAATATTATTAACATGCTATTATGTTCTGTATAGGCCTTGCTATTATAGTAGATATCATGTTAACTATCGCATTACTATACTATTATAGTAATATTATACATTGCTGACTACTGTACATGAATATATGAAAATTTTTGCTGGATAAAAATTTTGCCAAGCCCAGCTACCTTTGTATGCAGAAAAAGTTCACGGAAAATTTTTTTCGCCAATGCGGTAAAGGTCACCATATCTTCCTCTATGTACATGTAATCCAACACATTTCATTCTTACCACCCTCTCACCCCTCACCGCCTCACAGGTCCAC
Organism: Cliona cf. orientalis; assembly: GCA_963930775.1. Taxonomy (NCBI): domain Eukaryota; kingdom Metazoa; phylum Porifera; class Demospongiae; order Clionaida; family Clionaidae; genus Cliona; species Cliona cf. orientalis. The sequence continues at coordinate 14,326,759 of OZ005690.1, read as the reverse complement.
CCACCCACCCACAACAGCAACGATGTGTGACGTCCTCCCTGCTATCGGCGAGGAGACTCCGCCCTCTTCCCCCGACGATGCCGGGGACAACTCGAAGCTAGAGCAGCTGATGATCTCGATGCTGGAAGAGAGAGACAAGCTCATGGAGAAGCTGAGAGAAAGCCAAGAAGCTTATACTGAATCGACCAAGAAACTGGGGGAGGTGGAGACGGATAATAAGGTTCTTCTGAGGCAGCTACAGGCTCTAATGCCACAGGTATGGACATGTATTTAGCTGATAGATTCACAGGGGCCTGTGGGGGGGGGGGGTAGTTGGTGCTTCCCCCCATAAGACTTTTGGTACTAGATGATTGCCCCCCCTTGATCCTGAAAGGAACACTGTCCTGGTGACCATCTGGATATTGTGTGATTACTTAACTAAATCGCATAGCTCAGTGTTTCTAATGATTCTGGGATAGATCAAATAGAGGCCAGCTTTGCAGATGAGGTAGACACAGCCAGCAGGTGGGAGAGAGAGGAGAGAGAGAGTGCTAATCACTATCAGCTACAGCTGCAATGGTAGCTAGAAAGCAGAGGCCATACCTTGAAGTGTGTGGGAGGGGGAGGGGGGGAGGGAACTGTTAGCTACAGCACAGGTGGGTTGCTGAGGCCATACCTAGTTAGTAACTTAGGTGGGGAGGGATCGTCAACAAACCATCACTTGCAAGACCTACAGTGATTTATTTAGAGGGGGGGGAACCAGGGGATATCCCCCCCTGACTGGCATTTCCCCCCCCTGAAATTTGCCAACTATCATAATAATACTTGTAACTTTTGTCCAATAATCAATCTTTTTGCTTGTGAAAGTAGTCTCAGAAGCCACCAGAAGCAATCTCAGAGGTCTTAAATTTCAAAATCTTCCTTGGGGAGCATGCCCCCAGACCCCCTAGTTTGAGTATATTGCCGCACGCTATGATTTCCCCCCTCTGATGAAAAATTCTGTATAAAACCCTGTGTAGGGGTCTCATCTTTTCTCTAGCCTAAACAAGAAGTGTTGCCAAATCCAAGGACGTCCATGAGATGTGATAATTATTATGTATACCAAATCAAATGTTTGGTAATACTGCATACACGTGCATGTGCATGGCATGTACATGCAGGCTAGTACATGTACATGTACATGTATATATGCGAGTTGGATAGATTCAAGCATTTGGATTATTAAAAGGAGCTGATATTTGCCATCACGAAATTTGGGTTAATTTGGGCCAACTTTCCAGGGAGGGGGGTGTAGTCCATACCTAGTACCTTACTCAACCCTGTGTTTGTGTGTGTTCACGGATAAAATTAATTACGTAATCCTCAAATTTAATTTTAGCATCAACTCTACAAATCTAATTTTAGCACCCATGTGCTGATGCTGATCTAGTGAGGTTTCTGTGTGGTGCAGTTTCACTCATTAGTGAACACCTACATGTACATTATTATTAATATGGATGCTAAATGTACATGTACATGTACATCTGGACATGCTTGCATGGGCATGTGCATGCATGTAGTACATGTAGTTGTGTGGGTGATCGAGTGCTTGTATTACATGTATCATATCGAATACCACGTACATACACATGTACATGTACATGTACGTACATGTATATGCTTGTGTTATTATAGAGGGTATACTTTTACTAGAATAACTCTCCTTTATCCTCTCTCTCTCCGTCTCTTTCTCTCTCCCTCTCCTCCTCTCCCTCTCCCTCTTTCTCTCTCTCTCCCTCTCTCTCTCCCTCCCTTCTCTCTCTCTCCCTCAGGAAGAAGATCGTCTCCACTCTCTCTTGGACGACCTTCGAGCCAGTGGAGGAGCGGCTACAGTGAGCCAACACGACGACCTCAAGCGATGGCCGATAGCGAAGAAGTTCCTCCAGCTAGCCAGAGAGCTCTCGACGGCGAAGGAGAGAGTGGTTGAGAAAGAGGAGGAGGTGGAGGAACTAAAGTCGGAGAGAAACAACACTAGAGTGAGTCAAAGTTTCTTAGATACCGTGTAGCCGGAAATATTAAATTTGGCGGTTGAGCCCAAATCGCTATTGCAAGAATATTGGTGGATTTAAATTTGGTGGTTGTAATATAGACTGCCAAACTGCCAAATTCAATTCCCCACCAAATTTTCCGGCTATACGGTATATTATGTAGGTGAAAATTTACAAATTCAGATAGTCATGTAAGAGCAACAAATTAAGCTGAATTTATTCAGACGTGAGGGGGATGTACATGTATATTAATACGACTCTTCAATTCAATTGATCAAAATTTGTATATCTCACATGTACATGTATATGTACATACATATTCATGTACATGTATTATGTACATATACATGTACATGTACATGTTAATTTCCCTGAATGTGTAATTATGGTCATATATGCATGCTGCCCGTGTCCATGAGCCACTTAGGTGGGTAGGGAGAGTTTCCATGGAACAAAAGAGCTTTTCAACCTACCACCCCTAGTTCTCAAGGCTAGGCACCTATGTGGCTCTGCCTTTTGCTTAAATTAGGTTTGCCTGAGCAGGCAGTGAGATGGTTTTCCCCTTAGGTTTGGATTGGTAGTAGAAGATAAACCTACTGAATTTTCATGTATATGCATAGCAGGATCTGTGATTACTATCCTATAGTTTCATTTTGATACATATGACATTGTAGCTTTGACAACGATTGTGACTTCATTCCACATTATGATTCAATATTGTTTGAATTCCATTCTCTCTTTCCCCTTCATCTCTCTTTCCTCTCTCTAGCTTCTGTTGGAGCACCTTGAGTGTCTGGTTGCTAGGCACGAGCGATCGCTAAGGATGACCGTCGTCAAGCGACAGACGAGCAGTGCAGGGGTCAGTTCAGAGGTCGAAGTTCTCAAGGCACTAAAGTCACTGTTTGACCACCACAAGGCTCTGGATGAAAAGGTGAGTGAGGGAGAGAGAGAAAAAGAAAGATAAAGAGAGGGACAGAGAGAAAGAGAGAGAAAGGGGTTGAAAAAGAGAGAGAGGGAGATAGTGAAGGAAGAAGAGAGTAGTGATTCATCTTTCATCCACCCAGGTTCGTGAACGGTTAAGAACAGCTCAAGAAAGAAACATCGTCTTAGAAGACGAACTAATGCTAGCAAATCAAGAGGTATGGCAATCATATTAATCTACAAAACAATGACATCATCATTACATCATTCCACATCCTTTCCTAGATCAAGTCCCTCCAAGATGAGAACAAGCGCATGAAGCGGATGATCCAGCAGCGGAACTCGGTCAGACTGAGCATGTGCTACGATAATATCAGCTTCACGAGAGAACAGCTGGCCCTGCTTGAGGACAGAGATCAGACCATTGGGGATCTGCAGTTCAGCCTTGACGAGAAAGATGCACAGCTTGAAGAGGTGAGAGGGAGGGAGAAAGAGAGAGAGAGGAAGAGAGGGGGGGGGGGAAGGGAGGCGACCTTTTCAGTCAATATATTGATGCCATCATAATATCCAGTATTTGTACCTGTACATGTATTCTACATGTACGTTAAGGATACTTTTGTTGTGGGTACTAAGTTTAGCGAAATTAGCGATTTGCCCAATTTTTGCTAAAAATTGTACCCACAAATATTAACTAAATAATTTTGAAAACTCGCTAAAATGAGTACCCATCAAACGCACTATTAAATTTCGAAATTCGCTAAAATTTGTACCCAAAAATAATCATAGCCCTAAGGTACATGTACATGTACATGTACATGTACTTATATTATGTACCATAGATATGGAAATTTTCGTGTAAAAAATTTTCGTAGGGTTAATAGTGTGCACTAATTTTCGTAGTCACCATTGACTACGAAATATTTTTACAACGAAAATTTCCAGATCTACGGTATTACATGTATATTTATTATGTAAATTTCCGCCCATGCAGGCTATCCACCAGCGGGATGAGTTGGCAGAGAGAGTCGGAGAGGTGGAGGAGGAGCTGACCATGGCCATACAGGAGATCAAGAAACTAGACAATGCCAATAAACAATTCAGCGATGTACGTTAAACAACCGCAGACGCCCACCTAACAGTGTGTACACATGACATTGTATCGGTGTTCTCCCCAGCCAAAATTGAAGGCGTAGGGAAGGCATTATTTTGGGTGGAGCTAGTGTCCACATCAAAGATTTTGGCTCCACCCCAATCCCACTTCAAAGACTACATATACATGTATGAAATGGTCTGATTTGCATGTATTGGTGGCAGCTGTTTGGTGAGCTGGTTATAGACAAGAAATGCACCCAATGTACAAACACTATTGGAGTGGTGGGAGAAAATGTTTGCATATACACGTGTACATGTACATGTACATGCAGTCACTTATTTTTTCCTTTCTCTCTCTTCCCCTCTCTCCCTCTTTCTCCCCCTCTCTCTGTCTGTCTCTCTCTCTCTCTCTTTCCCTCTCTCCCTCTTTCTCCCTCTCTCTCTCTCCCTCTCTCTCTTTCCCTCTCTCCTTCCTTCCCTTCCTCTAGTCCATGGCTGAGCACTCCATCTTAGAGTCCCGAGTTAGTGAGCTCCAGACTCTCCTGACAAAGACAGAGAGTGAGCTGACTACCTTGAAAGACACTCATCAGGCCTCAGCTGACCAGCTCTCCACTAGGGAGTCCCAGCTAAGAACAGTGAGTTGATGACATGTACATGTAGTGTATACATGGAGAGTATGATAGAAGGAGATAAAAGAGAGAGAGATTTTGAACCTAAACCTCAATTTTCTTCCCTCTTTCTATCATGTTGTGCTGATACAGTATGTACATTTATCGTGTACAGTAGTGGGGTATCACTTATATGTTTAACGACCTTTACCATATTTGCAATAGGCAGGGGTCGTCAAATATATAAGTAAAAAACAGTCGACCATGTACACCTGTATACATGTATATGTGCATATCCTAAGGTAGTATATCTCTTGTATTAAATTTTATCTTCATCCCCCTAGACTCAGGATGAGCTAGCCACGCTAAAGTTTGAGCTGAAGCAGAAGGAGCTGGCGCTGAGTCAAAGCCGCTCTCACGTTGAAGAGCTGATGAAGAAGCAAGACAGACAGAACACCGAGGCAGCCATGAAGAAGGGGTCGGATGAACACAGGATAAGGGGACTACAGGAACAGCTAGACCTCAAGATCAGAGAGCTACTGGCTGTGAGTGAAGAGGGGAGCATGTGCATGTACATATGTGTACATGCATGTTAGAATAGTGTTTTGAATACTAAACTTTGCATTAGAGCATAGATATTATAGACTTACTGTTATATACACTGTATGTACATGTACATGTACATGTACATGTAAAGTAGTGGTCAATAAAATTTACATGTACATGTACACCTGTATGTGTACATGTACATGTACATGTGTACGTGCATATCACGGGGATATTAGAGGGGGGACTGGATTTCCATTTTTATACCCATCTCTCTCTCTCTCTCTCCCCCCCCCCTCCCCCCTCCCTCTCTCCAGTCCCAAGAGAAGGAGAAGATGCATGAATCGAACGTGAGTCAGCTTCAACTGACCGTCGATAGAATGTTGAACGAGGCTAGAGAGAGACAAAAAACTTACTCCAGTGAAAAGAAGCAACTGATTGATGACAAGGTATATGTATACTGAAGTGGTGATGAAGATGGAATGTCTGAAAATGACATAATTAAGGACCCTCAAAATTTTTGAGAGAGCTAGCACAAATTGAAAGCTATATTGCTTTTGAGCAGTAGTTACACACAGTTTAAGCCTGTATTCGCCCCCCCCCCCCCCCCCCCCCCCCCCCGGGCCCCCCTTGCAGTGGCTTTAATATGAGTTTGCCTCCCCTGGTATATGCTAGATATTGAGACATTTTATTTCCCCCGCTCGAAGAAAAAAAAAACTTACATGTAAGTGCAGCCCTTTAACTGTTGGTTCATCTTCTTGCAGACTGTGTACCAGAAGAAGGCTGAAGGATTTGAGAAGGAGCTGGTGGTTGCCAAGCAACAGAACAAGAGACTCAAGGCTAAAGTGGAGAACCTAAGGAATCAACTCGAGCAAAATGTAAGCTCACATTTTGGTGGATTAATAATACTACGGATCTTATCTCCTTGAGTGAAAATAATATTATAATGGAGTTTGTCTATAACACACAGGGTTTAGATTGTATATTGTATATAGGATTTTTGAGTGGACAAAGTATTAGTAACATCAAACGCAAAATGGCTCTTTAAGAGCAGTGCTATACCACTCTTTAGTGACCTCTACTGTATGAATATGATCATGACAGCAATTGTCGGTGTTTCTCGAAAAGTAACAAGCCCATGTAGAGTCGTATGATCAGTGGAGATCATGAGATTGTGCAGGTCATGTGTATATTATGAATGTGTGATTATGATTCTGATTGAGCAGATGTTACTCTTTTGGAGGGAGTATTTGAGCAACTTTCTCTCCATGTATATAGTCATTGTAACTGTACATGTACCTAAATGCGTGAAGTGATGGTGTGCGGTTCATACATGTACATGTAATATAATATTATATGAAGTTTACACTGTATTTCAATCAAGCGCCGTAATCTGTGGGAATTTAGCAATCGACGTAATACCGTATAGCACAAAATTTTCGCTGGATAAAAATTTCGCTCAATGCTCATGCTTTGTATTGGCACAAAAATTTCGCCGAATTTAATTTCGCCCACAGCGCGAGTTGCTCACCAGGAAGTAGTGGGTGGAGCTCTCGAATGAACATGCCACGCCCGAAGATTTGGTACCGTATTCGCACGCGCTCGATCCTCAGCACACGGTCGATCTCCCTGTACGTCCCTCGCTTCTTACTTCCCTTAGTCTTCGCTTGCTGCACGCCGTTCACAGCAGCGTTGGCCTCTGCGATGGCGGAAGGAGATAGCTCCGCCGATAGTGACATCAGGCTAGACTGCAGATTGAGAAAGATGGGGTTTGAATACCAGCTGATTGTTGATCATGAGGCACTACTAGTACAGCTTGGCAGCCACGTGTAAAAACCTGTGCATGTAAAAATTTCAGCGTGATAAAATTTTCACTGGGTAAAATAATTCGCTGAAAAAATGTTCGCCCACGACACGCCTGGGCGAAAAAGGCAAAAACTTTCTCCAGGCGAAAATTTCCGGCTATACGGTATAAGCTATTAGTACTGTAGATAGACATTGTTTTCCATTTGTTATCTCAGTGAGTAGTGTAACACTGTCGCATAATAAACATAACTACTTACATTAGTACGAGTTGTGATACATGTACATGTATGTATAATTGTGTGTAACTGTGTGCATGCGAAATAATATCATTTGCATGCAATACTTGTGAAATTAAACTACAATGTAGAATTTGTAAATTTGACTCTCAAACTTCAATTAGTCCTTCAAAGGCCTCCTTCTGCTCCTTTAGCTGTTCAACTATATCTGTCAGTTGTTTAATGGCTTTCGTCTGGGATCCTCTTCCTAAGCTGATGCTGCTTCGTATGATCTCAGCGATATCAATGGGTATTAGTACCACGGTCAGCACTATTTCAGCTGCAGCAATGCCTCTAGCAGCAGCACCTCCTACCCTCAATGCAAGAGCACCGATCTCCAAGGTACCATACACTCCTAGTTCAGCTAATCTCACTGCTACGTTGCTGCCTCGAGCAACACCTTGAGTAATGACCTCTCCAAATACAGCTGCATACTCATGAGCACTGATACTAGGGCATCTTTCTCTGGCATCATCAATTTCTTTTTTAATTTCTTTAGCTATTTGGGAAATTTCGTCCAGTCGTTTGTAATCACGATCTAACTGTTCTTGGGCATGTTTAACATTAGAGCGCTGGAGAACAGCATCAGTGATTGATGCACCGGCTGCAGTACCCCCACCTGCTACTGCTATAGCTATTCCACCAACTGAAAGTCCAATGGATGCGCCAAGGGTAACAGGTGCTAATCCAAAGCCTACCATAGCCATGAGGCTACCAGCGATAGATACACTGGATCCTGTGATACGAGAAATATTAACCTTTTTGTGGTGTTTCTTCAACTTTTTAATCGTCTTCTCAATTTCTTCGATTGCTATATCACGAACTGGTATCCACTGCTGAACTTGTTGGGAAAATTTAGTTTGATTCTTTTGAATGGCCACCATTGGTGTGTTGCTAAAATGATAAACCAACTGCAGTGATTTAAATATACATTGTACTAATACAATATACCTTTTAATCAAGTACTTGCGGGTAAGCCTCATTGTAGATTCCACTGTTTGATGTGGATTACGATCTTGAACTTGTTTTGTAACTCTCGTAACAATATCTCTGAGCGAATCTGTCTCATCTGCATTTGTTGTAACTTCCACAAATGCTTGTGTCAAGTAGCTACCTTCATCGGTGGTAAAAGCTACATTTCCATCAGTTGCTGCGTAGACAATTAAAAAGTCGGCTGAGTCTGATCGGGTTTCTACTCTGTCATGATGGCTTAGGTTTGTACTTGATTCTTTTGTAGTCATACCACTTGTGGAAACAGGATTGAAAGTTTTCTCTTCCTGACTACCTCGGCAAGCATCTATCAAGAATATCTTTGGCTTTCCATGCAGAGAATTGCAGTTGCTTGCATAAAAGAAGCTTTCTAATTTGTTTATTACAACTGGTGTTCCATCTGTACCGATAACTGCTGGTCTGTTATTGACTGATGTGCCATGGCTTAAAATAACCAAAAGGAAAGCACCGCTGTGCTGCTCAGCACTGTATGATTTGACTGTGTCTGAAATTTCTTCTCCTGTTAAATTCTGATGATTTTTTACTTTAAATCCAAGACCTGTGAACAGCACTGCCAACTTTTCTTCATCTTTCTTTCCTCCTGGTAGGCTGGCTCCTCGTGTAAAGTCCATGTTGTTGATAATTACGCATAATCCAGGCTCAACATCATATGTATCACCATCTATAGAGTTAAATGGTATCCCATGCCTATAATATTATTATTATAATAGCATACTTGATTCCCCGTCCATGCTTAATTGTTGTCACAGTGCAGGTTTTCTGGCTACTGATAGTTATATACTATACCAAGTTACTGTAGTGAATTCACATGCGATATCAGCCTAAATTCTTGGAATGTAGTATGATAATATGCCGTGCACATGCTGTCTATGATTAGTATACATATTATAATTATCTCTCCATTTGCGCTAACCATTTGACAGAATTCTCGATTTTTTAGTGTAACTAAGGTCACCTTGCTTGCGGCAGCTCCGATTCTAATTAGCTATTCAATAAATTATGATCCTTGTTATAGTTGCCGATTAAGGGCTTGCAACTATAGTTTGTTGTCTTATGTCCTCTCGTCATTGGCGTAGACCGTACAAATGATCACCCACATGCACCCTCTGGTACCATATAGCGGGAAACTTTCAGGGGAGAAAACTTTCACGAATTTCGTGATTTTTCAGCCATCCGCGAAAGTTTTCTTGCGAAATGCTCCCTCCCGTCTCAGCGGCATGCACATGTACCATGCATAGCGCATGCCTATCACACCATACCCCTTTCCTACCGATCTGTGAAAGTTTTCTCCCTCGAAAATTTCCCACTATACAATTTGCGTACAAAAAATTTTGGTTGCGAGGTTGATGTACTTAGAAGCATGTGAGCAACTTGCAGTAATAATAATAATGCACTTATACAAAGTGTTTTATACTGTATAGTGCTACATGTACATTTTCAATCAATTATCATTAATTTTTTTGAGATTATGTTGCTCAATTTTATACATGCCAATTATTAGTATTTCTTGGAAATGTAAAAATCCCATGCATATTCCTGCGTGTTTACGTGATTACTGCAATGATTTGTGTATAATTATGGTTTCCCACTGCAGTTAGCCATGCATTTTCTTACCATTGACAGTGACAAGACTATCTTAATTAGGGTGCAATGATGAGTTTGAATCATGCGTAGATTCAGGGACGCTTCAGTGATTGCACAGCCGTGCATGCATGTTCTTTGATAAACATGTCACGTTTTTATGGGTTTCAGCGCAAAGTGACAACATGTGGTGGGTCTGAATACATGTACAGAACTTTGCACTATATTTCAATCAAATACCATGTTAATTTAGCCGACAGTGCCATAGACGTTGATTTTCTATTGATTTGTTATCTGGGAGAAGGTTGCAGAGTAACACTCTCATAATAAATTCATGCGATTGGAAAATTGCCCAATGAGACTAGTTATTATTGTGGATATGTTCTTAGGGATAGCTACATATATGTATATATGTGCACACAAAAAGTTTATTTATACAATTCAATTATACTGTAGAGTTGCTCTCAAACTTCAGATATCTTCAATGGCCTCCTTCTGCTTCTTTAGTTGCTCAACTATTTCAGTCAACTGTTCGATAGATTTTGTCTGGGATCCTTTTGCTAAGCTGACACTGCTTCGTATGATCTCAGCGATATCAATGGGTATTAGTACCACAGTCAGCACTATTCCAGCTGCAGCAATGCCTCTAGCAGCGACACCACCTACCCTCAATGCAAGAGCACCGATCTCCAAGGTACCATACACTCCTAGTTCAGCTAATCTCACTGCTACGTTGCTGCCTCGAGCAACACCTTGAGTAATGACCTCTCCAAATACAGCTGCATACTCATGAGCACTGATACTAGGGCATCTTTCTCTGGCATCATCAATTTCTTTTTTTAAGGCTTTAGCTATTTGGGAAATGGTGTCCAATTGCTTATAATCACGTTCTAACTGTTCTTGGGCATACTGAACGTTAGACTTTTGAAGAACAGCATCAGTGATTGATGCACCGGCTGCAGTACCCCCACCTGCTACTGCTATAGCTATTCCACCGACTGAAAGTCCAATGGATGCGCCAAGGGTAACAGGTGCTAATCCAAAGCCTAGAATAGCAATGAGGCTGCCAGCAATGGATACACCAGATCCTGTGATACGAGCAATATTAACATTCCTGTGGTGCTCCTTCAACTTGTCAATTGTCTTCTCAATTTCTTCGATTGTTACATCACGAACTGGTATCCACTGCTGAACTTTTTTGTCAAATTTAGCTTGCAGCTCTTGAATGGTCAGCATAGTTGTGTTGCTGAATATAATGAACCAATTTTAGTGATTTATATTATTTACACTATAATGCAATAAATGAAATACCTTTTAATTAAGTATCTGCGGGTGAGCCTATCAATAGATTCCACTGTTTGGTGAGCATTGCGATATTGAACTTTCACTCTAACTTTTCTAATAATTTCTTGAAGCGAATCTGTTTTGTCCGCTTTTGATGTAACTTCCACAAATGCTTGTGTCAAGTAGCCACCTTTGTCGGTGGTAAATGCTACATGTCCATCAGTTGCTGCGTAGACAATTAAAAAATCGGCTGAGTCTGATCGGGTTTCTACTCTGTCAAGACGCCTTAGGCTTGTACTTGATTTTTTTGTAGTCATACCACTTGTGGAAACAGGATTGAAAGTTTTCTCTTCCTGACTACCTCGGCAAGCATCTATCAAGAATATCTTTGGCTTTCCATGCAGAGAATTGCAGTTGCTTGCATAAAAGGAGCGCTCTAGATCCTGGACTACAACTGCTTCGCTATCTGTACCAAGAACCGCTGATTTGTTATCAATTGATGTGCCATGGCTTAAAATAACTAAAAAGAAAGCTCCGCTGTGCTGCATGGCACTGTATGACTTTACCGTGTCGACAATTTTTCTTCCTGTTAAATTCTGATGAATTTTGACTTTAAATCCAAGAGTTGAGAATAGCACTACCAACTTTTCTTCATCTTTCTTTCCTCCTGGTAGGCTGGCTGCTCGTGTAAAGTCCATGTTGTTGATAATCACACATAATCCAGGCTTAACATCATAAGGAGTTTGATCTATAAAACAACTAATTGATACCCAGTGCCTTTGAGTAATTATTATTATTACATACTTGATTTCCCATCACCATCCAGGCTATCAGAACTCCCTTGCAGCCGACTGTATCTGTTCCTCCTTTGGGCCATGTTTCTTTGCTTATTACAGTGCAGGTTTTCTGGCTACTGATATATAGTTATATACTATCTATACCAAGTTACTGTAGTGAATTCATAGGCAATGTCAGCCTAAGTTCTTGGAATGTACATGTAGTATGATATGCTGTGCACATGCAGTCTATGATTAATATACATGTAATTATCTCTCCATTTGCGCTAAACATTAGAATTCTTGACATTTTAGTGTAACTAAGGTCACCTTGCTTGCGGTATCTCCGATTCTAATTAGCTATTCATGATCCTTAGAAAAGTGATATCATCCATGAATGTATCAAACTGTAATGTACCATCTGCTGTGCAAAATTTGCCTAATGAATAAGGAGGTGAATTTGTTAGCTGTATGGCATTATCATGTGGTTGTTAGCTGGCTTGAGCACTTATGCATTGCACAACAATAATTGCATGAAGACCAGACCACACGCATAAAGGTTAAGATTGCACAATAATTGTTAGCTTATAAGGATAGTATGAAACTTAAATGGATGCAATTTAATAGCAGAGGTCCTGGATACAAGGCTATGATGCAATTTACCAAGGATTTTGCCAGTGGTATGTCCAAGTGGGGGCCAGGGAGCAGACACACCTTTCTACACATGCATCACTGCTTGCACTGAACAGTGCTTTATTTTGAAACTGATTATTATTCCCCTGCATGTTTTTTGCTAGCCTACATGTATGTACACATGTAACCAGGCAACTTTTATCCATAATGATAATGTACTTAAAACACCCTCACACACACTCACACACTCATACTCCCATTCCAGGGTCCTGGTTCCACGTCCACCCCAGTGATGACTAGATCGTCTTCCACCAAGAAGTCTAGCAACAAGTTCCGTTACTCCTGGCATGTCACTGACCTTGATGATGTACTACCAAATGGAGGAACCCCCAATAGTCAGGTAAAGTGTAGGGTGTATATATATGTACAGAAGTTCTATTATTGTGAGAACTTGGTAAGAATAATGATTTGTTTTGCACAATTTTCGCACTCCAAATAATGAAGTACATGTAGGTACATGTATACAGGATTTTCCATGAATTTTCCTCTAGTATTTCATGTACTCACACATGTAGCTACTTGTAGAGAATAGCACTGGAATACTTGTGTGTCTGATTTCTCCTTCCTGAAGGACGCTGAAACAATTGATACATGTATATTATTTTCTCTTTCTCTCCCCACCCTCTCCTTCTCCCTCTGTTTCTTCCTCTCTTTCCCCTCCCCCCCCCCCCCCCCCCCCCCCCCCCCGCCTCTCTCTCTCTCTCTCCCTCCCTCCCTCCCTCCCTCCCTCCCCCTGCCCCTCTATTCTCCCAGGTCCCCACTCCCCAGTCAGTCAGCAACTCCATCATCGCCAGTGGCAGTGGTACAGCAGCAGTGGCAGCTGTTAGCGGAGGAGGGGGTGGAGCAGGGGGCGTGGCTGTGGATAAGGACAAAGCCATCGAGGCGGCCATTGGTGAATCGATCAGTGACTTCAACCCGTCTCAGTTTGCCTCCATGCTCGAGGAGACAATATCAAAGATGGACAAACAGCTCGAGTGAGTGGGTGCATGCATAGTGGTCACATGACTGTCATGTGATCTAGTGAGAGTGTATGGTCACATGACTATCATGTGATGGTACATAGTGAAGCTAGAGATTGATATCTACAGGGTCAAAAGATAACAATTTAGGCAAATTTTGCATCTAATGATAAATTTTCATGACTGCTTTTTTACAGCCATATACATTGTGTACTGCACTATATATGTGGTAAAGGGTCGTCATAACAAGTTATTGTGCTCAAATGTAAAGTACTGCCCCTGAATGTTCAAGCTGAAGGGTCAGATATTATATATGTAGCTGGATTAGAATACTGAATTGTGATGGTGAATAGATTGATTACATGACAGTCACATGACCTCATTTGTCCCTGGCGCAGGTCGATGGGGGCTGAGAACTTGGAGGAGGTGGAGGAGTTTGATCGCATCATGCAGAGCGTTGCCGAGGGAACCTACCACCCATCACACTCAGCAATGGAGACATTCCCGGTAAGATAATAATACGATGTAATTTGTGTAATAATATTATGTACCGTAAATATGAATGTTAATATATTTTCGGACAGCCTGGCTTATGCGAAAATTGAATACGCAAAAATATATTATACGCAATGTTAACGATAATGCAGTACAGTGTCGTTTGTCCGAAAATTAGTTAATGCGAAAAATTATCGCATGAAATAGTTTGTACACTAAATATTTGCGATTTACGGTATTTTGTGAAGATACAGTGAAGGCAATTGTTGAAGTCTTATTTTATCAATATTTTACATGTGACTGTTCCTTTTCTCTCCCTCCCATCCATCTCCCTCTCTCTCTTTCTGTCTCTGTCTGTCTCTCTCTCTCTCTCTCTTTCTCTCTCTCTCTCCCTCTCCCTCCCTCCCTCTCTCAGCATTCCTCCCTGCCAGTTGCTCGTCACTCTAAGCGTAAGATGCAGCCCAACGCTGTCTCTCGGAGCTCTCTATTTAGAGTCAGTCTACCGAAGGATATTCCAGAGGACCAACCTCTCTCTCCAGCCAGCACCGTCAGCACTGACTCATTCTCTAGCCTCGGAAAGTAAGTCAAGTATCTATATTCTTTTTTAATTTGGCCATTTGGTGAATTTGGTAGAGATTGCCAAACTTAAAATTTGCCAATTTAACTTAATATATGCATGCCTAAGGATTGAGATCATCAAAATTTAATTTTAAATTTCACCAATTATACCAATGGAAAGCCACTTTACCAAATTTAATGCTCACCAAAGTTGCTATACAATATACACGTACTGTAGATCGGGAATTTTTCGTCTTAAAATTTTTTCGTCAATAATCTTTTCCGACAAAAATATTTTGTGCGCATTAGTTAATACAATCATTATTACGTACATTCGTGTATGTGATGAAAATTTGACTACACGAAAGTTCAACAAGCGAAATATTTTACTGGCGAAAATATCCGATCTGCAGTATATGGTTGACTTATTTAATAATTTCTCTCTCTCTCTCTCTCCCTCTCTCCCTCTCTCCCCCTTTCTCCCTCCCTCTCTCTCTCCCTCCCTCCTCTCTCTCTCTCTCCCTCTTTCTCTCTCTCCCTCTCTCTCTATCTCTCTCTCTCTCTCTCCCTCTCAGTGGCAGTAGTGGTAAGACCAAGTCCGCAGCTCTGAAGCATAAGTCCAGTTTCAGCAAGCTGTTCCGTAGAAGTGGGCGTGGCACTAGTGCCAAGAAGAGGAACACCCAAAGACGAGCTAGTGCCCCTGTAATGAACTCAGGTAATTAAAAGATTATACAAGTGTTACTATATTATAGTGATGAGAGATAATTTTAGAAATAGTTGGTGATTATAACTGTGTAGTCATTAGCAGCTAATGGTAGTATTGTACCTTTAAGAATTTGGCATGCAAATAATATTGCTTGAGCTTTGCTGAATGTTTATGTAATATATTCAACATTCCATCTGCTATGAACATTCTATTCCCGTTTATAGCCTACGTGTGACGACCTTTGCCGAAAATTAGAGACTATTTTCAATCATTCGGTGAAGGGTGCCGAATAATTAGAAGGGCTAATTTTTTAGAAGAAGTATAGTAATTAAGAGCAAAGCTCCTGTGATATCGTCAGATAATTAACTATGTATGTATATTGTACATGTACCATACTAGCATATTGACACACACACGCGCACACACATGCATGTACATGTACATGTACATGTACATGTACATTTACATGTACCCTCTCCCCCCTTCAGGCCGTCGTCTTGATTCAGCTATCACCGAGCCTCTCAGAGATTCAGTTGATCTCAGTGACCTCCTGGAGAACTCTGAAGAGAGAGAGGAAGACAGAAAAAAGAAGTAAGTTCACTTTGAGCAAATAATTACCATGTTTATGCCAATAGAACGCAAGCTAAAAAATAATTTAGTTTCAGCACAATTTTCTGGTAAAGGTCATCACACTCTACATTAAGATGTACTATGAGAAGTCCTAGAACGCAAATTTTCTTGCGCTAATTAGATCTTGCATTTCATTTGCATAAACTTCGTAGTCAATTGCCGAAAATAACTTACCTGGGGACTTGGAATTTTGATGATTGTACATTATAGGCTTACATTAATATTGTATTATCTTACATTTTTCTCTATCTCTCTCTCCCTCCCTCCCTCTCCACCTCTCTCTCCCTCCTTTTCTCTCTCTCTCTCTCTCTCTCTCTCTCTCTCTCCTTTTCCAGGAGTGCTCTTCTTAACTCAGTCCTAGAGCAAGGCACCCCTTTCTCTCAGTGGGACAGCAACACAGTAGTGGCTTGGCTTGAGCTTTGGGTGGTGGTACCATACTGGTATATAGCAGCCATCAGGAACTGTCTACAGAGCGGAGAGATGCTGGCAGTAAGTGAAAGGGGTGTGGTTAGGGGCGTGGCTTGAATAATGAGTATAACTTAAAAAAGCAAGGATTTTCTCAAATGGCATCTTCTAAGGCTATACTTAAGTTATTTTAGGTATACCGTAGTTAATAGAATATAATGCACAATCCAATTTTAACGCAAGAAATTAGCATTAAATTTTTACGAATGCTCATAACGTTTATATATGGAGCGATTGACGACCTTTACCAGAAATACGTGTTTTTAAAAAGTGAAATAATTTTTTCCGTGCGTTGTAATAGATTAAGTACAGTATATAATATTATATATACATCCAAACATTTTTTTCTCATTTTGTTCCATGCAGAACATCACAGAGAGTGAGCTAGAGACAGAGCTGGGTATCACTAACACCCTTCACCGACTCAAACTGAGACTGGCTGTCCAGGAGATAGTCTCACTCACATGCATCACCAAGCAGCACAGAACGGTGAGGGAAAAGGAAATAATTAGTGATAATGTCGTCATTAGGCTCTACATTAGTCTATCGAGCTAGACCCTTCCTTGCGCTTGTATTGTACGCGCGGGGGGAAGGGTCTAGCAAAGGTCACGTTTGGAATGCAATTAATTAAAATGCGGAAATGTGAGCGAGAAAAGCAGCAAAATGATGCTGATGGCAAGGTTGGCAGCTCTTCGCTGGTACAGAGAACTTCTCAATGATCACCGAAATATACAGAGGTAGCGAGTAGAAGACACTCCGCTTGTCTGACCTGGCTGGGACAGTGATCAAACAAGTGTTGAATGGACTCTCTCCTGTTTCAAGGATCGACTCTCCTCTGGTAGCTCTCAAAGAATGGTGACGAATGGTTTTCTAAATCGCCCGCTATTGCCTCTGTAGTACTAGTACTTCAGTGCCACACAAAATGATCCAAGCGAAAAGCAACAGATAGCTCAAAATCGCGAATAAGCACTGATTGCGAGCGTTCGCCCACGCATAAATTGCTATCCAGAATTTGGATAGTTGAATCTGATTGGTCAGCTGAAATTCAATTAAACGTGACCTTTGCTAGACCCTTCCCCCCGCGCGCGTACAATACAAGCGCAAGGAAGGGTCTAGCTCGATAGACTAGCTCTACATGTACATGTAGCTTGAAATTTAGTAACTTAGGATCAATTCAAGTAACTACCATATTTATGCAAATAAAATGCAAAAAAGAAAATTCATGTTCTAGGATTTCTCATGATAAATCTTAATGTAGAGCATCACGGCCTTTACCAGAAAATTGCGCTAAAATTAAAATTGTAATTTTTTTTAGCTTGCATTCTATTAGCATTAACACAGTAATGTATATATGTGTATATACATGTAGAACCACTTTTTGCATATGGATGCTTGATTTCTAATTATCTCTTTTCTTTCTCTCTCCCCCCCCTCTCTCTCTCTCTCCCTCTCCCTGTCTCCCTCCCTCCCCCCTCTCCCCGGCAGACCTCCCTCTATGGTGAGATGTCCCATGAGTGGGTGAGTGACTACTGGCTGCCAAGCCTCGGCCTACCTCAGTACAAAGCTGTCTTCAAGGCTGGGCTAGTCGACGCTAGGATGCTCGAACATCTCACAAAGAAGGATTTGAGAACTGTTTTAAAGATGGTGGACGCTGGTCACAGGAATAGCCTGCAGTATGGGATTTCTGTACTCAAGAAGCTGGACTATGATCGAGCTGTAAGTTATGTGTATAATGCTATATGGAGTAATTAAGTGTGCCATAATAATATAGTTGGAAATTTTCAAGGGGTACAATTTTCGCGATTTTCACAGATAAACCACCACCATCATACCTACATGTACACACGTATATTAAATTTTAGTGATACAAGTTATATGTATATATACATGTCAACACATGTGCTAGTACATGTACATGTACATGATAGTTCAGGCTTAGCTCAGTATAGATATAAATGGAGACCTTCACATTCATTCATGTCTGTGTTAATAGCAGCCAAACCGTACTAGAGCACCATAGACCCTTCTATTCACATCTATAGCATTTGTCCATTAAATTTATACCTTAATTAAGGACACTTTTGTTTGCGGGTACTAAATTTAGCGAAATTAGCGATTTGCCTAATTTTCGCTAAAAATTGTACCGTGAATATTAAAATTTTCAACATTTTTTAATAAATGTTAATTTTGAAAAAAATTGCTAAAAGAGTACCCGCTAAATGCGCTATTTCCGAAATCTACTAAAATTTATACCCCCAAATAATCATAGCCCTAAGGTATCTGTATTGAGTCACATCAAAATTAATTCACGTGTACATGTATCATTTTATTAGACGTTGGAAGAGAGGAGAGAGAAGGTTGCCGTGGAAACTAGAAAAGACGTCCTGGTGTGGAGCAACGATCATGTGATCCAGTGGGTGGAGTCTCTGGGTTTGGCGGACTTTGCCACCAATCTCCGAGAGTCCGGAGTTCACGGAGGGGTCATTGCACTTGACAGCGATTTTGATCATGACAAACTCTCTCTGGCACTACAGATACCAATGACTAGTATTGAGGTGAGAGAGAGAGAGAGGTGGGGGAGAGAGAGAGAGGGGGGGAGGGAGGGAGAGAAAGAGAGAGAGAGAGAGAGAGAGAGAGGGAGAGAAAGGGGGGGAAGGAGAGAGATTTTTCATCTAGGCTGCAAGTTTCGATCATGACAAACTATCACTGGCACTACAGATACCAATGACTAGTATCGAGGTGAGAGAGAGAGAGAGAGATTTTTCAAATAATCTAGGCCGCAAGTTTGTTCAAGGCTCCTGATTCTAAAGATGGAGTATTTCAACTTATTGTCTTTTGTAGATTCGTAAACAGTTGAAGACAGAGTTTGGTATCTTACTAGCAGAGGGAACCAAGAGAGCCTCATCCGAGGTAAGTGCCCATATTAAATTTTATCCCAAATACGTACATGTACACATGTAGCTGTTAGAGTCACTTCACTGTGGATCTCTTGTACTACATACATGTATACATGTACATGTGAAATTTAAATTCTTCCCCTCTCTCTCTCTTCCCTTCCTCTCCCTCTCTCCACACACCCCACAGTCTCAGAGCCATGGCAAGATCGTCCGTAAACTGAGCAAGCGTTTAAAAGTTGGCAGTCGTAAGGCTACCATGGCAACGATGCCGGCGGAGCTCCTCCCCATGCGCCCCTCCTCCCCCGTCCTCTTTGCCTCGAGGCCTGCCCCCCTACATCAGCACAGCCTCCTGGAACAGAGCGACTCAGGATCTTCGGGAAACACAGCAAACTCTTTAGGTATATAGGTGGGACGGATATTGTGATATGGAATAACACACTCGTGCATAACCACATACAGTCTTTGGGCTTTGCCCTCGTGCTGTATGTGGGTACTGCACTACATTCCATACAGCACTTTTGTGTGTTACTTGGCAATCTTATGTACAATGTTAACTAGTTTCTCTCTCCCTCCCTCTCTCTCTCTCTCTCCCTCCCTCCCCCTCTCCCTCTCTCTCTCCATCTCCCTTCCTCCTTTCCTCTGTCTCTCTCTCTTTCTCTGACACATAGATGATCGTTTTGAGTTCAATACAGACATTCCAAAGGAATTTTCCACATAGCATCACTACATTATTATTGATCAACTCGGAGCAGCTGTTATCATGAAAACACTTGCCCCTAATATTAATAATAATTATTATACTTAATCACCCTCACAATCATTATTACAGATTCAATAACGTGTTTCCTTTTTTCAACTTTGTATCACAAATGGTCACTAAACAAAAATTAATAGTAATAATACTGTTATCATTAATAATAATTATTAAAAGCGATCATTATAGAGCTGCTGGGCTTGTGTCATATATAGTGGGAGAGGAAAGTGGGTGCAGATGCACAATTTAATTTTGGCAACTATACTTGTACTGGTATTATGAAATAGATGCATATACTGTGGCTTAAAAAGAATAATAGGTATAAATTCCTGTTGGTTTAATATCTAGCTTCGTTCAGCAATTCAAGTTGCTCGAACTCCTTTGCTATTCTACATAACTCCTCCACTTGTGTATGAGCTTCTTGTGCTACTTTTGTCACATCCTCTAGGGTACGCTCGCATCTTGAGCTCACAGTCATGTATTCATCGTTAATCACTTTTTGATCTTCAGTTAACCAGCTGGTAACTCCACTAGCTGCAGCTACTGCCGCAGTTCTCAATGAAGTAACATATACAGCCGTTGCAGCAGGTACAGCATGTGAAACAACAACTGGGGCAAATGGACCTGCATAATAGTATGATTATAGTAGCACTTAATTTGTATAAGCACTCAGTATAAACAAATTAACACAAAATTAATAATACTGCAGCTAGTACATAATCAAATGCAAGATCACCTGAGAGATAGGAAAGCGCTAAAACTCCCAAACTGGCAGCAATGGCTTTTAATGCTGCTGTCCCCACTTTTTGAGGCACAGTATTCAATCTCCTTTTTCTCTCATCATCCATTGACTCCTTATTCATCTTGAGCATTTCTTGGCAGTGGCTTAGTTCATTTAGAGTTATCTTCAATTGAATCTCACAGCTAATAATAGCATCAACGATATCTTTTAGCCCTTCCTTTCTCTTTGAAATATCACCTTCTAGATGCTTTATTAGATCTTTGCATTCTTGCATATTTATTTCACATTTTGACAATTGTTCCAACATGGATTGGGATTCGCGATGACCTTTCTTCTTTGAAAGCTCTTCATATTCACTTTCATGTTTTATGAGTTGTTTTTGCCAACCAGATAGCTCTACTTCCTTGTAGCTTATTTCTTCTCGTTTAATTTTATACTCCTGTGTCAACCTGTCAGCCTTCTGGGTCAGTTGTTTCACATTTTCTTTCTTGCTATCTGCTTCCTTAGTATACTTTTCCTGTAGAATTCTTTTTCCACTCTGGCACGTAGCAGCTAAAGAAGTAGTGACTCATGATCAAGTAACAATCATTATGCAGTAGATCTATACTGTACGTAATAGATAATTTAGACATTGCGCCGGTTATGATAATCACATAATATGCATACTTTATAGGCGTGAATTCTAGTACTGACAATGTCATGACATTAGTAGATACTAAAATTATGATAATTATACTGGTACTTACAGATCAAAACATCTTCAGCAACACCTACACGGCCAACTTTAAAATCCCTCATTGCTTCTCGTAGCATTTCCCAATTCTTTTCACCAGCAGTTTTCAACCATTCCAAGAGTACACGCCGGAGACAATCTTCACTTTTCCTTTCCTCTATACGAATGACGTCTAGAGTAGGAGGTTTTAATCCTAAAGTTAAGCCGATATTGTACCACTCATCACTTGCAAACCAAGCAGTGTTAAGGACATCGTTGAGATCATCGACAGTAATCACAGTTTTAAGGCCAGATGTGTACTGGTGTCGCTTTTTCTCTTCACCTTGGCAATAGATGCATTTCACGATTGTATGTTCACATCCTTCCAGCCAATTGTCCGTTGTTAGATTCTCAGCCCTAGTGTTGAGATGATTCTCCAGTTCATCCTCTGAGCCATTCCTTCTCTTTTGTTATGACAAAAAACCATCTCAAAAGGCCACTTAATATAATATTTTATGTAGCTAGCTATCACACTTTCAAAGAATGCTATCAAAAACTAGTTAAAGTACCACTCCTAACTTTACACTGTCATAACATCATTCATAATGTAAACACAAACATGTTTTTGTGTGCAAGATTTATAAATTATTATAGCTACACTGATTCAATTTTGTAGCAGACACGCCCCGCAACTATAATGATATTCATAGTAAAAATGACGTAAAACGACGTATTGAATCGCATGCATGATATGTGATTATTATCGCTCTCTGATCTAGATCGACTTGGAGTGCACTATATACGTGGGTGTTGCGCGTGCGCAATTCTTGACCTTTGAACTTTAAGAATCGCACCGGCAGCGGGCCGCGACTGATCAGCTGAGTAGTGAGCCATGACTCGACACGGTCGGAACGCTACGGCCAGCGCCGTGTACAGCTACCACGAGAGAAAGAAAGACGCAGGTGAGTCTCTACAATACACTGACATACATGTACAGTGGAGTAGGAAGCAATCGCGTGTTGCAGGGGCCACCGATACAAGTTGTGGGTGTGGCTTTGATTACTGAATTTTGTGACCACAATTATTCTTTTGTAGAGGTCATATTTTAGTAATTTAAACCAGACTTTTACGAAGAAAGTCTGGTATATATTGAAAATTGAAGAAAACATACACAAGGGTTTTGTATCAAGCCTGATTATTGGAGGGGCCAGGCCCCCCCTTCTGAAATATTGGGGGGGCCAGTGGCCCCCCTGGCCCCCCTGGTTCCTACTCCACTGATGTATACCCATAGTCTATTATGTATTGAGTCAAAAAGGCGTATGATTGGCATAATATAGGGGAATATAATATATAATTTATGTGACCTGCTGTGAGAAAAGGGACCACTCGGGATATTTCATAAAAATTGAGTTTTTAGCATGGATTGATAGCTCTGTGTGTGCTGAATCCAATGGTGCAAGTTTCATGATCACATGTGGACCATTTTTATACACACAGGTAGATATATTCAATTTTCAGAAAATGTGCATATATTTAATTTTGTATTAAGTTGTATATGTTCGAGCAATTGTTTGCACCCATAATGGTAGTTTACATGTTTAATATAACTACATAAACATTGCATATCAATATGAAGCCAAAATTTTACATTTTCTGGTAGAGTAAATAAACAGAAGAATGAAAATTTCCCATGCACATTTTAGCTATTATTGGAAAACGGAATTTTATCCCAAGTGGTTCCTTTTCTCAGAGTGGGTCACATACTATAATCTATGGTCTATAGGTGTAATAAATCACATCTGTAAATTTTTAATTAAAACAGTATCAATGAGATTGAGTAAAGATTCCACCACAGACCCTTCCGTTCATTACCCTGCATGCATGCATGTGCAAGGGGTAAAGCAATCAGTTTGTACGTCTGTCATTGTTGTCGTCGTTATTGGCACGAAAATCACCAGATCTCGCGTTCTAGGCATCTGTGCACAATTTATAGCGCTAGTAAGCCTTTTTGAGCAATTTGAAGGGTGTACAAACCAGTTTTTCACCGATATCTACCGATTGGTTGTACTTACAGCACGCACAGATGCCTAGAACGCAAGATCTGGCGATTTTCATGCTGACGATAACAACAAACGTACAAACCGATTGCTTTACCATGTGCGCGGGGTAATTAATGTTTTTAAGGATCGTTAATATGAATGTGTTTATGTATAATTAATTTTGTCCAGCTAAGGGAAAGTATGGGAGTCAGTCTATGAGATTGAGTAAGGATTCTATCAAGGACTTCGACTGCTGTTCCCTGACTCTACAGCCGTGTAGGAACCCCGTCATAACGTGAGTGATCATTAAATTTAATAACCTCAATTTGGGATGTGCAAGTACATGTACTCACACACACACAGAGACAAAAACTTAATCCAAGCAACTGATTGATGACAAGGCATGTATAGTGAAGTGGCAGTGAAGATGGAATGTCTGAGAGTTATATGTACAAAATTAAGGATCCCCTACAGTTCTTGAGAGAGCTAGCGTAAATTATAAGTTTGAGCAGTAGTTACGCACTATTCAATCGTACATTCCCCCCCCCCCCCCTCCCTCTTGGTGGCTTTTAACACGAATTTGCCTCCCCTGGTATGCCAGAAATTGCCTCCCTCATGCACTCTCCGTGAAGGAAGAAAAAAACTAAGTGCAGCCCTTTAAGTGTTGGTTCATGTTCTTGCAGACTGTGTACCAGAAGAAGGCTGAAGGGTTTGAGAAGGAGCTGGTGGTTGCCAAGCAACAGAACAAGAGACTCAAGGCTAAAGTGGAGAACCTTAGGAATCAACTCGAGCAAAATGTAAGTCACATTTTGGTGGATTAGTAATAATGTGGACCTTGCTGTGATTAAACATTGAAGGATGTTGATGGTTTTAAGAACCACATCAAATGCAAAACAGCTTTTTAAGAGCAGTGTTGCTTATTGCTTACCTGGCTCATGATAAGCAACTTTCTTTCCATGCATATAGCCATTCATTGTAACTGTTCCTAAAAAGCATGAAGTGACAGTGTGCAGTTGATAATACACGTGAACTTTACATTGTATTTCTGAATCAATCAAGTGCCGTAATCCATGCCATGGGAATTTAGCAATCGACTCGATATTATAAGCTATTACTGTAGATAGACTTTATTTTCCATTTATTGTCTCAGTGAGTAAAGGTTATAGTGTAATTATCACTGTTGCTCTTATATACAATATTATATAGTTATTACCATAGTAGAACGCGATACCGGGAAATATCACGAGTTCATTGCCGAGTATTGTTACGAGTGCGAAGCACGAGTAACAATACTAAGGCAATAAACGAGTGATGTTTCCCAGGTATCGCATTCTACTATGGTAATAACGATTTTATCGTATGGTGCCATTGCGAACCTGAGATGGATCGAACGGCTCGGACATGCATAGCCACATCCCCTGGAAGCAAAAATCAATATCGAACGTTGCTATATAGCTAGCTAGCAACGGCGACCGTCCAACACCTATCGCTAACACTGTTCTTCATAGCTACTTGGCTACATAGCAGATAGCTTCTCTTTCAAACTCACAGTGATACTGGTCAAACTCACAGTGATACTGGTCAAACTCGCAGTGATACGGGGTCAAACAGGGGATGATACGGGTTTTTATCAAAACGTGTTTGAAATTACTTTCTCCATACATTTCTATGTAAACGAATAATTAGACCATACGATAAAACAATATAATAC
Source organism: Cliona cf. orientalis (assembly GCA_963930775.1). Taxonomy (NCBI): domain Eukaryota; kingdom Metazoa; phylum Porifera; class Demospongiae; order Clionaida; family Clionaidae; genus Cliona; species Cliona cf. orientalis. Next base: position 14,301,492 of record OZ005690.1, on the reverse strand, counting down.
ATGTACATGTATAGACTAAGTATAATATTGTGCATAATAATGCATAACTGTGTAATTTGCATGCAATACTTAAGCTTGTCCAATTCAATTGAATTGTATAGAGTTTGTGAATATCACTCTTCAACTTCATGTTGAAGTATATTTTCAAAGGCTTCCTTCTGCTCCTTTAGCTTTTTGAGTGTATCAGTCAACTGTTTAATAGCTTTTGTCTGGGATCCTTTTCGTAAACTATGGCTGCTTCGTATAATCTCAGCTAAATCAATGGGTATTAGTGCCACATTCAGCACTATTCCAGCTGCAGCAATTCCTTTAGCAGCAGCACCACCTACTCTCAATGCAAGAGCACCTATTTCCAAGTTACCATACGCTATTAGTTCAGCTACTCTCACTGCTAGATTGCTGGTTCGAGCAATGCCTTGAGTAAAGGCCTCTCCAACTAGAGCTGCAAACTGACGAGCACTAATACCAGGGCTCTTTTGTCTTGCATCATCAATTTCTTTTTTGATTTCTTTAGCTGTTTGGGAAATGGCATCCAGTTGTTGGTTATCATATGCTAGCTGATCTTGGACATCCTTAATACCAGACTTTTGGATAAAAATATCAGCTATTGATGCACCTGCTGCAGTACCCCCACCTAACGCTGCTAGAGCTACTCCACCAGCTGAAAGACCAAGTGATGCACCCAGTGTAACATACAGGTGATATCCCAAAGCCTACGATAGCAATGAAGCTGCCAATGATAGATACACCTGATCCTATGATACGAGAAATGTCAACATTCTTGTGGTGTACCTTTAATTTTTCAATTGTCTTTCCAATTTCTTTTATTGTTGCATCACGAACTGGAATCCACTGCTGAATTTGTTGGGCAAAGTTAGTTTGCAGCTCCAGAAGTCTCTGCATAGTTGTATCACTAAAAAAAGGAAATCAACTGCAATGATTTTTACAGTATTATGTTAGCTATACTAGAATTAAAATACCTTATTATTGAGTGCCTATCAGCAGAGTCCCTTCTTTGGTAATACCTTTTAATCAAGTACTTACGGGAAAGCGTGTCAGTCGATTCCACTGTTTGATGTGCATTGCGATCTTGAACTTGTTTTCTAACTCTAGTAACGATATCTTGAAGCGAATCTGTTTTTTTTGCTTTCGATGTAACTTGCACAAAAGCTTGTGTCAAGTAGCTACCTTCGTCGGTGGCAAATGCTACATTTCCATTAGTTGCTGCATTGATGATTAAAAAATCGGCTGAGTCTGATCGAGTTGCTACACTGTCTAGACATTTTTGGTGTGACAGGCTTGCACTTGAATTTTTTGTAGTCATACCACTTGTAGATGCAGGATTGAAAGTCCTCTCTTTTTTATTACCCCGGCAAGCATCTATCAAGAATATCTTTGGTTTTCCATGCAGAGAATTACAGTTGCTTCCATAAAAGAAGCACATTAGATCACTGACTACAACTTCTCTGCTATCTGTACCAAGAATTGCTTGTTTGTTATCAATTGATGTGCCATGGCTTAAAATAGCCAAAAAGAAAGCACCGTTGTGCTGCCTGGCACCGTATGATTTTACTGTGTCGGAAATTTCTTCTCTTGTTAAATTCTGATGAATCTTCACGTCAAATCCTAGATCGTTGAACAGTGCTGCCAAGTTTTCTTCATCTTTCTTTCCTCCCGGTAGGCTGGCTCCTTTTTCAAACTCCACATTGCTGATAATCACACATAATCCAGGCTCAGTATCATATGGAGCATCACCTATAATATTATAATTAAATCATGCATACCCCATGCCAGTGATATTATTGTACAATACTACAATGTCATGCATGTAATTATGATATTATTATGACATACTTGATTTCCCATCAGTGTCCTCGTGCAACACCGAGTATTTGTTCTTCCTTTGGGTAAGCTTGCTTTCAGCCATATTTCTTTGCGTGTCACAGTACAGATTTTCTGGCTAGCAATAATAGTTACATAATTATATTATGTGATATCAGCCTAATACGAAATGCGCATTCATAGTCCTCAACTGAAAACTCAGTACATACGTACCACTAAATACTCCTTGGCTATAAATAGACGAGGTGTTCTATTATTATACAATGCCACTGCTATAAAATAGAGATGCTTGAATGTGAGATTGTTATTGTAATAACACATGTATGTGAGGTTTTTTTTACAGATCATTAAAGGCACGAAGTGCAAAACACTCCAGCAGTAAACAGATTGCATAAACAAACTGTGCATGTTGAAATGTTCTCAGCGAATCCACACATTAATCTGCCTCTCTGTACTCACACACACTCCCAGGGTCCTGGTTCCAGTTCCACCCCAGTGATGACTAGATCATCATCCACCAAGAAGTCTAGCAACAAGTTCCGCTACTCCTGGCATGTCACTGACCTTGATGATGTACTACCAAATGGAGGCACTCCCAACAGTCAAGGTAAAGTGTAGTATACATTGTACATATGGATATGGGATATCCAGGGATTTGTTCAAACCTAAGGTTGGGGGATGCAGAGATTTCTCATTGTTGATGCTGATTTCACCCCCCCCCCCCCTTCTCTCTCCTCTCTCAGGTCCCCACCCCCCAGTCAGTCATCGATGGTAACAGCAACTCCATCATCGCCAGTAGTGGCAGTGGTACAGCAGCAGTGGCAGCTGTCAGCGGAGGAGGGGGCGGAGCAGGGGGCGTGGCTGTGGACAAGGATAAAGCCATTGAGACGGCCATTGGTGAATCGATCAGTGACTTCAACCCGTCTCAGTTTGCCTCCATGCTCGAGGAGACCATTTCAAAGATGGACAAACAGCTAGAGTGAGTGGGTGCATGCGTGGTCACACGACTATTGTGTGATCTATAGTGAGAGTGCATGGTCACATGACTGTCATATGATGGTACTTAGCGAAGCTAGGGATTGATATCTATAGTGTTAAAAGGTCACAGTTTAGGAAAATTTTACATCCAACGATAATTTTTTCACGACTATGCTTTTTACATGCACGTACATTGTATACTGCACTATATATGTGGTAAAGGGTCGTCACAATAAGTTATTGTGCTCAAATGTTGAGTACTGCCCCTGAATGCAATAAATTGTTCAAGTTGAAGGGCCAGTATGATATTATATGCATCTGGATTAGCATACTGAATGGTGATGGTTAGCCGATTGATCACATGACAGTCACATGATCTCGTTAATTGGTCCCTGGCGCAGGTCGATGGGGGCTGAGAACTTGGAGGAGGTGGAGGAGTTTGATCGCATCATGCAGAGCGTTGCCGAGGGAACCTACCACCCATCACACTCAGCAATGGAGACATTCCCAGTAAGTTGCACATGTACATACATGATACAGTAACTTCATGTAGTTAAAAGGCACCGTAGTTAATCAAATACAACGCATGATCCAATTTAACGCAAGAAATTCGCATCTTACGAATTCTCATAACATTTATACATGTATACGGAGCGATTGACGACCTTTACTAGAAAACGTGCATTTTTCAAAATTGAAATTACCGTATTTCTTCTAAAAATTCGGCCCTTCTAATTATTCGGCATCCTTTACCAAATGATAGAAAATAGTCTCTAATTTTTAGTTAAAGGTTGTCATGTGTATATGCTACAAACGGGAATGGAATGCGCACGCAGACAGAATGTTGAATCTTAACCTCCAAAAATTCGGTGAAGCTAAAGCAATATTATTATTTTCATGCCGAATTTTTAGAAGAAATACGGTATTTTTTTCCATACGTTGTATTAGATTAAGTATGGTAGCTATAACTGATAATAAATTAATCCTCGTTCCATTTTTCTCTTACTTCTCTCTCTCCCTTGTCCCCATTTCTCTCTCTCCCTCCCTCCCTCCCTCTCAGCATTCCTCCCTGCCAGTTGCTCGTCACTCTAAGCGTAAGATGCAGCCTAACGCTGTCTCTCGGAGCTCTCTATTTAGAGTCAGTCTACCGAAGGATATTCCAGAGGACCAGCCTCTCTCTCCAGCCAGCACCGTCAGCACTGACTCTTTCTCTAGTCTCGGAAAGTAAGTCAAGTGTCTATGATTTTTTTTAATTTGGTGATTTGGCGAATTTGGTATAGATTGCCAAATTAAAAATTTGCCAATTTAACTTGATACACGTGTGCCTATATGCAGGGCCGTAGGAGCCATGGCCGTTCAAGTTTTTTTGGCCTGACATACAAATAATATAGGTGGGCATGGACGAGAGTGCTCATGGTTGCGCGCGTAGAAGGATCAGTGAACCAGCTCATGGCTGAAACTCCACTGTAAACCTACGAATCCCTCACCAACTACTGGCATTGTCTAAAAGGCCTTTTGGAAAGACGACGGTCGCCTATCGCTCTTCCTCTGAAGTGTTCGAGGTTTAGAGCTTCAGCGCTTTGCGCACATGCATATTGGCATTGCGCGCAGGAGTCAATTAATGATGGGCGTGGTCTAGTTTTTGCGCGTGCACACTGACTCAACCGTTCAAGTACAAACTTGCTTCCTACGGGCCTGATATGGATTCATATTAAAAATTTTGCCAATACCAATGGAGAGCCATTTCACCAAATTTAATGCTCGCCAAAGCTACATGTACCTGCCACATAAATTATGGTACCGTATAGCCAGAAATATTGGTGGGAATTAAATTTGGTGGTTAAGCCCAAAATCGCTATTGCAAGAATAGTGGTGGATTTAAATTTGGCAGTTTCGGTACGGGATCGCCATACATATAATATTATATGCGAGTAGGAAATTTTGGCAGATTTTAATTTGGCGGTTGTATTATAGACCACCAAACCGCCAAATTTCCGGCTATACGGTATATACAGTATTTTAGGTCAAGTATTCAAACTGTTTTCTCTTAGGCCAGTTATAGTATATTATGATTGATATTAATAATATCTCTCTCTCTCCCTCTCTCTCCCTCTCAGTGGCAGTAGTGGTAAGACCAAGTCTGCAGCTCTGAAGCACAAGTCCAGTTTCAGTAAGCTGTTCCGTAGAAGTGGGCGTGGCACTAGTGCTAAGAAGAGGAACACCCAAAGACGAGCTAGTGCCCCTGTAATGAACTGAGGTAATTAAAAGATTATACAAGTGTTACTATAGTGATGAGAGATAATTATTAAGAAACAGTTGTTGATTATAACTGTGTTGACATTATTTTGGTATGTAGTCATTAGCAGTTAATGATACATGTAGTACTGTACTTTTAAAAATTTGGCATGCAAATAATATTGCTTGAGCTTTGCTGATGTTTAGAGGTTAATATTCAAAATTCCATCCGTGTGTGCATTGTATTCCCATTTGTTGTCTATACGCGTGACGACCTTTACCGAAAATTAGGGACTATTTTCGATCGTTCGGTAAAGGGTCCCAAATAATTAGAAGGGTCGAATTTTTGGAAGAAGTACGGTAATTAAGAGCAAAGCTCCTGTGATATCGTCAGATAATTAACTGTGTATGTATGTACCATACTAGCACATTAACACACATATGCACACATACATACCGTATAGCCGGAAAATTTGGCGGGGAATTAAATTTGGCGGTTTGGCGGTCTATTATTACAACCGCCAAATTAAAATCCGCCAAAATTTCCTACTCATATATATACGTATGGCGATCCTGTACCGAACCGCCAAATTTAAATCCGCCAATATTCTTTCAATAGCGATTTTGGGCTCAACCGCCAAATTTAATGCCCGCCAATATTTCCGGCTATACGGTAGATACATGCATGTGCATGTACATGTATATGTACATATACATTTACATGTCCCCTCTCCCTCCTTTAGGCCGTCGTCTTGATTCAGCTAACACCGAGCCTCTCAGAGATTCAGTTGACCTCAGTGACCTCCTGGAGAACTCTGAAGAGAGAGAGGAGGACAGAAAGAAGAAGTAAGTTCTCTTTAAGCAAAGTAGTCAATTGCCGGTCAAAAATGGGACTTAGAATTTTGATAATTGTACATTGTAGGCTTACATTGTGTATTATCTTACATTTTTCTCTCTCTCTCTCTCCTTCCCTCCCTCTCCACCTCTCTCTCTCTCTCTCTCTCTCTCTCTCTCTCTCTCCAGGAGTGCTCTTCTTAACTCAGTCCTAGAGCAAGGTACCCCTTTCTCTCAGTGGGACAGCAACACAGTAGTGGCTTGGCTTGAGCTCTGGGTGGTGGTACCATACTGGTACATAGCAGCCATCAGAAATTGTCTACAGAGTGGAGAGATGTTGGCAGTAAGTGAATTGGGTGTGGTTAGGGGTGTGGCTTGAATAATGATATAATTATCGTATAGCTGGAAAATTTGGCAGGGAATTAAATTTGGCGGTTTGGCGGTCTGTAGTACAACCGCCAAATTAAAATCCGCCAAAATTTCCTACTTGCATAATATATACATAATATGGCGATCCCGTACCGAACCGCCAAATTTTAAATCCACTAATATTCTTGCAATAGCGATTTTGGGCTCAACCGCCAAATTTATTTCCGGCTATACAGTAAGTATAACTCAGCAAAAATGTCAAGAAAGCAAGAATTTTCTCAAATGGCATCTTCCAAGGCTGTACTTTATATTTGTAGGTACATATACATGTGTATATATACATCCGATCATTATTTGTTCCAGAACATCACAGAGAGTGAGCTAGAGACAGAGCTGGGTATCACCAACACCCTCCACCGCCTCAAACTGAGACTGGCTGTCCAGGAGATAGTCTCACTCACATGCATCACCAAGCAACACAGAACGGTGAGGGAAAGAAAATAATTAGTGATAATGTCGTCATTAGGTTCTAACTTAGGATCATTTCAGTGACTATAGTATATACCGTAAATTGTGAATATTTCATTGTTAAAATATTTTCGGACAGCCTGGCTTGTGTGAAAATTAAAGGCACGAACAATATTAACGATAATGCGGTACAGGGTCATTTATCCGAAATTATTTAACGCGAAAATTTATCGCATAAAATATTATTTTAGAGAAGAAATATTCGCGATTTATGGTAGAGCCAATTTTTGCATATGGATGCTCGATTTCTAACTATCTCTCTCCCTCTCTCTCTCTCCCCTAGACCTCCCTCTATGGTGAGATGTCCCATGAGTGGGTCAGTGACTACTGGCTGCCAAGCCTTGGTCTACCTCAGTACAAAGCTGTCTTCAAGGCGGGGCTAGTCGATGCTAGGATGCTCGAACATCTCACGAAGAAGGACTTAAGAACTGTTCTAAAGATGGTGGACGCTGGTCACAGGAATAGCCTTCAGTATGGAATATCTGTGCTCAAGAAGCTGGACTATGATCGAGCTGTAAGTAGTTGTATAATGCTGTATGGAGTAATATTAAGTGTGCCATAATAATATTATAGCTGGAAATTTTCAAAGGGTCCAATTTCAAGAATTCCGCAGATAAATCACCTCATCAAATTGTATTTAATGGATACAAGTTACATGTACATGTACATGCTAGTACATGTAAACACATGTGCTAGTATATTATACATGTACATGATAGTTCAGGCTTAGCTCAAGCTATATTATAGACGGAGGCCTTCACATTCATTCATGTCTGTGTTGACAGCAGCCAAACGGGCACCACAGACCCTTCCATTCATATCTAGAGCACTTACCCATTAAATTTATATCTGTATTGAGTCACATCAAAATTAATTCACGTATACGCATATTTTTTTAGACGTTGGAAGAGAGGAGAGAGAAGGTTGCCGTGGAAACTAGAAAAGACGTCCTGGTGTGGAGCAACGATCATGTGATCCAGTGGGTGGAGTCTCTGGGTTTGGCGGACTTTGCCACCAATCTCCGAGAGTCCGGAGTTCACGGAGGGGTCATTGCACTCGACAGCGATTTCGATCATGACAAACTTTCTCTGGCACTACAGATACCAATGACTAGTATTGAGGTAAGAGAGAGAGAGGAGAGAGAGAGAGAGAGAGAGAGAGAGAGAGAGAGAGAGAGAGAGAGAGAGAGAGAGAGAGAGAGAGAGAGAGAGGGAGCTAGGGAGGGAGGGAGGGAGAAAGAGAGAGAGAGAGAGAAATTTTCCACGTAATCTAGATCGCAAGTTTTGTCAAGGCTCCTGATTCTAAAGATGAAGTACCCGGTACATGTATTTCAACTAAAAACAATTTATCGTCTCATTTTGCAGATTCGTAAACAGCTGAAGACAGAGTTTGGTATCTTACTAGCAGAGGGAACCAAGAGAGCCTCATCCGAGGTAAATGGCCATATTGTAAATTAAATTTTTATCTCAAATTGTTGTTAGACTCACTTTAGACTATTAAAGTTTGTATATCTCTTGTACTACACGTGAAATTTAAGTTCTCTCTCCCCCTCCCTCTCCCTCTCTCTCTCCACACACCCCACAGTCTCAGAGCCATGGCAAGATCGTCCGTAAACTGAGCAAGCGTTTAAAGGTTGGCAGTCGTAAGGCTACCATGGCAACGATGCCGGCGGAGCTCCTCCCCATGCGCCCCTCCTCCCCCGTCCTTTTCGCCTCAAGGCCCGCCCCCCTACATCAACACAGCCTCTTGGAACAGAGTGACTCAGGATCGTCAGGAAACACAGCAAACTCTCTAGGTAGGTGGGACGGATATTGTGACATGAAATAACACACTCATGCATAACCACATACAGTCCTTGGGCTTCGCCCTTGCGCTGTATGTGGGAACTGCACTCATGCATTACATTCCATACAGCACTTTTAGGGGTATATTAACTATAACCTGGCAATGTTATGTATAATGTTTACTAGTTTCTCTCTCCCTCTCCCTCTCTCTCTCCATCTCCCTTCCTCCTTCCTCTCTCCCCCTTTCTCTCCCTCACAGATGATCGTTTTGAGTTCAATACAGACATTCCAAAGGAATTCTCTACATAGCATCACTGCATAATATTGATCAACTCAGAGCAACTGTTGTCATGACAACACTTGCCCCTAATATTAATAATTATACTTAATCACCCTCACAATCATTATTACAGATTCAATAACATGTTTCCTTTTTTCAACTTTGTATCACAAGAGGTCACTAAACAAAAATTAATAGTAATAATATTATTATCATTAATAGTTATTAAAAGCAATCATTATAGTGCTGCATGGGCTTGTGTCATAGTGGGAGAGGAAAGTGGGTGCACCGGTATTAAGGATGCATATTATAATATACTGTAGTTAATCGAATACAACATGTACATATGATCCAATCTAATGTAAGAAACTTGCATTTTACGAATTCTCGTAACGTATATATTATATGGAGCGATTGACGACCTTTACCAGAAAAGCACGTGTTTTTCAAAATTGAAATTATTTTTTTTCCATACATAGTATTAGATTAAGTACGGTACTGTGGCTTAAAAAGAATAGTAGATAAAATTCCTGTTGTTTTAATATCTTGATCTAGCTTTCATTCAGCAATTCAAGTTGCTTTGAACTCCTTTGCTATTCTACCTAACTCCTCCACTTGTGCATGAGCTTCTTGTGCTACTCTTGTCACATCCTCAAGGGTACGCTCACATCTTGAGCTCACAATCATGTATTCATTGTTAATCACTTTTTGATCTTCAGTTAACAAGATAACCCCACCAGCTACTGCCGCAGTTGTCCATGAAGCAACACATACAGCCTCTGCAGCAGACACAGCAATTGGAGCAACAACTGGGGCAAATGGGCCTGCATAATAACAATAATAATATTATTATTATGATTATAATAACAGTATTAAAGTAATTATAATAATTTTATACATGCATAGATGTCAAGGATAAATAAAATTTAATAATATGAACAATGTCATGGTATAATAATTATAATAATTATTATTATAAATGTACTTAAAGCACTCAGTATAAAATTAACACTGTGGTATGTTATAATCAATGCAAGATCACCTGAGACAGCAGCTGAAAGCACTCCAACTCCCAAACTGACAGCACAGGTTGTTAATGCTGCTTTCCTCACTGTTTGAGCCACTGTAACAGTATTATTCAATCTCCTTTTTCTCTCATCATCCATTGACTCTTTATTCACCTTGAGCATTTCTTGGCATTGGCTTAGTTCATTTAGAGTTATCTTCAATTGAATCTCACAGTTAATAATAGCGTCAACGACAGCTTTTAGTCCTTCTTTTCTCCTTGAAATATCATCTTTTAGATTCTTTATTAGCTCTCTGCATTCTTGCATCTTTGTTTCACATTTTGCCACTTGTTCCAATATGGATTGAGACTCACGATGACCTCTTTTCCTTATAATCTCTTCGTATTCATTTTCATGTTCTACGAGTTTTTTCTGCCAACCAGATAGCTCTACTTCCTTGTAGCTTATTTCTTCTCGTTTAATTTTATACTTCTGTGCCAACCTCTCAGCCTCCTGGGTCAGTTGTTCCACTTTTTCTTTCTTGTTATCTGCTTCCTTAGTATACTTTTCCTGTAGAATTCTCTTTCCACTCTGGCATGTAGCCGCTAAAGAAGTAGTGAATCATGATCAAGTAACAATCATTATGCATACTGCAGTAGATAATTTAGACATCACAGCAATTTATTTATAATAATCCCATATCTATAGTGAATTCTAGTACTGACATGACCATTGATGAATACTAAAATTTAATAGTACTTACAAATCAAAACGTCTTCAGCAACACCTACACGGCCAACTATAAAATCCCTCATTGCTTCTCGTAGCATTCCCCAATTCTTTTCACCAGCAGTTTTCAACCATTCCAAGAGTACACACCGGAGACGATCTTCATTTTTACTTTCCTGCATGCGAATGTCCTCTAGAGTATCAAATCGTAATCCTAAAGTTAAACCGATATTGTACCACTCATCGCTTGCAAACCAAGCAGCTTTAAGAACATCTTTGAGGTCATCGACAGTAATCACAGTTTCAAGGCCAGACGTGTACTGGTGTCGTTCTTTCTCTTCACCTTGGCAATAGATGCATTTCACAATTGTATGTTCACATCCTTCCAGCCAGTTGTCCGTTGTTAGATTGTCAGCGTTGAGATGATTCTCCAGCTCATCCTCTGAGCCATTCCATATACACCCTTCTCTTCTGTTAGGACAAAAAACCATCTCAAAAGGCCCTGCAGCTATATATCACACTTTCGAAGAATTCTATCAAAACTGTAGTTAAAGCACCACTCCCACTTTACACTGTCATAACATTATTCACGATGTAGACACAAACATGTTTATGTGCATGCGCAAGATTTATAGCTACACTTATGCAATTTTGTAGCATAATCATTAGTTTCTGGTCACCCACCTGCACGATATTTTGAAAAGCCAATTTATGCATGAGGACTATAATAATGTGTAAAAATGATGTAAAACGATGTATTGAATCACATGATACTCTCGTGATCTCAATCTATATTATACCTCACAATCGTTATTTATACAGATCAGCTAGTAACATGTGTCCTTTTTATCACAAGTGGTCACAGCAGAAGTTATTATAGTCAGCGATATGCATATTATGTGCAGATACCGGGTAGTAGCTAGCTCCCCATAATATGTGACCTGCTATGAGAAAAGGGACCATTTGTGGACGATGATAGTGTTCAATTTTTTATGCCCAAATTGTGTAGCTCCAGGTATAGTCAGTAGCTACAGCCTATGCATGTATAGGCACAAACAGGCCCTTGAAGGATTTTAAGGGGTGGGCTATCAGTGCTTGTGGTGGTCACATCCATTAGTGGATCGATGACGATTACATCAGTCCTGGTATGGTAGTGCAAGTGAGACCCACCCATGGCCAGCTAGACTAGCCTCGAATCAGAAAGTTTGCATGAGGATGAGGCTACACCCAGACTTGTTGACTACTACTTGAGCTACCTGAACACCTCACGAAGAAAGACTTGAGAACTGTTCTAAAGATGGTCGACGCTGGGCACAGGAATAGTCTGCAGTATGATGGGATTTAGAAGCTGGACTATGATCGAGCTGTAAGTTATGTGTATAATGCTGTATGAAGTAATATTAAGTGTGCCATAACAGTGGCGTAGGAAGATGTTTTTGAGCAGGGGGGCTGAAAGTAAGCAGGTTAAGATTCGCTTTACGCGCGCATAGCGCGCGAAAGCTAGGGGGATCTGGGGGCATGCTCCCCCAGGAAAATTTTGGAGCTTTAGACCTGAGGAGAGCTTTTCTAGTGCATTTTCGAGGACATTCTGGACTCTTAGCTTGTCACATGTGAACACAGATCAGTAGTGACTACTGATCTGTGTTCACATGTGACAATTATTGATATCTACACACCGTGGGGCTAAGATACACCACAATCATGAATAACTCAACCCTGATTGTGGCAACAGATGAAAAAGAAAAGTACAAACCTCAGAGGGTGAGCCCCACCCCCTGGCTTGTACAGCAGTCTAAAAATCAGAGGGGCTCTGCCCCCCCAATCTTATGACTGGGGGGGCAATTGCCCCCCCAGCCCCCCTGGTTCTTACGCCAGTGCATAATAATAATATTAGGCCACTACAAATTGGATCATAGTTTCCCCGGCGTCCACCGCCCGCAGTGCCTTTCGAGCCACCGCCAGCTTTTGCACTTATTTTCTATTAAAACGAAAATATCGATGACGTAATTGAATTTTCAATATTATTTACGGTCTATTCCATGTGCGCTCGAGTTGCAAGCTGAGTTTATGACATCGATGGCTCATTCAGTACTTGCTCACTGCAATTCTCGCTCTGCATGATGATCGCTATACTCGTGAGTAGCTTAATTCATAGTTCTAAGACTGTGCTTGCCATGTCTGCTGAAGATGGCGGGATTAGCTCGACCCGGCGGCCATTTGTGGTTTATACCACATCCGGTAATATAATGAATAATGAACTTGAATTAACCGCCCGCCCGCATACTATTGAATCGACAGCCAGGACGGGAAACAACTATGCAATTTGTAGTGGCCTTATAGCTGGAAATTTTCAATGGGTCCAATTTTCGCAGATAAACCACCTTAGGGGGCTTGTCCAAAGTCCTTGTGGAAAAATTAACGTCATTATGACGTTAGGGGGGGAGGGGGTCTTGGCCCATGACGTTATACAACTGCACTGTCAGCAGACTGGAGCTTTAGTTGTGAATATGCAATCTTGTGGTTGAATAAGTCTAGACACACCTCCAGCAGTGTCAAAATTTGCATTTTAGTGACAGCTGTGTCAAGCACTATGTAGCTAAAAGTGTACCCGTAGCTATAGGCAAGCAAGAAACTGTCAAAGAAGCACAGGTATGCAATGAATCCATGAAGACATAGCTATAGCTAGCACTGTAGAATACAAGTGAATACCAAATGTGTAGGCTAAATGAAGCAGATACAGAGTTTCAGTGTTGAATCTATGCTGAAATGCTGTGACGTTAAGAGAGGGGGGGAGGGGGGTAAAAAGTTAACGTCATAATGACGTTAATTTTTCCACAAGGACTTTGGACAAGCCCCCTTATCAGATTGTGTTTAGCACAATTTTTATGGATACAAGTTGCATGTACATGTACATGTATATGTCAACACATGTGCTCATACATGTACATGTACATGTACATGATAGTCAGGCTTAGCTCAGTATAGATACTAGATATAGATGGAGACCTTCACATTCATTCAAGTCTGTGTTGATAGCAGCCAAACTGTACTAGAGAGCACCACAGACCCTTCCATTCATATCTAGAATACTTAGCTACCCTTTAAATTTATAATTTATGAGTACACATATTATTATCATTTATTTAGACGGAAGAGAGAAGAGAGAAGGTTGCCGTGGAACGTGACTAGAAAGGATGTCCTGCCTGGTGTGGAGCAATGATCATGTGATCCAGTGGGTGGAGTCTCTGGGTTTAGCAGATTTTGCCACCAATCTCCGAGAGTCCGGAGTTCACGGAGGGGTCATTGCACTTGACAGCGATTTCGATCATGACAAACTATCACTGGCACTACAGATACCAATGACTAGTATTGAGATAAGAGAGAGAGAGAGAGGGAGGGAGAGAGGAAGAGAGAGAGATGGAGAGAGGGGGGGGGAGAGGGAGAGAGAGAGGGAGAGAGGGGGGGAGAGGGAGAGAGAGATTTTCCAAGTAATCTAGGCCGCAAGTTTGTTCAAGGCTCCTGGTTCTAAAGATGAAATATTTCAACTAAGTATGATTATTGTGCTTTTGTAGATTCGTAAGCAGCTGAAGACAGAATTTGGTATATTACTAGCAGAGGGAACTAAGAGAGCCTCATCTGAAGTAAGTGGGCATATAAATTAAAATTAATTAAATAATTGTTAGAATCACTTTAGATTTACTACATGTACATGTACATGTACATGTGAAATTTAATTCCTCCCCCTCTCCCTCTCTCTACACCCCCACAGTCTCAAAGTCATGGCAAGATCGTCCGTAAACTGAGCAAGCATTTAAAAGTTGGCAGTCGTAAGGCTACCATGGCAACGATGCCTGCGGAGCTCCTCCCCATGCGCCCCTCCTCCCCGTTCTCTTCGCCTCAAGGCCTGCCCCCCTACATCAGCACAGCCTCCTGGAACAGAGTGACATCAGGATCATCGGGAAACACGGCAAACTCTTTAGGTACAGATATTATTATAGGTGGTGGATATTGACATAGAAAAACACTGGTGTGTAACCACATACAGACCTTTGGCTTCACCCTAGTGGCTTTATGTGGTTACTGCACTCCCATACATGGTACAGCACTAGTAGGGGTGGGGTGTATTAAGCACAACTTGGCAGCATAATATTATTATTTATTAAGCTTACTAGTTTCTCTCTCTCCTCCCTCCCTCTCACTCTCTCTCTCTCTATCTCTCTGTCTCTCTCTCTCTCTCTCTCTCTCTCTCTCTCTCTCTCTCTCTCTCTCTCTCTCTCACTCACTCACGTAGATGATCGTTTTGAGTTCAATACAGACATTCCAAAGGAATTCTCCACATAGCATCACTACATATTAACTCAGAGCACCTGTTGTCATGACAACACTTGCCCCTAATATTAATATTATACTTAATCACTCTCACAATCATGATTACAGATTCAATAACATGTTTCCTTTTTTCAACTTTGTATCACAAGTGGTCACAAAACACAAAAATTAATAGTAATAATATTATTATTATCATTAATAATTATTAAAAATTTAATGATCATTATAGTGCTGCATGGGCTTGTGTCATAGTGGGAGAGGAAAGTGCATGGGTGCAGATGCACAGTTTAATTTTGGCAACTATACCGGTATTATGAAATGGATGCATTTATATTAATAATAATATTATTATACTGTGGCTTAAAAAGAATAATAGATAAATTCCTGTTCATGTTGAATTGATTTAATATCTAGCTATATTGTTCAGCAATTCAAGTTGCTCGAACTCCTTTGCTATTCTACATAACTCCTTCACTTGTGTATGAGCTGCTTGTGCTACTCTTGTTGCATCCTCTAGGGTAAGCTTGCATCTTGAGCTCACATTCATGTATGCATCATTAATCATTTTTTTATTTACAGTTAACCCGCTAACCCCACCAGCTACTGCCGCAGTTGTGGATGAAACAGCACCTACAGCCAATGCAGTAGATGCAGCAACTGTAGCAACAACTGGGGCCAATGGACCTGCATAATAGTAATAATAACATGCATGGATATCAAGGATAAATTAAACAATATCATGGTATAATAATTATTATATATAATAAGTAGGGGTAGGTAAATTATGCTAATTTTTTGGCCGATAATGCTATTCTCAAATGCTCAAAAAATCCCTAATAATGCTCAAGAAATTCGAAGTGCACCTATAATTCCCAATATATTGCCCACTATGCTCAAGTTGAACCAACTATAATGTTAACAAAACCAACATGAAACACGAGGAGACTCAGTTACACTATCGTTGAATGTAGCCATTTCAGTTTTACATGTGTTCGGATTTGAAAGTGGGCACAAGCTGATTGATCAACCCTTTACCAGTCCATAATATGTAGTCCAGGCGTTGTGACAAAGGTCGATTAACAGCTACTTGCAATTTTGTATACTAAAATTCTCAAAACTATATCAGTTGATGCCTATAATGCTAGCATAATTCTCAAATGCTTACACACACCTATTATGCTCAAAATTATGCCGGCATAATTTACCTATCCCTAATAATAAGCTTACAGTAGTACTTAATTTGTACGTATAAGCACTCAGTATAAACAAACACAAGATTAAATACTGCAGCTAGTATGTAATCAAATGCAAGATCACCTGAGAGAATTGAAAGTGCTGCAACTCCGAAACTGACAGCAGCGGTTGTTATTGCTGCTACCTTCACATGTTGAGCCACTATATCAGCACTATTCAATATCCTTTTTAGCTCATCATCCATTAACCCCTCATTCATCTTAAGTATTTCTTGGCAATGGCTTAGTTCATTTAGAGTTATCTTCAATTGAACCTCACAGCTAATAATAGCGTCAACGACAGCTTTCAGTCCTTCTCTTCTCCTTGAAATATCATCTTTTAGATTCTTTATTAGCTCTCTGCATTCTTGCATATTTGTTTCACATTTTGACACTTGTTTCAATATGGATTGGGACTCGCGATGACCTTTCTTCCTTGAAAACTCTTCATATTCATTTTCATGTTCTCTGAGCTTTTTCTGCCAACCAGATAGCTCTACTTCCTTGTACCTTATTTCTTCTCGTTTAATTTTATACTTCTGTGTCAACCTGTCAGCCTTCTCAGTCAGATGTTTCACTTTTTCTTTCTTCCTATCTGCTTCCTTAGTATACTTTTCCTGTAGAATTCTCTTTCCACTCTGGCACGTAGCAGCTAAAAAAGTAGTGAGTCATGATCAAGTAACACGCATTATGTATACACACAGTAGATCTATACTGCAGTACATAATTTAGACATCGTGCTAAGTATAATAATCATGTATCCAGGCGTGAATTCTAGTACTGACATATGACATTAATTATGTTGAATACAAAAATTTAATAATAATTATCCCAGTACTTACAAATCAAAACATCTTCAGCAACACCTGCACAGCCAACTTTAACATCCTTCAATGCTTCTTGTAGCATTTCCCAAGTCTTTTCACCAGCAGTTTTCAACCATTCCTCCAGTACACGTCGGAGACAATCTTCACTTTTCCTTTCCTCCATATTAATGACCTTTAGAGTAGTAAATTTTATTCCTAAAGTTAAGCCGATATTGTACCACTCGTCACTTGCAAGCCAAGCAGTGTTGAGGACATCATTGAGATCATTGACAGTAAGCGCAGTTTTAAGGCCAGACGTGTACTGGTGTCGTTTTTTCTCTTCCCCGTGGCAATAGATGCATTTCACGATGGTATGTTCGCATCCTTTCAGCCAGTTGTCCTTTGTTAGATTCTTAGTATTGAGATGATTCTCCAGTTCATACTCTGAGCCATTCCATGTGCACCCTTCTCTTTTGTTACGACAAATAACCATCTCAAAAGGCCTGCATTTAATAGCCAGCTACCACACTTTCAAAGAATGCTATCAAAGCACCACTCCCACTTTACAACATCATTCATGAAGTATATAGACACACACCTGTTTGTGTACATGTACAAGATTCATGAATAATAGCTACACTCATGCAATTTTGTAGCAGACACGCCCCATTTTAATGCATGGCACTGTTCAAATTTGCACAATCACTATTATAATATTATTATAAGGCCACTCCAAATCAATCATTAGTTTCTGGTCACCTTCCTGCACGATATTTTGAAAAGCCAATTTATGCATGAGGACTATATTCATAGTGAAAAATGATGTAAAACGACATATTGAATCACATGATACTCTCGTGATCTCGATCTATATATACCTCATAATTAATCATTATTATAGATTCAATAACATGTTTCCTTTTTATCACAAGTGGTCACAATAGAAATTATGATTAGCTAGCCATAGTCAGCGATATGCTGGGGGTTGGGAATTGGGAAACATTTTTATATTATGTTCAGATGTTGACATTACTGTATATTGCAGCTTTAATAGGAGAGTAGCTATACCCATGAATATTATTCTGTACTGGTGTAGAGTAGGGAGGAACCAATTGCAAGGGCGTACCAGACTCCAGGGGGGTTCTATACGCCCTTGAATGATTTTAAGGAGTGGGCTATCTGTGCTTGTGGTGGTCAGATCCATTAGTGGAATCAGGATGACGATCACTCGATCTACATCAATCCTGGTATGATAACTTAAGCTATAGTGATCCTCAAGGCAGTGCAAGTGATACCCACCCGTGGTCAGCTAGACTATATAGCCTCGAATCAGAAGGACTACACCCAGACTTGTTGACTACTTAGTACACAACTTGAGCTACCCTCTGTTGATCGACTCCCCACAATTCCACAGTCATATGTGATGGTTGAAATTCATAGACACTAATTATGTACCAGATGTCCGTGGTCTGCTTAGGCATGTGCATGGCTTGGAGGGTAGTAGCTACAAGGGCTTGCAATTGTAGAGAGCTCGAAGGTCTATAAGCCCTTGCAGCTGGAGGTTTAACACAGTCTTCAAATATAATATTATTATACACTTCTTAACTTGATTTGATTGAATTAATTGGCTATCAAGCAACAAAATTATCCTGCAGTACGTCACATTCTATAGTAACAATAATATTAAGACAACAGGTAGACGATGGAGTGATCATGACAGCAGTTTGTCAGTATCAGTATGGCTGCTAGACTATCAGTTGCCTATAATAAATTGTCCATAATTCCTCGATCATTGCTTCTAGATACCTATAAAAAATGTCAGCATTATTATAATTATGGGCCTATGGGTACTGGTCTCTCATTCTCTCGGCCAGTTTCTCCCGTGATTTTAAACTACAAGACCTGGTGTTATATCATGTTATTATTAGGAGGCACATTGCTTATTAATTAGGATATGCAAGCTATAGAGTTATTAATAATCATGACAGAAATAGTTAAAAATTTATTGCCAAAAATTAATAATTAATAATTGAGTAGCTAACAGTTTCATGTATGTGACAATAGTATTTCCAAACATTAATTATTTGCCAAATTGGACCATTGAGCATTAAAAGGAGCAGTCTTATGACAGTACTAGTGTACATAATATAGTGACAGTAACATTATTATTGACAGGAGTCCTATAACGGGTAAAACAGATGGGGCAAGTTCTCTTGCTCCGTTCATGGGTACAAATATTGGTTGAGGTGTTGTCGGTGAATTTTTGGTTCCATCCGTAGGCACTGGAGTAGTAGCAGTACTTGTACTAGTCCCTGCTGTTACAGAAAAGCAAAAAAACATTTAATTATTATGAACAGAAAGACACGTATGCGCATGACATAATTATTAGGCGTGGATACTTGATGGCTAAGCTGCTTGGTACGTCAGTTGCCAGTATTAAGCACAATTTACGCGGCACCATCAAGTTGCAAGAAGAAGCTCTGCCAGCTAACGAAAAAGTTCCCACCCACACTATACCCTCCCTCTCTCAATCAATCAATCTCCGTCTTCACAGACGTGATCTGAGCCGGCCAGTCCCTGGAGGCTCCGCCCCCAGTGGTATACCCCCAAAAGCCTCCGATATGCTAATTATTATGGGGGTTGCTACTGTAATAAATGCTCATAATCATCATGCTCCTATCCTGGCGCAAATCAGAGCAATGCAGGCCGCTGCTGCTGCCCACCTCCAGGGCCGGCTCACCCCCAAAAGGAGAGGCGGGCGGTATACGTCGTCATGGCTACAATAATGGCATGAGGAGATTAAACACAGATTTCAGGTTGTCAAATCAAAGTGTACACTGAACTTACATTATTTAATATTTTTACCTTCTAGAATGTTCTCATTTGAGACTTGTATAAAGAGGTAGCTCTCCCCCACTATAATCGGATTGGTTCCATTATAACAACACTGAAGGTATACATCTCCCCTCTCAGGATCAGTAATCAGGACGGATACGTTTGACCTAGTACTCTCATCTGATCCGGTTGATCCACGCGTAAGCGTACATGTTGCACAGTTTGAATCAATCACTATTATATCAGAAGGTAGATCACGGGTTGGAGTATATGTTCCGTTAGCATTGAAAAGGCATAAACTTGTATATTTTGCAACATGATCATCATGATTGACTGTGCAGTTCACTTCCTCAGACACATTTATTCTATAGGTAATGTTAATTGTGTGGGGCACACCTTCTGTACTTGTTCCTAATGTGTGTATACAATGAAAATTAATAATAAATAAATTATTTTGGGGTGACAATAATTTATTAATTATTAAGAAAGAGGGCATGTATCTAAGCACCTGAAAAAGTTTTGAATTTACCAAACACTATAACTATAATTATTGGACCATCTCTTTTGATCAATCACCCAAAAAATCTAAATCATAATAATATAATTACTATGGTGGTTGTGCATAAGTTGGCTACTTAGTTGTGCGCATGAGCAGACAACACAATGGGCATGCATTATGCATTGAGTAGGCACTGTCGATAGGCGTGGCTACGTTAGCTAACATAAAGGCACTATTTGTGATGCCCATGGACTGTGTCCATCGATTTGACACACACTGATTCAGAAGCCAGTTCTTCGTCGAATTCGATTGATTCGTTGTGCTTACGAGTCGCTTAGACGTCTACATCTTGAGATATGGCGATTTTTGTGCTCACGACGACAACGACGACGACGACAACAACAAATTATTGCATGGTGCATAATCTGGTTACCAGTGCACATGGTTGAGGTACGCATAGTCATTACCTCAGGTGAAACCACATCATGCAATAGTATAAACCCCACTCATTTTTCCCCCAGCAGAATACTCTCTCTCTCTCCCTCACACTCACATACATTCATACACGCAGCACATGCATGTTCAACATGTTTGGAAAGCTTCCCTGGACTCCAGCTTCCACTGTCAGTGTATGCATTGTTCCAGGGATTTGCGTGACTGATACACACTAGCCGTGTAAACACATGACAATATTAAACGTATACACTGGTAATAATATTATGCATGACATCAAGTGAGAGAGCAATATCATAAGCGCTTATTAAAGCAACAATTAAGCAACTAGGCTATTATTTTGTTACAGCTCAGTGGCCAATTAATGTTTACAGGCAAGATTATTGGCTATAGCATGCATACAGAAAGTGATATGAATATCATGAAAGTTTTTGTACCTCCATAATTTATTATGCATGCAGACTAATATTTTTATCACAATTATCAGCGATAGCAGTCCAAGTTGCAAAAAAATTTATTATGCACATCTGAATATTAATTGGCTCACCGGGTGTCACGATCACTTGGCCAAGGCCAAAGTTGACCAGTACGGCTAGGCACACTACTCCGAATAAAAGAACGCCTGTCCCGAGCCTCGAATTCTTCATACTAGCTAGCGCAGAGCCTCCGGCCGCTTACTGCAGTCTCCTCGATTCACGAGAGGTGACGTAGAGATACCGAGATGCTGAGTTTGTCCATTTATCCAAATCTCGACCAGAGGGGCGTAGCTATGCGGTGATGTCGGTTCCCACCACAGATCAGAGTTTCATTATCACAGAGTGGATCGGTATCATGATGTAGTCGAGTCCCTTGAAGATGCAGGAGGGGGTGCTCCCCCCAACAAGTATAATTATATGTTTTTTTTTTTAATAACTGGCGGTGCATCAGATGCGATGATTGCATGATTTGTCATACTGTACTAGTGGTCCCCCCCCCCCCCCCCCCCCCAGACTATCCATAGCACTGTGCATGGTCCCCCCCCCCCCCCCCCCCCAGCTATATCTATGGCACTATAGACAGTCCTAGGTGGACCATCCACAGCACTTTACATAGTCCCCCCTTGCTATAATATATATACCGGGTATTTGGTCCCCCCTCACCCCGTAACTGGCTTGGGAATTTCAGATGATGTGTGCTTGTGGTGTGCATATAAATCCTTGAAGACGGCCACATCAAATGTAATAGCGGATCAGCTTTGAGAATGGACCTTCTCCGCAGAATGCAAAAGCTAGCCCTTTGGTATACCATAGTAACTGTTATTGTATTCACAGTGGAAGGTGAGTGGATACTAGCATGGAATAATGATTAAAAAAAAAAAAAAAAATCAGAAAGCATATGCTTTCGTGCAGGTCAAATTTCTTCCGTTCCCCGGACAGAGATCTCCTACCTAAACAGCCAAGTCCGTTTCACTTGCACAGTTGAGGCACCTGGGATCCTGACATGGGAAGTGAATGGTACTGAAGCCAGGAGTGCGAGTGATGTCTCCTTCAACACGATCATAACTCGAGAGGTGGAACGATCGACCCTCTACATCAAAGCTTCCTCGTTCTATAATAATTCAGAAATTGCCTGCATTTCAGTATCAGCCAGCAGAGAGGAGATTGCCAGAGCTGTGGCATTCTTGTATATACAAGGTATAATAACTTTACTACTGCATAATAATCTCGTGAGGCCAATTTCAGCTTTCCATGCACTAATTAAAAAATGTTCAAAGTAAGATATATTTTGTGTCTGAGGAAAATAGAGCAAAATTAAGCAAGATTGCATGAAACTCGTACAGTTTATGTACATTTTCCGATATTATTATAGAAATATCTCTTGTTGTGCAATGTGTAGTGCATGCATGGTTTCTGCTAGAATTATTAAAGCTGGAAAAGCCATAAAGTGCATACATTGATTAATGCTTGCAGGAGTGCTGGATCCACCCGGAAATATCAGCGTTGTTTCAAAATCTTACTCATCGATCCATTTGCAGTGGATGCCACCATTTTCACTACAAGTCAATACCACCAATGGCGTTAATAATGAGACACACTATGTGGTTAGCATTATGAACAAATTTGATGGAAAAGTGTTTTTTGAGACTGTTAATCAGCGTGAATATGTCTACCATCGCCGCGACTTTGTTCATTGCAGTGGAGTAGTATTCAAAATAGCTGCCGTCAATCCTGTTGGACGAGGTACCTTTTCTGAGGGATTTGAGGCTGCATTTGACGGACGTAAGTAATGATAATCAAAAGCATAATTTTTTTATTATCTCATTTCCCTATGAAGGGTTCAGAACTAGAGTGGCCTAACCCACAAATTAATGTTGAGTTAGCCTCCCTAATCTTGAAAACATGTTCAAAATGCATTTCATGAGCAACAGAAAATTCATATTTCTGAAAATTTGAGTGATTTGGTAGAGTAGGGTATTTGGTTTTTAGTCCATTTTGAGCTTTTTACGTTTCCCATAATATATTCATTTTGGGGTTAGGCCACTCTGGTTCTCGACCCTTCATTATTGTTGTTGTATTTAAATCTTTAATACCCTATCATTATTGTGAGCAATAACACATTAAACTCTTAATAATTATTATTACTATTGATATTATCAGCTCTGATTGGAGTTAATCCAGTCAACCAGACGGTAACTGCCGGAGAATGGGCGAACTTTTCCTGTCAACTGCTTTGCTCCTACGATCAACTCATCACTTGGTTTGTGAACGACTCCCCCCTCCCTTCTTTAGAAAGTTCGATAGGAGCCAAATTTCGTAAACACCCAGAGAGTGATCACGACCATTGTAACAACTTCAGTATTCCCAATGAGACTCAACATATCTTATCTCTTCAACTTGATTCTAGTTTTGATGATCCTCTGAGCATCAACTGCGCGGTTGTGTCATTGTGTGCCTTGAATGCAGTCAACTGTACTCCAACGATGTGCTTTAGTGACACTGCGTACTTGGAAGGTACTGTAATGATTGCATAATTAGCTAAGTTAGGGTTAGCTAAAGCCCCTTGGGGCCTAATAATCACTTTTAAGCCCCTTGGTTCATTAGGTGTTTTGTTGACAGAGGTAGCTGGCCCACCTAGTGCTGCACTGAAATGGTCTCGAGGTCCAATTAGGCCTAAATAGCTGCACTTTTGGCAATTGACTATATTATACTTTTGAGTTTCTTATTGATTAAATTCCTATGATAATATTATTGTACAAAAAATTTGATAATGACACAATACAGTTATTCAGAAAACCACCAGGCACACAGCAGAATCAATGTTCATATCCTTCACTGATGAAGAAATCACCTCTAGCTCTACCACATTTGAAATGAAATCTTGTAAGATTTAGTGTAATTTTCACTTAGCTACCAATGGCTAAGCCATAGCCACATTCCTAGTACTAGCAATTTACTTTTCTAAAGTTGCATGCAATGCTTGCCAAGTAAGAGTATCAAATCATGAAATTTGATACAGATACAGATGAATAATAGGCCTATCTATAAATATTATTTTAAAGTTTGTCATTTGTTTTCGTTTTCAAGTTATGCCACTTCAAAGCACAATTTGACAATTATTACGTAACATTGCATAACTTAAGTATGTTACTTACATACGTAGTGACCCTTTACCATATTATACTATGAAGCTATAATATACTAATAAAATGACATTTTATTCTCTCTCTTCAGATAATGATACGCAGAGAAATGACACTAGTACTGCGTATACAGTACCGATGATTGCACTGCTGGCGAGTTCTGGTTCAGTATACATAATGTTGGCAGCAGTTTTACTCGTAACAATCATCATAGGCTTTATCACATGCAAAGTACATCATCAGAGAGGTAACAATAATATTAATGCTATGACAGTTATCGTTTACAATAATATTAAACAGCCATAATAATAATATTATCATTAACAATAGGTTCATTACTCTACAATCATGATGATTAATAATTTAATACAGGGGCACGGGATCTGGAGGAGGAGAATCATATTTATGAGATGCCAACAATTGCATGCACAATGGATTTCTCATCCGATTGTAAAGTACCAAGCAAGTTACCATCGATATCTGCTGCTCCACCCACCACTGGACTGCCAGAGATGAATCCATGTCCAGCATATGAGACACTGCGGCCGTATAAATAAAGCTGGGACAAGCTATAATAATAATAATTGTAATAACAGACAATTAATATTCAGACTGTTTTGAATAAGTAATAACTACACACAACTGCAAGCATGCATGACAGAGCTGTATATTACAATAAGAACTCAATAAATTACTATATTATATCAGTACGTTTGATTCCTTTTTTTGTCCTTAGCTACATAGTATGTGCTCCTGGCTAACAACATACAAATTTAATCAGTCCTATACTAAGCTTAGTTATATCCATGAGGCCGTGTAAATAATAAAGCCGTGTGGGACTTGCTATAAATAAATAATGATAATACGTAGTATTTATAGATAATCATGCATCAATAATATTAATTATTCAGACTGTTTTGAAACATTGTTAATAAGTAATAACTGTACAAGCATGCATGGCAGAAATGTAATTATTATACTATAATATTATATACAATGAAAAATATTTTTCACACAATCATTTTTTTTCTAATAATATTAGCTATAGTCCGTGTCCTAACCTGGAGGGCATGAAAGATGCGCTCTTCTACAAGCTTTAAGTTCAGAAGGCCCATGATTGGTCAGATAGCAACAGTATACTAACAGCAATCATGCATGCAAAAAGTTAGTGACTATTACTTAGACCAAAATAATACACATCAATTCATATAAATTTCAAGAAATGGCATAATTAATTATAGCTAGCTGGCTAGGATACATCAATTTTTTTCACTGGTCAAATGGAAAAAAAATGACAACCTTCCGAGCTCTAGGCTGGAACGTTGATCAGGGTACACTGCAGATTACTGCAGCCAGTTAGGCTTCTGTGTCACAGCCACAGGGGACCGAAGTCAGCCTATGGTGGATTACCAGGCTTTATCCAGGATGGGGGGGGGGGGGGGGGGGGGGGGGGGTATTCGAGGGAGGAACCTGGGCGACCCCTAAGCCATATATGCCCAGGACCATGTGCTGCAGGTGCCAGAGGGAGTACCCCTGACACCGTCTAGCCCCGATAGTCCCTACCGGAAAATGCTATTTATTGAGCTGGGACAGGGGGTAGCAAAACGCATATGGGTTTACGTTGGAATGTAATTACATAATTGAAAACTATGAATATCATTAACTCTATACCGCGGCGCGCGCCAAAGTGTATCTCGGCAACGGAAAGAGCTATGGAGCTGGAACAAAAACCAAAATGTAGCTCTTGAGCAGATGGAAGCAGCTATCATGGTCCTGAACGTGCTACTCTATATCCATAGCGCACGTACTAACTTCTTAGATTCAAGACAATTCATGCATGCAATCATAGAATCTGATACTACAGTACATGTCAAATCACAATGATATCGATGCCAGCAAACTTAATAATAATATTATATTATAATGTTATGCACAAAATCTAATTATTACATTATAAGAATACAGTCATCACTTGCACTGCCACTGCTGCTATCGCTGTCTTCAATTTCAATCATAATAGCATCTTTACTATCAGATTCTTCAATAGCCTGTGCTTGATGATCTTCTTCTAAGCAACACTCGGGACATTTTCCATCATACTTGTCAATGGTGTTGTTAAAATTGTAGTAGTGGCCATTTGTGCATTTGTACCATCCATCAGCCCTGGGCCCAAGTGTAGAAATTACATTACCCTCATTTTCTCCGATTATCTGAACACCATGTTTGTCCTGAAGTGATTTTAGCTTTGACATCTTATCTTGATACTCTTCATAAGTAAACTTAGTAGAATTATCTTCACAAAACGTCTGAATGTCCCTTAAGATTTCGTTTTCATCATCTGTGTTGGTAGACAAAGCATACTGTAATGTGTAGCATTTCAGTAGTAAAAGTAGCCGCTTGTGTTCCGTAGTCAAATCCCATATCATCTGATCAGACAGTCTAAGCATAGTTGCACCTTGAAACTGGACAATCTTTTCTATCCACTCAATAAAACCCTTTGCCTGCGATTGAAGCAATAGCAATGATTTGGTACCGCCTATTTCTTCATTCTGCGATTCCATTAGCCGTTTAGCATTCAGAATTTCAATTTTAGGTATTGTCAATAGGTACTTCATGTGAAGTAATTCATCATCAGTATTCTGTTCAAGATACATTGACGGAATCGGTACATGACGAAATTGCATCATTATGATAGGTTCAAGCAGAGAAAACTCTGTTTTCATTTGCTTTCTTTGATGGGAACTCAGGTAACGACTTTCTTGTTTCTTCACCTGATTAATGTCATGTCGAATCTGGTTAATTATTCTGGTGTATCGTAAGGTTTGCATTATGGGAACACTGCAAGCAGGGCAGCGTTTCCAACCAATTGGTTCATCTCTTCTTAGCTCCATCCACACATCTAGAGCTTGAACTGAAAATATGTGCTTACAAGCAAGCTGGATATAGCGATGATTAGCACTTTCGTCCACTTCATCACGGCTAGAAATTTGATGGACTCGTTTTTTGACCGTATTACACTTGTGACAGACTGGAGGGCAACGTTCACCTTGGAGGCCAAGACAGTGGTGTCCACACGCAAGTCTATTCGTACATGGTTTAACATCATACGAGCATGTGCTATCATCACAGGGTTCACCACATGATCTACTGCACTCTGAGTGTACACAATTCTGGCTACATGGCATACATGGGGAGAAGCAAGGGGCTCCACATTCACGGTGTAAGCACTTGTAAACACAGGTCTCAAAACATTGAGGTGGACAGCTCATTGAACATGGGTGAGTTCCTGGACATTTATGTCCACAGAATAAGGTTCTTTCACACATTTTTTTGCACTGTCCATGAAGATGACCTTGATAGCATGTCCCACAGTTTCCTTTGCAATAATGTCCACACATCAGTTTTGCTCCGCAGGGATAAGTACATGCTCGTACAGACTGAAATTCATCTAAGTAGCACTCAACCGTTTGTCTGTGACCACAAAGAAGCTCACGTTCTATTAACTTAGTGCATCTTTCATCACATTCTTCATAGCACTTTTTCGTGCACGGGTGTTGACAATTTGGAAGTAATTTCGGGCAGGGATGCTGACAAGGTGATTCATGATTTATATCGTCTGGGTGGCATTTTCTTGGGCATTGATGTCCACAATCTTTGTAAAGTGCTATACAAGGTAGATCGCATCCTCCATCCGAAACCTTCTCAAAATCATCTGCACATGATACTTTCGTTACAATTTTGTGTCGATTGCATACCAGCTCAAGGCTGTCACCAAGAATGCCCCTACTTTTAAGATCATCAACAATTGAAGACCAGAACTCACAGCTCGCTTGAAAAAGTTGAAAGTTTCCAATGCAATAAAGTCCATGTCTAGCTCTAGAAAGGGCTACGCAGACTCTATTACTTTCCTTCAAAAATCCAGCATCTTTCTTTCTGTTACTTCTCACTAATGACAAAAGAATGATGTCATTCTCCTCTCCTTGGTAGTTATCAATCGTAGCAACTCTTATGTATTCATCAGCTGATGGATCGGTTGCAATCCCTTTCGATCCTAACTTTGAGCAGATTTTATGTTCTTGACTCTTATACGATGTAACCACGGTAATCTGGTGACGTTTGTACTCATGATATAGGAGATACTTGCACAAACAAGCTATAAACTCAGCCTCGTGTTCATTTGAATGACTCTTTGAGTCAGGATCCTCAGGACTTTCCTCCTTATTGTGATTTATAAAATACAGATTACGTTTCACTCCTCTCACATGTTCGTATGTTTTTGTTCTCTCGTGATCCATTAGTTTCTTGTCGTACACATGTTCAGACACAATTCGTGAGATTTCTGGTCTCATTCGACGCTGTAACTTTAGTGTTGCATGTGGTAGGCCGTTGCTTACTAGCCTTTCAAATAGTGAGATATTCAATTTATGACTCATGCCAAAGTGATAATCAGTAGGCTTTGGCCGTAGTTGTTTGTGATCGCCGATTAAGATTAGATGTTGTGTGTGCGGTGTCAAGCTAGCAACTAGATGTGGTTCGAGCACTTCTGCTGCTTCTTCAACCATCAAAATCTTCGGCTGCAGTTGTGAGAGTAAATCATTCTCTCTTGCCGCTGCTGTAGTAGTTGCTCCAATGACTTTGGCATCCTGAAGAATTCTGAATTTAATTTCCTTGGTTTTTTTCTTGAACATGGCATTGCTTAATCGTTGATTTTTGTCCGGCCTTTGATTTTGAAATTCTCCTAACAGCTCATTTAGGCAGTATTTGAACAGTGGAAGCCTATCGGTGCTTTTGGGTGGGTGTAGATGATCCTTCAAACACCGACGTGCCTGCTGTGCATTCATTGGATCAACTCCTTTAAAGTTTTGAATGAAAATTTTAAGCCTTTCTTCTCCT
The DNA here is from genome assembly GCA_963930775.1 of Cliona cf. orientalis. Taxonomy (NCBI): domain Eukaryota; kingdom Metazoa; phylum Porifera; class Demospongiae; order Clionaida; family Clionaidae; genus Cliona; species Cliona cf. orientalis. The sequence continues at coordinate 14,272,240 of OZ005690.1, read as the reverse complement.
AGTGCAGCATACAGTTTATGACTTTCGAAATTGTCATCATCCAGTCTCTCCTCATCAACTGACTGAAGAGCTTTGCTTTCTGGTTGAAGGTCCTCACTGAGCCAAGAAGCAAACTGTAATGGCATACTATCATCACTTTGGAATGGGAAAGAAATCTCACAGTAGTCTTGGAGGTCAATTATCACATCTTCTGAGAGAAAGAGACAATACTGATGACAGTGGTCACTTATAAAATCACCATTGATAAATTCACGTAGAACTTTAGATTTTACAGCAACGTTTGGTTGGAGCAAACCATGCTTATTCTGTTTGCGAGCTTTCCTAACTTTAGAATGTAGACTGAACTGCTCAAACTTTGGATCCTTATACTGACGACCCAAGCGAACAATGTCAGTTTTGGAGAGGCCCAATTTGATCACCCCTTCAAGAAACTGGTCAAGAGCATGATTTGTATAGCACACAACCATTATTGGGCCCTTCGAAATTTCTTCTTGTGAAAATCTCCATAAGTGAGAATTTTGTAGCAGCACTTGGATTACTTTTAGACCTACATACGATTTTCCAGTACCAGGTGGGCCTTGAATTAATGCTAACTCACGAGTCAATGCTAAATATAAGGCATCTTTTTGTGAAGCATCAAGTGTGGATGGTGTAAGATTTTGCCACGAATCTGGGTCTAGTATGTTTACCTGCTGATGTAGGCATCCTTCGTCACAATTGCATACTACCCCCTTCAAGTTAAAAATTATTGGTTTTGCATCTCTTAGATACTTTGGCAGGTCAATTGTAGTTTGCAGCTTAGCAAGGTACTGTGAAAATGGAAGATTTTTGGGCACAATTTTGTGTAGTTTTTCAATAACTGGAGCATAACCTTGAAAATATCCAGGTGATTCTATCATTGTGAGATTCCTGTGATTTTGTAGTGAATGATCTTCTCCGGATCCACTTACAAACTTTACACCAAATTTCCCCTTCATCAACTGTTTAGATTGTCGTAATGCTACTGTGGCATAGAATATTGTACCAAAGCGATCATTAGAGAAGCACACCAAATTTCCACTTTTAAGTAATTCGGTATTTTCCCAATAATCGATACCTTTCTGTGAAGCTCTGAACCACACCTTGTGAATTGTCTCTCCTGAGAAATCCACTGCTTCTCCATAGAATCTAACATCAGTGAATATCTTATCCGAGTGTTCATCGGATCCTTTCAGAGCCTCTCGAAATGGAGCGATAAAATCTTCTCGTAGAAGATTTCGCTGAATCTTTAGGTACTCTTGTACACTGGGAAACTCTCCATCCACTATATTCGGTGTCACAATTGGTTGAAAATGTAAGTCTTCTGAAGTGGGCAGTGCAATCGTCCATTCATCTGATTGTGACTGAGAGCTAATACTTGCTCTACACTCGTATATTTCTGTGCACAATTTGTTTCTTTTATCCAATAACTGTTGAGCTTTTTCATTAATATCCTGATAACAATGTGATCGTGAATCTCGAAGTGAAAATTGATTTGATGTACCAACACAGGCATCGACTGGCAAACGCTCTACTACCTTTAAGCTACTAGACTTAATAGTGTGATAGTTTGTGAGTAGAAAATCAAACATAGTAATCATTGCCTGTAGCATATTTGGTAATTCTTCTGCGTTTGCTATCATAGGCATACGACGGATGAATAGTGTCAAAGAAAACATAAACCCTTCTAAGCAACAATCACTGAGAACAAATTTCAAAATGTCCTTCAATTCTTTGCCTATTCTCTTCACCTTGGTAATGTGTGCAAGCACCTTCACTATATCTATTAGGGTCTGACTTGCACAAGAAGAGGAACCCATAATGTTTTTCAATTGGTCGAAGTGAATATAGAGCTGATGTATGGCCTTGCCAGGAGGTAGGGATAGAAGCCCTTTCAGGTCAAGATTTTCAAGAGCTCCCCGACGTGTATGATGACCGGATTGTGCATGTCGATTGAGCCCATGATGATAATCCCTTGATTCTAGGATTAGCCGATTTCTCACTTGGCTGCCACTAGGGGCCGAGGACATACTTGGATTTTGGATTCTGTCTTGATATTGACGATGCCTGGGTCGTTTGGGTGAGGGAGCATGCTCTCCCCAACTTTTATCCGAATCTGATTTCCTTTTTCTGAAATTAATAAAAAAAAATTGATCAATCAAGAAATGATGTGAGTGTGTAGCTATAACAATGTCATACAAAGAAATTCCATACAAATACAATCAATCATTAAAACTTGAAGCTATCATGACGGCCATGATTGTTTACCCACAAGTCATACAAGCCAGTTCATAATAATAATACTGAATTACTTCCTTTTTGTCTGTACTGTGCCGGCTAGTATGGGAGTCAATTATTGATGCCTCTTTTGAACTGGAATAACATACAAAAATTATTATTATAGCTATAGATATGTCATTGTGTACCATATACAGTCCATATATTGCCCACCATACATATGCATACTTCAGGACTCAAAATGGCAGTACCATGGCATAGCTACTTGGAAATGATATTCATATATTCTACTGAAGTGCCATGAATGGTACAGTATTGGGGTAGCTATACATATCATGCATATTTATTATTACCATAATACAGTCACCCATGATGTCTTTTGAGTTTGAAGTTCATGGTCATGACAATATAATGCACTTAGTAACTCTCGGTTGATACATTGTATTAATAATAATAGAAGGTCACATAGCTATTTGGGATATCACACGAGTTCACATTTTTTATCAGCAGTTACCGCAAACCCATGCCATGCATGCATTGCATCTCAGAGGTCACTTATTAGGAAGCTCTTTCTTTGAAATTTGTGTGCAAGCAACACACACAATATAGTAGTAGTACAAACATCTATTGCCAGATTTGACATCACAGAATATCAATAACATAATTATATGGCACTTATAGTTTACTGAAACCATGAAGCCATGAAGGCTGAATGTAACTTGGTGGTTGTGTCTCAAGTTTTAATGATATTCAGGCCCCTGTACCGTGTACATATACAAGGGTACGTGGCTGTGATATCAACATTAATCTGAAAAGAGATATTTTTGTACTACTACAGTAACTGTGTGTTGCATGTTCCTAGTAATGTACTCCTGTTTAATATTACTACATCATGCATACATGCACAAATTTTGAGAACTTAATCAGTATGTAGCTAGCTACCTAAATCTATTTAAAAAAATATCGACTGAACCCCATGATTGACTTTAATAGCTTGATAAATATTTGCGGCTATATAGATTTGGCAAGGATGCATGGTACAAGTAGCTACACGGTTCAATTCAAATCATGATGAATAGGCTTGCAAGCCTACAGGCTAGGGATTAGCTACAACGCTATTAAGAAATTGGACCAGAGGATCAATATTTAAATACAATACAAATCATGATGACACATGCGACTAGATGAAGTTACTTGAATACCTTTCGGCCATATCCAGACTCCGATTCACTCACGGTAGTTTTTATTGAACTGTGTAAAAGGCGATCCTCGGGACTTGAACGATAAATACTAGCTTTTGCATACGCATCGGCACTTTATATACAGTCTGAATGCACCGTCAGCGCGATCACTAGTCAGCGGTGATCTTAATATAGCCGCGCGCATCATGTCATTGTAATTGTGCGAATCCACTTTCATGCACATGACGTCAGATCACGCGTAGGCGTGACGTGAATTTTTGACCTTTAAACTTTCAATGGAAAGTGTACAGTTCCAGAGCCATGACTCGACACGGTCGGAACGCCACTGCCAGCGCTGTATACAGCTACCACGAGAGAAAGAAAGACGCAGGTAAGCCTCTACAATACACTGACATACACATGCTAAAGTATCTACATGTACATGTACATGTATGTTGTACCTAAGGCCACTCCAATTTGATGTATTGTTTCACGAGTAGGATAGCCAGAAAGAGTGAGTCGGTAGGTAGGAATAAATTTGTAAATGTCATGTATGAATATCATTAAAAAAGTTATGAATATCATTATAAGAATTATGAATTTCATTATTTCTGACTTTGTGCAACAAAGTATCCTCGACTGTGGCTGGCAAAACGGCAGATGAAACCAGCACAACACTCCCGGGGCTCCGCTTTACTTCAGCACTGATCCACAGCTGACTCCCACAAGAATTTACATGAAAATTGTAGCTATCACGAGGTGCAGCTAGGTACCTGTATATGGCAGCAAATGCGCATGCGCGCTTTAAAACCACACCCACAAATTTACATTTATGAATCAAATTGGCAAAATATTGAGTCGCCGTACTCGTGAAACAATTCATCAAATTGGAGTGGCCTAAAGGCATGATTTGGTAGGTGGTCTATAGGGTATACATCACACCTGTAATTTCTAAGGATCTTTGATATGAATGTGTACGTGTATTATATAACTTGTTGTTTGTCCAGCTAAGGGGAAGTATGGGAGTCAATCTATGAGATTGAGTAAGGATTCCATCAAGGACTTCGACTGCTGTTCTCTGACTCTACAGCCGTGTAGAAACCCAGTCATAACGTGAGTGATCATTAAAATTGTTCCTTAAATATTATCAAGTACACTAGTACATGAGTAGTCTGTTACTCACTGATTTTACAATCATGTCCCTATAAGATGTACATAATTATTTCTCTCTCTCTCTCTCTCTCTCAGTCCAGATGGGTATCTCTATGATAAAGAGGCTATCTTGGAGTGTCTGCTTCACCAAAAGAGAGAAAGTGAGTATATACAAATAAGAGTAAATAATCTCAATTGGGGGTGGAGGTGCATGGATTTTGTTCCCCTACCTCCCCCCATTGGATTTCAGAACTGGATATTTGTCTCAGTGGGGGATGCACATATGTAGTGATGTTAGGGTGTGTGTGTGTATGTGTGTTTATCATTCCTTCTCAACTGTAGATGCCCGTAAGATGAAGGAGTATGAAAAGCAGCGAAGAAAGCATGAGGTAAATACATGTACCGTATTTCTTCTAAAAATTCGGCCCTTCTAATTATTCGGCACCCTTTACTGAATGAGTCTCTAATTTTCGGCAAAGATTGTCACACGTATATGCTATAAATGGGAATGGAATGTGCAAGCAGACAGAATGTTGAATTATTAACCTCTAAAAATTCAGCGAAGCTAAAGCAATATTATTATTTTCATGCCGAATTTTTAGAAGAAATATGGTATGTAACATATTATTTTGTTATCAATACATTTATACACTTGAACAAGTTTTGACAGAATTTTGCTTATTAACGTTTTTTTATGATTTTGTGTGATTCTATATAGGCGGAGCTAGAAGAACTTGGGGAGGCCGAGGCAAGGTCAAAGGTCAACAAGTTCCTCTCGACAGAGGGTAGCATCGTGTCTCGGCCGGTTAACCCCTTCATTCCAGCGGGGGGAGCTGACAAGGGACAACAGGGTGTTGCCACAACGACGAGCTCGGCCACACCCACAGCATCTCAAGGTCAAAGTTCAAGTGCATCGGGCAGCAGCAGCAGCAGTAGTTCTGCGGACGAGGTCAAATCGAAACCGAAACTACCGAGCTTTTGGGTACCCTCACTGACACCTGACGCTAAACCAACTGAGATTAAAAAACCAGTGAGTGAAATGAATGGCATTGTGTGTACATGTATAATATTCATTTAGGGTATTGGGAGGAGGGAAGTGGAGGCATTTAATTGGAATATTAACTAAATTTCATCCTAAATGTAAATAATCCCTTGCTGCCCCCCTAATTTAGTGATACATTGCCCCCAAACCCAACACCCCCGCCCTCCATGCTGTGCTTAATAGGCTAAAATCGATACAAAAATTTATTTAAGTACAGCCTTTTATTTTCCATTCTTGATTCTATGCACTAAATGTAACAATTCTCTCTCTCTCAGGATAACAAGACGTACTGTCCGACCAGTTGTAATCCTCTGAAGGTGAAGGACTTGATCGCAGTGAAGTTTACGCCAATAGCTGACAGGGACACTAAGACAGCAACCATTGTCAAACAAGTAAGAGAGAGAATCGGGAGGGAGAGGGAGGGGGGAGAGAGAGAGAGAGAGAGAGAGAGAGAAAGGAAAGGGGGGAAGGGGGGGGGGGGGATAGGGAGATAGATAGCTCAATCTTTAATAAGAATTTCTTTCTCAGGCTCGCTACATGTGCCCAGTGACTCACGATGTTCTTGGCAACTCCATTCCTTGTGCCGTTCTCAAACCAACGTAAGTTTTTTCATAGACTTTTACAACAAGTTGGTGACTACGCATACATTGTATTTCTGTATGCTCCTGTTGTGATGTAATGATGATGTAATGTCCCCAGGGGCGACATCGTTACTATGGAGTGTGTTGATAAACTGATTCGTCCCAGTGACATGATCTGTCCCCTCAGCGGTAAGAAGCTGAAGGAATCAGATATCATTCCAATTTTTAGGGTAAGTTCACACCATAAAATTTAAATAATAATGGAAGGGTGTAGAGTTTCAGTAATTGTTTGTTGACTTGCATGTGCACCAAAGAATGCAACGTAAGTGTTTATCTCATGCTCTCTGTAATGTGGTCAAACATTTGTGCTTAATAAGTTCATACTGATCCTCCCTCTCTCCCTCTCTCTCTCTCTCCCCCTCCCTCTCTCTCTCTCTCTCTCTCTCTCTCTCTCTCTCTCTCTCTCTCTCTCTCTCTCCCTCTCTCCCTCTTTAGGGTGGCACTGGATTTGCTGGATCAGGCAATCAACTGAAGGCTTCTAAGCAGGGAGCAGTTTTAATGGCATAACACACAGAAACAAAGTACATTATTACTCTTCATAACTTTCATTCACACACACACACATACACTCACTTGAACACACCTTTAACTCATTGATACCCTGCTATACTCAATCTCATTTTTTGTGATAATTTTCAAAAAATTAATCGATGTCATACTGGTTCATCTTCTAGGGCAGAGTTTCTATGTACGCAATGACTAGGGAATGGTTGAGAGCATGGAAGTTACTAAAACTGTCACTCCAGGGAGAAAACCTGGCTATATACATGTACATGCATAATCATTCATTATAGTGATGACCCTTGTAGCATCAACATGATTGTACAATGACTCAGCATCAGCATCTATGGACTGGTATAATGGCCATTATAACCTAGCTATAAACAAACAGTGTATAGAGCCAGATTTTTCTATTGTTAGGGAATTTTTTTAACAGGATGTAGGGGAATTCCGTAGATAATCCCCAGGTGTTTCCCCTCGAATGGAATGTTGCCAACCGCATGACGTAATGCAAGAAAAATACCCTTCAACGCCGAAAATAGTCACATGCGCATGCGCATACCCAATGGCTCAATACACTGGACTGCCAGAGATGAATCCCTGTCCAGCGTATGAGATGCTGCGGCCATATAAATAAAGCTGGGACAAGCTATAATAATAATAATAACAGACAATAATATTAATATTCAGACTATTTTGAATAAGTAATGACTACACACAACTGCAAGCATGCATGACAGAGCTGTATAATATTATTATAACAAAAACAATACGAGCTCAATAATTTACTATCAGTACGTTTGATTATTCCTTTTTTTGTCCTTAGCTACATAGCTACATGTACTCCTGGCTAATAACATACAAATTTAATCAATCCTAGTTATGCATGAGGCCGTGTAAATAATAAAGCCACGTACAGACAATCAATAATACTAATAATTTATTCAGACTGTTTTGAAACATTGTTAATAAGTAATAACTGTACAAGCATGCATGGCGGAACTGTATAATATTTTTCAGACGATCATTTTTCCTATATTATAGTCCGTGTCCTGACCTGGAGGGCATGAAAGAAGTGCTCTTCTACAAGTTCAGAAGGCCCATGATTGGTCAGAATATAGCAACAGTATACTAACAGCAATCATGCATGCAAAAAGTTAGTGATTGTTACTTAGACCAAAATAATACACATCATAATAATAAATCATTTTATTTCAAGAAATGATTATAGCTAGCTGGCTAGGATACATTAATTTTTTTCACTGGTCAAATGGAAAAAAAATAACCCCATCCTCCCATCGACCTTCCGAGCTCTAGGCTGGAACGCTGGTCAGGGTACACTGCAGACATTACTGCAGCCAGTTAGGCTTCTGTGTCACAGCCACAGGGGACCGAAGTCAGCCTATGGTGCCAGGATGGGGGGTATTTGAGGGAGGAACCTGGGCGACCCCTAAGCCATATATGCCCAGGACCATGTGCAGTTTTCAGCTGCTGATGCCAGAGGGGGTACCGCTGACATCGTCTAGCCCCGATAGTCCCTACCGGAAATCGCTATTTATTGAGCTGGGACAGGGGGTAGCAAAACGAGTATGGGTTTACGTTGGAATGTAATTACATAATTAAGAATGATGAATATCATTAACTCTATACCGCGGCGCGCGCCAAAGTGTATCTCGGCAACGGAAAGAGATACGGAGCTGGAACAAAAACCAAAATGTAGCTCTTGAGCAGATGGAAGCAGCTATCATGGTCCTGAACGTGCTACTTTATATCTAGACCGTACCATAGCGCACATAAAAATCAATATGGCTAGACTATTAAACTTCTTCATAGATTCATGACAATTCATGCATGCATGCAATGCAGTCATAGAATCTGATACTATAGACTATCATTCAGTACATGTCAAATCACAATGATATCGATGCCAGCAAGAGTAATAATAATACGACAAAATTAATAATAATACTTAACAGGCCAAAAAAGACTTGTTACCGGTATAATAAAAACGACAATATTAGAGCTCAATAATAATATTTACTATTACAGTTGATTTTTTTTTGTCCTTCATAGCTACATGTATCTAGACAGATACCAGACAATAATTAATGCTTTAAGTGTACATCTCAACTAGAACTAATCAACAGATAGTACAACAGCTATATACTATTATTTAACTATTAGTGTTTGAGTAACCTACCATACAACAATACTGGCTGTATTCAAAATAATTTTAATCGAACATTAATATTCATAGTTAAGCAGATTTGCTCCTTCCGACCAAGCAGCAAAATTTGACTCATCAAAATCTCCAGCATGCTCATTTGTTTCGATCAATCTGTGATGTTGTCCTCCGATTTGTGAGCCACAATCTGGACACTTTCCGATTTCCATGGCTCCTCCACACTGACCAATGTTGTAATAGTGACCCTGGGGACATTTGTACCATGACCCTCGTTTGGCGCTCATAGCGCTAATAATCATTTTTCGAGCTTCCTTTGTTAGGGGTGTTGGTTGTCTTTTTTGAATACTCGTTAATAATTCTAACTTAGTTTGATATTCTTGATCACTGAGTTTTGCAAATAACCCTTCATAAGTGGACTGAACTTCTCTTAAATCTTCATTCTCCTGATCGACTCGAGTGTTCATGATCATACTGTGTTCCAATTCGAGAAATTTTTGCAACAGCAGGAATCTCCTGTGCTCAGCATAAATATCTGATATCATCTGATCTGTTAGCTTATCACAAGCTTGGTGTGTTTTTATCCAACCAATGAAATCTCCTGCCTGAAATAAGAATAACATCAAACGTTTCTCAGTTAAAATTGCCATCTGATTTTTACTCTTGTGTACTTCTTCTAATAGTTGATCAATATCTTTATGCGCCTGTAGAATATCATATGCTGATTTAAATAACACGTAAACTTTTTGGATATCTGCATCTGTAGATTCGCTAGATGGTTTTAAATTAGCTTGAGCGGACAAGAATGTGGGTACACTTAAACCGATGCTTTCAAGCTGTTCTAAAGGAATCCTTAACAATTCACATTTCATTTGCTTCCTCTGATTTGTAGAAAGAAAGATGACCTCCTTCTTCTTAACTTCATTTAAATCACTTAAAATCTGCTTTGTAACATTAGCATATCGCATTGTCTTTATCACTGGTGTTTTGCAAATAGGACATCCTTTCCACTGTACAATTTGGTGTGTGGAATCATCCTTTTGATCCATATACTGATCCAATGAATCAACGGCAAAAATGTGCGGGCAATCATTCAATTTGATGTACCGATAGCCAGCACTTTTATCGTGCTCATCTCCAAGAATTAGTTCTACTCTGTCTTTTACAGTATCACATTCATGACAAACTGGGGGGCATGGTTTGCTGCAAAGGCCTAGACATGGATGTCCACATTCCAGTCTCTCTCTACATGGCTTATCACATCTCTCTCTGTTGCATAGTTCACCGCACCTTTTTGTACACTTCTTGTGCAGGCACATCCATTTGCATCGATGGGGACAGGGTCGACATAAAGAATGACAAATATTGCCGCATTTACCGTGGGGACATGTATATGCACATGCTTTTTTACATGGCGGGCAATTTTTTGCACATTTTCCGGAACATGGGTGCCCACAGAGCAGAATTCTTGTACACTTCTCGCTACAAGGCTTGTGAAGACGTCCTTGCCTACATATTCCACAGTTACCACTGCAGAGGTGCTCACAGGCAAGTTCTGCCCTGCAAGGACTAGTACACATTGTGGCAGCTTGATAGTCATCTAGGTTACACCTTACTTTGGCTTTATGCCCACAAATCAGCTTACGTATAGCAAATTCCTCGCATTTAGTAGTACAAGGCTCACCACATTTTCTCTTGCAGTTATGTTCACAGGGTAACTTTTTGACACAAGGTTTTTGACAAATCCATTTTTTTGGATTCATATGACAAGGTACATATTGATAGTGATTGCATCCTGGAATCTCTTTTTTCACTTTAACTGTACATTTGTTACAACCTTGATAGCATTTAAGCGGACACCAGTGTTCACCAGCAGCACATCTTTCTGGGCAGCTTTGTTCGCACTGATTTAGTACATGATCAGGATCGTCTGGGTGGCATTTTCTTGGACAGCAATGATTGCATTTTGTTAATCTTTTACCACAGTCTTGATCACATCCACCATCGGGAATTTTCTCAAAATCTTCAGCTTTTGATACTTTCGTTTCATTGTTATGCTGAATACATTGAAGTTGAAGCTCATTACCTATCAAGCCTTTGGATTCGAGATCTGTAACAATTGATGACCACAGTCTAGTTTTCGGACACTTTCTTAGCACATTAAAATTTCCAATGCAATAAAGCCCACACTTAGCTCTGGATAGGGCAACACAGATTCTATTCTCGCTTTTCAAAAATCCTATCTTATTAACCTTATTGCCTCGAACTAACGAAAGTAGAATGATGTCATTTTCTTCTCCTTGGTAATTGTCCAAAGTTACAACACGTGCGGGTGTTATGGCTTTATTCTTGAGCTGGGAGCGAAGTTCAAGCAGTTGGCCTACATACGGAGTAATAATGGTGATTTGCTCAGATTTGTAACCTTGTTGAATAAGATAATTACATAGTGAAGCAAGGAATGCTGCTTCGTGTTCATTGGAGTAGCTCTTAAGGTTCACTAAATCGGGATTTGAATTTTCATATTCATTGTGGTTCACAAAATATACATTATGCTTCATACCCTTCACACTGGGGCGACTCTGGGTTATTTCATGATCAAGCAGTGATCCCTGATAAAAGAGGTTGGACACCATTTGTGATATTTCTGGTCTCATTCGATGTTGAACGGATAGAGTGGTTAGAGGTAGGCTATTCTGAACCAGTCTCTCAAACATGGAGATCTCCAACTTGTGTTTGACACCAATGATATGGTCGTTAGTCTTCGGTCTTAGCTGTTTATGATCACCAATTAGAATGAGGTGTTGAGTGTGCTTAGTTAGAGTTGCAAGTATTTGAGGCTCGAGCACTTCAGCAGCTTCTTCTACAATTATGATCTTGGATTTCACTTTAGATAGCAGATCACTATGTATTGTAGCTCCCGTGGTTGTTAGTCCAATCACACTTGCTTGCTGAAGGCATTTTGTTTTAGTTTCTTTGATCTTCATTTCATGGACACTTTGCTCATCAATATTGTATTTATGCTGCCTTTGACATGCATCCAGTAATTTCAGTAAGCAGTACTTGTAGAGTTGTAACCGACTCCTCCCATAATAATATAGCCCCATGCTCTGAGTATCCTGAGATTCAAAATATCCTTCTGCTTGGCGATCTTGAAATGGTAATACTCCACCTAACTTTTGCATAAATTCCTTCAATCCTTCCTTTCCCAGTACTCTTACTACTTCAATAGTATCGCTTTCACTATCGTCATATGCTTGTCTGTTATCATCCAAGGCAAAGTCTGTACTCTGATATGGATCATAATTATCAACCCGATGTGCAATTCCTTCATCAAGCCAGTATGCAAAATCGAGTGCAGAACCTGTTGTTTCATAAACACAAGGAAATTCAATTTGACAGTGATACTGGAAACGATCAATGATGTCTGGAGTTAAGAACGAAGCATATATCTTGCAATTGCTACTCATAAATTTACATTCACCATGAATGAACTCATTCAATGCTTCAACAATCTTGTGCATGCTTGACAAAATCTTTGGATTACGATGTCGGTACCCATGATGATCGCGATACTCTCTTAATCGCTGTTGCAGAGTGAATCTTTTGACCCTATCATTATTGCATCTCCCACCAACACGTACAATACTAGTTTTTGGAAGCTGCAAGTCGATCAATCCTTCCAAAAACTGATCTAGAGCATGATTTGTGTAGCATACTACCATTATTGGACTTTTACTTTGTACTTCATACTCCCATAAGTGTCTATTCTGAAGCAGTGTATGAATTATCTTGAGGCCAACATAGGTCTTTCCAGTTCCTGGGGGACCTTGAATAAGTGCTAGCTCACTGGTAAGGGCTCTGTGCAGGGCATCTTTCTGAGAATCATCAAGAATTGCCCTGCTTAGAGAAGCACTCCAAGATTGACGGTCCAAAACATGGACCTGTTCATGTATGCATTCATCATCATCCTTACAATTGCATACGACTCCTTTTAAGTTGAAAACTATCTCTCGTTTGCTTCGAAGATAAAGTGGCTTTTCCATTGTCTTTTGTAGATGAACAAGATACTTTGAAAAACATAAATGTTCTGGCTCAAGTTTGTGCAATTTTTCTATGACAGGAGCATAGGATTTGAAATATACTGGTGACTCAATCATTTTAAATGTTGAAGTTGGGAGTGAATGTCCATCATGACCTTGCAATTGCACAGTAAGCAGGCCCTTTTCTAGTTCACCTACATCTCTCTCTTCCACTGTAGCATAGAGGACTGACTTGTCGTCTAAAAGGCAGAGTAAAGACCCGTACTTTAGACTTTTTTGACTGCGTTTCCAGTTTACCTTTCTTGATGTTTGAAATGAAAGCTTGTAAGCAATAGTACCAGATGTAGTGTATGTTTCTTTTGGCTCAAATTTAACATCTGTGTACCTGATTGCTTTCGAATCTTCCTGACATTTAAGTAGTGCAGAACGCAATGGATTTATGAAATCATCTCTGAGCAATTCTAGTTGTATCTTGAGGTATTCCTCAACACTTGGAAAAGGAGCATCAATGATATTAGTCACCTTTCTTTTCATCAACAGTGATTTAGAATTCAATTCTTCAGGAGATGGCAGGACAATTGAAGCTTTATTTGTACATGGAGATTTTGCTTTTGACTCATATATAGTCATACAGATTTTATTTCTCTTTTGCAGAAGCCTTTGTGCCATCTCATCAACTTCTTTAAAGTAATAATCTTGAACTGAGAGCTGCTGTGCTGTGCCAACACATACGTCTATAGGTAAACACTTTGCAGCCTGAGTGGGATTCCTCTCCAGTAATGCACTAAAGATGGAGATTACTTTTTGCAATATTTCAAGGAAATCAGTTCTTTCATCGCCACTACCAAACGTTGGCATAGAACCTATGTACTGTTGAAGTGATAGGAAAAAACCTCCAGAAGTAACTTGATTCAAAAGTGCATCGACAATTGTATCTAGAGGTTTTTGGCTTCGGTCATTTTTGTCGACTTTGATGATACGAGAAAAGATCATTATAAAATCTAAGATATCGTCCTTTTCTTGAGGAAATCGATAAATTAGGTGCTTAAACTCTTCAAAATTGTCATTAAGCTCATAAATGGCTTTTTTGGGATTACCAAAGGCAAGTTGATGTAGATTACCTTGCAAGCAAGGATATTCATCATGAAAATGTTGCCGTTTTGGTAGGTATGTACTATAACAGACTGAGTGACTCTGCTCAAAAGCTTGCGATTGTCGTTTTATGCTCTTCCCTGGAGTACTTCCTCTCTGACTATGATCAGCAGAGTGTGCAGGTTTATGATCGCCACAGTAACGTTTGCTTGGTGGAAGGTGTTCACGATCTTCCCAATAATTTCTTTTTCTGTTTGCAGAACTACAGAAGAATAAAAACAGCATAATAATATGCACGATCATGCAACATGTATTCATGTCTACAAGTGAAGTGAATAGTGGATCTCCAACTGACCAATCAGATTCCTGTCCTACTTTACCCTACCCAAAGTTATAACAAACATTGTGATCTGATTGGTCACTCAGAGGCCCGAGGCTATGGCAAGCGAAGTGAAATAGTGGACCCCCAACTGATCAATCAGATTCCTGACCTATACTTTACCCTACAATACCTACAATACCTATAATATATTACAAAACAAAATTAATACTGTGATCCGATTGGTCACTGACTCACTGAGGCCCAAGGCTGTGGCAACCGAAGTGAAATAGTGGACCTCCAACTGACCAATCAGATTCCTGACCTACTTTACCCTACAATACCTTACAATACCTACATTACCATAAAGTTGTAACAAAACTGTGATCCGATTGGTCACTCAGAGGCCCGAGGCTATGGCAAGCGAAGTGAAATTTATAGTGGACCTCCAACTGACCAATCAGATTCCTGACCTACTTTACCTTACAATACGTACAATACCATAAAGTTGTAACAAAAACTGTGATCCGATTGGTCACTCAGAGGCCCGAGGCTGTGGCAAGTGAAGGCTCCAACTGACTAATTAAATTCCTGACCTACTTTACCCTACTATACCTAGCATTGCATGTACAAAATTAAAGAAAATGAACCGTGCATTTCTATATAATTATAATGATTCTTATTAGCAACCCAAACAGGCTGATACATGCATGGTATTCATGGGTTCTCCTGAAACATCCATGCATACTATTATGTATACAAACATCCTTGTATAGCTACATGCTTTATAATACTGTAATGTCATGACTATAAAATTATGGAACTGCTATGTAGTACATACACGTGTCATTGTTTAATTCCTGCTCAATGATACTGATTTATATATAGACCAAGTTATTATATTATTATGCTCATTGACACTGATAACACAAACATGCAATGCCATGTACACCAACACTATGATTCAACAATAATGATGTCACGATATCACCAGGGCATGCATGTAACAATCATGACTCAGCATTATTATCAAGAGTATAGTATAATAATATTATCATCTTGATATTAATAACAACAAGGGCTCCTAAATAATACCGTGATACTGCTATTGAGAATGTTTAACCATAGTGAAAATTTCTGTATAGACAATAATTTTCAAAACTTAGAGCTATACGCAGCAAAATACTGCTATAGAGCTACCACTGTATATATATATAGCTGCATGTATGTATATTAGCGGTTATTAATAAGAGTATATTAGGAAGAGTATGTAACTGCGTGGGCAAGTGACTCTACACTGTGAAATGGTGGCATCATTCAATATATTACCTAGTACTATGTGCTTCGTGATCATACACGTGGCTGTGTGGTTGAACAGGTGTGCTGCACAGTGGCTGCTGCGTGCATGGTCAGAAACCGGGGACTATCCTACATGCATTAACAGCATTATTCATAGGCTTGTGGCCACAGTTTCACAGAATCATGTACTTGTGCAGCATTCTTGATAGGAGCCTAGCTAACATACTCTCCTAAATATTGTACACGCTTATTTAATACTGGTATTAAATAATATCACTCAGAGACTCTGATAATAATAGCTAATAGCTAAATTAAATATTATAGCCATACCATGATTTTCTCGCATAATAAACATAGAGCCACCTATACCAACTAGCTAATTTAAACAGAGTAACAGCTAATTAGTACTATCAGGCAGTCAATAAGTCAATTATAAATCAGTTGGATTTGGGCCACCATTCAGATTAGCTGCACACTTTAATAGTCTAGTAGCGATTCCGGACGATCGATCTGTGGCAATAAAACCAGCTATAACTTGGCAATGGAATTAGCTATGAATAGGAAACACAAACCATGAGTTAGTTGAGTGAATGGTCTTTCTCCTGAACCTTGAATCAAGCGAATCGGTTAGCCACACGCATTGCGATTTTGATTTTTAGCTCTATGGAAAACTCGATCGCGAACAAGCTTTGTTTTTTCAACAGGAAACACTCATACAGCTGAATAGGCCTCGTCGAGAGGAAGCTATCGACACCTTAACATATGAATTGCTATCGCCACCACTTCGTGACTAGTATCGAGCCTAAAAAACCGGGCGTCCGGAATCGCTAGCACTAGACTCGTGCAGGTTCATTAAAAATCTGAGCCGGATACTATAAATCGTGACACAATACTCGACAGAACGCACAATTGAATGCCACAAATAATATTATAAAAAAATAATATATATATACCTGAAATCCATGCTGAGGATTGCCGCTGCATAAATCGCCTGGAAGCGGAATTAATTTTATCCCTGGCCCGTTCTCTCCTTTCTCTGCAGACTAATCTGGGTGCACTGTCATCGCACCTTGCTCTAGCGATTTTTATAGAATCCCGTTATGTACCAAAAACACGCGCGTGTACGCGGGCACTAGCGCGCTGTACGTACATGTACATGTGCGTACAATGTAAATTATACGCGCATGACCGTACGATGACCTTTGAACTTCATGTTCTTATTAATGATCACCTTTCCTGATACTTTACATGTACCTTAGTCTTGATCTTGAGATCGCCACGAAGCCTGTATGACTAGACACGGCCGTAACGCCACAGCCAGCGCTGTATACAGCTACCACGAGAGAAAGAAAGACGCGGGTGAGTCCCTTCAATACACTGACATACATGTACCCATCATGCTAAAGCATCTACATGTACATGTACATGTATGTTGTACCTAAAGGCATGTTTTGGTAGGTGGTCTATAGGGTATACATATACATCACACCTGTAATTTCTAAGGATCTTCGATATGAATATGTAAGGTAAATGAACCAGTTATGAGTTACAAACTGACTTTTAGGTGAAACTAGATCTAATTAGCTCTTTGTTTCATAACTGGTATATACATGTTTCTTAACTGGTTCACTTCCCTTACGTGTATTGTATAATTTGTCGTTTGTCCAGCTAAGGGGAAGTATGGGAGTCAATCGATGAGACTAAGTAAAGATTCCATCAAGGACTTCGACTGCTGTTCTCTGACTCTACAACCGTGTAGAAACCCTGTCATAACGTGAGTGATCATTAAAATTGTTCCTTTAAATATTGTCAAGTACACTACCTAGTACGTGAGTAGTAGTCTGTTACTCACTGATTTTACGATCATGTCCCTATAAGATGTACTCTCATTCCTCTCTCTCTCCGTCCCTCCCCCCATCTCTCTCTCTCTCTCTCTCTCTCTCTCTCTCTCTCTCTCTCTCTCTCTCTCTCTCTCTCTCTCTCTCAGTCCAGATGGGTATCTCTATGATAAAGAGACTATCCTGGAGTGTCTGCTTCACCAAAAGAGAGAAAGTGAGTACAAATATATTTAAATGAGAGTAATCTCAGGGGTCCTACCAGGAGTACAGTACTCCTGGTCCTACTTAGGATTGGATCTTGCCTACCTTCCCCCATTGGATTTCAGAGCTAGACATTTGTCTCGGGGGGGGGGGGGGGGGGGGGGTGCACATATGTAGTGATGTTAGGGTATGTGTGTGTGTTTACAATTCCTCCTCAACTGTAGATGCCCGAAAGATGAAGGAATATGAAAAGCAGCGGAGAAAGCATGAGGTACATGTATATATGTAACATTATATTTTGTCATCAATACGTCAAGAAATTATACACTTGAGCAAGTTTAACAGAATTGTGATTTTGTGTGATTGTAGGCAGAGCTAGAAGAACTTGGGGAGGCTGAGGCAAGGTCAAAGGTCAACAAGTTCCTCTTAACAGAGGGTAGAGTCATGTCTCGGCCGGTTAATTAACCCCTTCACTCCAGCGGGGGGAGCCGACAAGGTACGACAGGGTGTTGCCACGACGACGAGTTCGACCACACCCACGGCATCTCAAGGTCAATATTCCAGCGGCAGCAGCAGTAGTTCTGCGGACGAGGTCAAATCGAAACCGAAATTACCGAGCTTTTGGGTGCCCTCATTGACACCTGATGCTAAACCAACCGAGATTAAAAAAATCAGTGAGTGTAATAAATGACATCGTGTGTATATTCATTTAGTGTGTTGGGAGGAGGGAAGTGGAGTCATTTAATTGCCTCTCTCTCTCTCTCTCTCTCTCTCTCTCTCTCTCTCTCTCTCTCTCTTTTCTCTCCCCCTCTCCCCCCCCCCCCCTCTCTCTCTCTCTCTCCCTCCCCCCTCTCTCCCTCTCTCACTCTCTAGGGTGGTACTGGATTTGCTGGATCAGGCAATCAACTGAAGGCTTCTAAACAGGGAGTAGTTTTAATGGCATAACACAACACAGAAACAAAGTACATAATATACACTCTTCGTAACTTTCATTCACACACACATACTCACCTGAACATATCTTTAACTCATTGATACCCTGCTATATACTCAAATTATGATAGTTTTCAAAAATCTATATCATACTGGTTCGTCTTCTAGGGCAGAATAGTTGAGAGCATGGAAGTTACTAAAACTGTCACTCGAGGGAGAATACCTGGCTACCTGCACAATCATTCATTATAGTGATGACCCTTTGTAGCATCAACATGATTCTACAATGACTCAGCATCAACATCTATGGACTGGCCATTATAAACAATCACTGTATAGAGCCAAATTTTTCTATTGTTAGGGAATTTTTTAACAGGATGTAGGGAGATTCCGTAGATAATCCCCAGGTGTTTCCCCTCGAATGGAATGTTGCCAACCACATGACGTAATGCTAGGAAATACCCTTCAACGCCGAAAATAATCACATGCGCATGCGCATGCCCAATGACTTGATACACTGGACTGCCAGAGATGAATCCCTGTCCAGCGTATGAGATGCTGCGGCCGTATAAATAAAGCTGGGACAAGCTATAATAATAATAACAGACAATAATATTAATATTTAGATAGGCAAAAAAGACTTGTTTTAACATAAGAGCTCAATATTAATACTACTTACTATTACGTTTGATTCTTTTTTTGTCCTTTTATAGCTACATACTACAATGTCATGTACTCCTGGCTAACAACACACAAATTTAATCAGTCCTAGTTAGTTAGTACATTCTGGGCATCTTCCTACTCCTTCATCTCCATTATGTTGTCCACTAACATTGTAATAGTGCCCCTCGGGGCATCGATACCACGTTCCAGGTGCAGCTCCAATCGTGCTAATAATCTTATCCTCCTCTTCCTTTGAGAGTGAAATACGCTTCCATGGAGCATCTATGACACATTTTAATGCTTCTATCATGGTTTCCTTTTCTAGTTCACTGAGCTTACATGCATGATTTTCAGTTTTTAGAACCATCTTTAGCAGCTGTTCATCAGTATAAAACTTTTCTTCCATGTTTCCAGTAAACATGCCTGATTGATTAAAGTTTCGGTTAAGCTTTAATTCATAATATTCTTTCAAAAGTGCTAGTCTTGTACTCTCTACAATCATGTCCAATATCACCTGCTCTGTAAGTTTGACCAGACTGCGACTGATATTCCTTATCCATGAAATGAAACCTTTGGCCTGAGATAGAAGGAGATTCAGAGGCTCAATATCACTTATATTGTATACATCAGCTAGACTTATCGTCCTTTCAACACTTTCTTCGGCCTCGATAGCATCCATAGCAGACACAGCGCACACATAACATTTCTGAATTGTTACATCGTTGTCACTCTCCTCGATATGAGCAATACTAATACCATTCCTCTTCAGTTCCTCCCTGTCTATCTGGGATAACTCCAGTTTCATTTTCTCCCTAATATGTGAACTGAGAAAATTAGCCTCTCTTCTCTTCAGGTTGTTCATGTCACATAGAATCCTTTTAGCAGTGTTTGCGTATCGCAGAGTTGACATCACAGGTGTTTTGCATGACTCTAAGGGACAGCAAAGCCACTCCACTGCTTGGGGCTTAGAAGCTGCATCTCCATATTTCATCCATCGATCAAGAGCTTGAACTGAGAAGACATGCTGGCAGTCCTCCAGCACAATGTATCGCTGTCTAGCACTCTCCTCATGGCATTTTTCATCACTATAAATTTTGTGCACCTTTTCTTTGACCGTATCACATTTATGACACACTGGGGGGCACGTTTCACCGCAAAGACCCAAGCAAGGATGCCCACAATCTTTCAATCTCTTTGTGCATGGCTGATCACATTTCTTCCTACTACAAATATTTCCACAGCGCCTCTTACACTGATCATGCCTACACTTCCATTCACATCGATGGGTACAGGGTTTACATCGATCCTTGCAGTCATTTCCACACCATCCATGCTCACACGAGTATGCACATTTCTTTTTACATGGTGGGCAGACTTCTGAACACTTTGCAGTACACGTATGTCCACAGAGTAGCTTCTTGGTACACGATTTCTTGCATGGTACATGAAGACGGCCTTGGCGACACTTTCCACATTCACCAGAACAAGGGTGCCCACAAGCGAGCATTTTTCCACAAGGAAATTTACACTGTTTAGCTGCTTCGGTATCACTTGAATAACACTCTACTTCAGACTCATGCCCGCAAATCAGCTGACGTTTGACTTTAACTGTACACATTTCGGTACATATTTCACCACATTTCTTTGTACACTTGTGTCCACATGGTAATTCTTTTGGACACTTTTCTTTGCATTTAAATTGTTCTGGTGGCTTGTAGCAGGGAACTGCTTGCTCGTGGTTGCATTTTGGAATGGTCTTCTTCACCAGCTCTTTACAGTTACCACAGTCTTGCCCGCAGAGACGCTTGCACCAGTGAAGATCAGCAGGACATCGTTTAGGACATGGATGTTCACAGGGTGCTTCGTGGTTTCTATCATCTGGATGGCATCTTCGTGTACACACATGGTTGCACCCCTTGTATCTTTCTTGGCAAGGGCGATCACAGCCACCATCGGGTAAGTTATTGAAATCAGTTGCACTACAAACATCGGTTTCTACTTCATGTCGAGAACAATAAAGTTGTAGCTTATCACCAAGAAATCCTCTTGATTTAGCGTCTTCGACAATTGACGACCACAGTTCAGAACGTTCTTGGAAAAGATCAAAATTTCCAATGCAGTAAAGTCCACACCTAGCTCTGGATAGTGCTACACATATTCGATTTTTATCTGCTACAAATCCGGGCTTTTTCTGCTTATTGCTTCGGACCAGTGACATCAGAATGATCTCATTCTCCTCACCTTGGTAATTATCGATTGTGGTGATGCGCACATCAGAAATATTCTTTAGTTTGAATTGTGTACGAAGTTCAAAGAACTGCCCCACGTAAGGTGTTATTACTGTGATCTCTTCGGCTGTGTACTGTTGCTGGAGAAGGTATTTACAGAAAGCGGCCAAAAATGATGCTTCGTGCACATTTGAATGGCTCTTTAGATCAAGGTCTTGGAGCTCTTCTTCTTTATCATGATTGATAAAAAACAGATTATGCTTCATACCTCTAATACCTTCACGGCCGTGTGTACTTGAATGATCTTCTAGCTGTTTATCGTAGATGTGGTCTGACACGATTCTTGCTATTTCTGGTCTCATTCGATGCTGAACGGTTAGGGTTGCATGAGGGAGTCGGTTGCTCACCAGTCGCTCGAACATGGAAATTTCAAGCTTGTACTTGTGACCGATGGTGTAATCGTTCGTCTTTGGGCGAAGTTGCTTGTGATCACCGATTAGAATGAGATGTTGGGTGTGCTTTGTTAGAGTTGCAACCAGCTGTGGTTCAAGCACTTCTGCAGCTTCTTCAACGATTAAAATCTTAGACTCCACTCGTGATAACAGATTATTTTCTCGAGCTGCAACGGTTGTCGTCAGTCCAACTATATCCGCCTTTTGAAGGCACTCAACTTTAATTTCTTCAATCTGCATATCGTATGCTCTTTGCTCATCAGCATTCACTTCTTGCTGTTTCTGAAATACTGTCAATAGCTCTTTAAGGCAATATTTGAATAGTCTGAGTCTGGCGTAGCCTTTTGGCTCACTCGAAAAATCGCCAGGGTCTAGAAATTTGGAGGCATGGTGCTCAGGTAGCGGACGTACCTTGCCAAACTTTCGCACAAAAGCTTCCACCCCCTTTTCTCCCACCATTTTGAATAATTTGTTAGTCTCCATTCCATAATCATCATCATACCTGTCTTCTTCCATAAACTGGAACACATCTTCATCCTGTGAGCTGTCATACATTTGCAATTTTTCTTTTAAACTTTCATCAAGCCAGGAAGCAAATTTCAAGGGACTCCACCTAAACTCTTCCAAGTGTGGAAATGTCATATCACAGAGCTGGTTGAGGTGGACTAGGACTTCTTGGGACAAGAAAGAGCAGTACATTTGGCAGTGTTTGCTTGTGAAATTGCCATTGAGAAATTCTCCCAAAGCTTCAACCTTTTTCCCAGTTGTCTGCAGACGTTTTCGTGTATTGTTGATGAAAATACCACGACCTCTGCATGCATCAAACACTTTTTGCTTGAGGTTAAATTTTTTAACCTTCTCACTCTTGCATCTTGCTCCAACTCGTATGATCTCTCTCTTAGGGAGATTCAAGTCGATTATCTCCTCTAGAAATTGGTCAAGCGCATGGTTTGTGTAACAGACCACTACTATTGGACATGTCTTTCCTTGTGCTTTGTGTTTCCAAAAATGGTCATTCTGTAATAGTGCTTGAATCAGCTTGACACCGATGTATGTCTTACCAGTGCCAGGGGGACCTTGAATTAGTGCCAATTCCTTCGTTAGTGCCAAATGAAGGGCATTTCGCTGTGAAGTGTCAAGTTTTCGTGTTAGGGAAAGCTCCTGCTTGAAATCGTCGTCAAGTATATTCATCTGACTATGTGCACAGTCTCCAGTGCGGGTTTGACAATCACATACGATCCCTTTCAAGTTGAAGATGGCTTGTTTTTCTCTGAGATACTCAGGCAAATGGACTTCTTTCTGCAATTCAACCAAGTACTGCAAAAATGGTAAATCTGCTGGCGTGATTTCATTAAGCTTTTTAATCACAGGGGCGTACGCTTCAAAATATCCTGGTGATTCAATCATAGTGAATTTTTGTGACTGGGATGGCAATCTTAAGCTTTCGTCGTAATCCTGCAGTTGTACGGTCAAAATCTTTTTTTCGAGTTCACTTGGCTCTCTCTCTATCACTGTAGCATACAGTATCGTCCTAAACTTGTCCTCAGAGAGGCACACTAAAGCACCATACATAAGGGCCTTGCTTCGATGCCAGTTGATATTTCTCCGTGATGTTTGAAAGGAAAGTTTGTAAGCAATAGCACCAGAGGATGTAATTGTTTGCCCCTGGTTAAATTGAACATTTGTAAACTTCAGTATAGGTTTATCACTTGATTCTGCCAGTGCCAAACGTAGTGGATTAATAAAATCCTCTCGAAGTAGGTCACGCTGGATTTTCAGATAATCTTCCACGCTGGGAAAAGGTTTATCAACTATGTTTTCTCTCCTCTCTGGTTCATTATGTAACTCTGTAGTAGTTGGTAGGGCAATCGATAAGACATGAGAAGAAGAACCAGCCATCTTTGATTCATATATATCGGAGCAGACTTTATTTCGCTTCTTTAGTAGTTGCTGTGCCTTTTCGTTTATCTCCTGGTAGTGATAACCTTGCATTGAAAGCTGCTCAGCTGTACCTACACACTCATCAACTGGTAAATGCTTAGCCGCCATGACACAGTCAACATCGAGCAGTGTTTCAAATAATGATACTACCCCTGACAGCAGCCTAGGCAATTGAATTTGCCTGTCTTTGTCGGATACCATAGGTATGCTTCGTAGAAACGTTGCAAGAGAAGGAAAGAAATAGGACTCCTGCAAGCTTAAAGCTGTCTTGCTCAACAGAAATTTCAAGATATCGTTTAGCTCTCTGTGACAATTATGTGTCTTATCAGGATTCAGAATTTGTGATAGCAACTTTAGCATGACTACCAAGGTCTCTTCTTCCTGACACGAATATTGGATAAGTTGTTTGAATTCATCAAAGTGGTAGCAAATTTCGTAGATTGCTTTGCTAGGGCTAACCAGTGTGAGTTGATGCAGATTACCTTCCAGGCGTTCATATTTGCTATAGTAGCGTCGTTTTTTTGTTGGATTACTATTGCCATGATTTGGGTGTGGATGCATTGCTCCACCATTTCTGGATCTCTTTCTATTCTGAAACTGACCCGAATATCCAGGAGATTCTGAACTCAAGCTTGTGCTTGTCCTAATGACGTTGCTTCCTTGATAATTATTATACCTGGGTCTTTTTTGCTGCACTGATGGGTGATACATGTAGCCATCATCCATGCCATTGTCAACTGGCCTTTGCCTCTTCCTGGAATAGCATACAAAAATTAGGTGTATGTATTAGATAGCTATACTGAAGTCATTGTGTACCATAAACAGTTCATATACTGCCCACCTATACATATGCATACCTCAGGACTCCAAATGGCAGTACCGTAGCTACTTGGAAATGATATTCATATATTCTACTGAAGTGCCATGAATGGTACAGCATGCATATTTATTATATTATGGTAACCATAACATAGTCACCCATGATGTGCACACAAATTTCAAAGAAAGAGCTAGCCTCCTATAGTAATAAGTGACCTCTGGGATGCAAATGCATGCATGGGTTTGCGGTAACCGCTGATAAAAAATACGAACTCGCGTGATATCCCAAATAGCTATGTGACCTTTTATTATTATTAATGCAATGTATCAACCGAGAGTTTCTAAGCCTTATACTATCATAACCATGAATCTCGAAAGTAAGTAATACATGCATATGCGTAGCTAGTAGTACAAACATCTCTGACATCACATAATTATTATCTGAACACACTGTCCTATCAGTGTACTGAGTAACTAGCTGCAGCTGCAGCTCTACAGAGTGTAACTCGGTGGTTTCGACCTTTTAATAATATTCAGGCCCCTGTACCATGTACGTACGTATACAAGGGTGGTTGTGATGTCAAATCTGAAAAGAGATACCGGTATTATTTTTGTACTAGTACTACTACTGTGTGTTACGTTATACTAGCTACATCATCATGGCTTACATGCATAAATTTTGAGAACTTGATCAGTATGTATAGCTAGCTAGCTACTTAAAAAAGATACTGACTGAATATTGATTTTAATAGCTCCTTTTTATCGATAAATAGCTATGTAGCTAGCTATTTGCGGCTAGAGTGCTGGATTTCAAGGATGGTACAGTTCAGATGAATATAGCTATAGGCTTGCAAGCCTGGAGTGTAACTACAGGCCAGGGATTACAACGCTATTAAGAAATTGAACCAGGGGATCAATATTTAATATACAAAGTCATGCCTGATCACATGCGACTAGTTGAAGTTACCTTTCGGCCATGTCCAGACTCCGATTCATTATTGAACTGTGGAAAAGGCGATCCTCGGGACTTGAACGATAAATACTAGCTTTTGCATACGCATCGATCGGCACTTTATATACAGTCTGAATGCACCATCATCGCGATCACTGATTCAGCTGGGAGTCAGCGGCGATCTTAATATAGCCACGCGCATCATGTCATTTGTAATATATCGATCCGCCACTTTCATGCACATGACGTCAGATCACGCGTAGGCGTGCCGTAAATTTGACCTTTAAACTTTCAAAGAAAGTGTACTCGAGTTCCAGAGCCATGACTCGACACGGTCGGAACGCCACGGCCAGCGCTGTATACAGCTACCACGAGAGAAAGAAAGACGCGGGTAAGTCTCTACAATACACTGACATACATGTACCCATCATGCTAAAGTATCTACATGTACATGTATGTTGTACCTAAAGGCATGTTTTTGGTAGGTGGTCTATAGGGTATACATATACATCACACCTGTAATTTCTAAGGATCTTTGGTATGAATGTGTACGATAAATGAACCAGTTATGAAACAATGAGTTATAAACTGACTTTTAGGTGAAACTAGATCTAATTAGCTCTTTGTTTCATAACTGGTACATGCCCAGAGGAGGTAGGACGGAAGATCACGTGCCACCTGAATTGCCGCGCACTAATGAACATTCCACAGTCAATTAGCACAAAAATCTATATAAAACTGCGCTATTAGAACGGGATCATGGTGGGATTGCGAGGGTTCGGGGCATGCTGGAACTATGTGACAGATGAAGGCCTTGATTAAACAGCTCCCAACCCTATCAAGGGCAGTTTTTGGGCTTTTGGAGGTATACTACTCAGGTATACTTAAAACCGACCTTCTAGTTAGCTTCGGCGCGGCTAGAAACCCCGCGATCCCACCATGACCCATCCTAACCGCGCTGTTTTATCTCGATTTTAGCACTAATTGACTACGGAGTGTTCATTAGTGCGCGGTAATTGAGGTGACACGTGATCATCCGTTCCACCTCCTCTGGTACATGCCGTTTCATAACTGGTTCACTTCCCTTACGTGTATTGTATAATTTGTCCTTTGTCCAGCTAAGGGGAAGTATGGGAGTCAATCGATGAGATTGAGTAAGGATTCCATCAAGGACTTCGACTGTTGTTCTCTGACTCTACAGCCGTGTAGAAACCCTGTCATAACGTGAGTGATCATTAAAATTGTTCCTTGAAATATTTTCAAGTACACTAGTACATGAGTAGTAGTCTGTTACTCACTGATTTTACGATCATGTCCCTAAATAGTATACATAATTACTCTCATTCCTCTCTCTCCCTCATCTCTCTCTCTCTCTCTCTCTCTCTCTCTCTCTCTCTCTCTCTCTCTCTCTCTCTCTCTCTCTCTCTCTCTCTCTCTCTCTCTCTCAGTCCAGATGGGTATCTCTATGATAAAGAGGCTATCCTGGAGTGTCTGCTTCACCAAAAGAGGGAAAGTGAGTACAAAAATAAGAGTAGATAATCTTGGTTGGGGGGGGGGGGGGGGGGAGGGGGGCAGATTTTGTACCCCTACTTAGGGTTGGATCGGCCTATATACCCTCTCCCCATTGGATTTCAGAACTAGATATTTGTCTTTGGGAGGGGAGGGGGGGGATGTACCTTGTAGTGACGTTAGGGTGTGTGTGTGTATGTGTGTTGATCATTCCTCCTCAACTGTAGATGCCCGAAAGATGAAGGAGTATGAAAAGCAGCGAAGAAAGCATGAGGTACATGTAAATACATGTATATCTGTAACATATTTTTTTATCAATACATCAAGAAATTATACACTTGAACAAATTTTCAGAATTTTGCTTATCAACGTTTCTTGTGATTTTGTGTGATTGTAGGCAGAGCTAGAAGAACTTGGGGAGGCCGAGGCAAGGTCAAAGGTCAACAAGTTCCTCTCGACAGAGGGTAGCATCGTCTCTCGGCCGGTTAACCCCTTCACTCCAGCAGGGGGAGCCGACAAGGGACAACAGGGTGTTGCTACAACGACGAGCTCGGCCACACCCACTGCATCTCAAGGTCAAAATTCAAGTGCATCAGCCAGCGGCAGCAGCGGTAGTTCTGCGGACGAGGTCAAATCGAAACCGAAACTGCCGAGCTTTTGGGTACCCTCACTGACACCTGATGCTAAACCAACTGAGATTAAAAAACCAGTGAGTATAATAAATGGCATCGTGTGTACATGTATTATATATTTTCATTTAGTGTATGGGGGGGGGGGGAGGAAAGGGAGACATTTTAGGTGCCATCTCCCTGGAATATTAACTAAATTTCATCCTAAAATTAATATAAATAATCCCTTGCTGCCCCCCTGATTTAGCAATACATATACATTGCCTGCAAACCGAACACCCTCTCTCCACTCCATGCTGTGCTTAATAGGCTAAATCGATACAAAAATTTATTTTTTATTTTCTATTCTCGATTCTATATACATGTATGCACTAAATGTAACGATTCTCTCTCTCTCAGGATAACAAGACGTACTGTCCGACCAGTGGTAATCCTCTGAAGGTGAAGGACTTGATCGCAGTCAAGTTCACTCCAATAGCAGACAGGGACACTAAGACAGCAACCATTGTCAAGCAAGTACGAGAGAGAATCGGGAGAGAGAGAGAGGGGGGAGAGAGATACATAGCTTAGTCTTCAATATGACCATTTTCTTTCTCAGGCTCGCTACATGTGTCCAGTGACTCATGATGTTCTTGGTAACTCCATTCCTTGTGCTGTTCTGAAACCAACGTGAGTTTTTGTTTTCATAGACTTTTAAGACAAGTTGGTATCTACACATCACATCGTATGATCTGTGTTGTCATTCAAATAACTGTGTTCTATATGCTCAAGAAGTTTCTACTATGATCTGTATGTTGTTCCTATGGTGATGTAATGATTATGGACATGTAATATCTCCAGGGGCGACATTGTTACCATGGAGTGTATTGATAAGCTGATTCGTCCCAGCGACATGATCTGTCCCCTTAGCGGTAAGAAGCTGAAGGAATCAGATATCATTCCAATTTTTAGGGTAAGTTCACACCACAAAATTTAAATAATAATGGAAGGGTGTAGAGTTTCAATAATTGTTTGTTGACCTATTATGTGCACCAAAGAATGTGAACATAGTGTTTGTCTCATTCTCTCTATAATAATGTGGTCAAACATTTGTGCTTAATAAGTTCATACTGATCCTCTCTCTGCCTCCCTCTCTCCTTCCCCCCCTCTCTCTCTCTCTCTCTCTCCCTCTCCCTCTCTCTCTCTCTCTCTCTCTCTCTCTCTCTCTCTCTCTCTCTCTCTCTCTCTCTCTCTCTCTCTCTCTCTCTCTCTCTCTCTCTCTCTCTCTCTCTCTCTCTCTCTCTCTCTCTAGGGTGGCACTGGATTTGCTGGCTCAGGCAATCAACTCAAGGCTTCTAAGCAGGGAGCAGTTTTAATGGCATAACACACAGCACAAAAACAAAGTACATAATATACACTCTTCATAACTTTTCATTCATAGACATACACTCACTTGAACACACCTTTAACTATATTGGATACCCTACTTTACTCAATCTCATTTTTTTGTGACAATTTTTAAAAATAGATATCATACTGGTTCGTCTTCTAGGGCAGAGTTTCTATGTACGCAATGACTGGGGAATGGTTGCATGAGAGCATGGAAGTTACTAAAACTATCACTCCTGGGAGAATACCTGGCTTTGTGCATAATCATTCATTATAGTGATGACCCTTGTAGCATCAACATGATTCTACAATGACTCAGCATCAGCATCTATGGACTGGTACAATGGCCATTATAACCTAGCTATAAACAAACAGTGTATAGAGCCAGATTTTTCTATTGTTAGGGAATTTTTTAACAGGATGTAGGGGAATTCCGTAGATAATCCCCAGGTGTTTCCCCTCGAATGGAATGCTATCAACCGCATGACGTAATGCAAGAAAAATACCCTTCAACGCCGAAAATAGTCACATGCGCATGCGCATACCCAATGGCTCGATACAAACTTACGTGGACTAGATGCAATGATGATGGCTGCTGCTAGCAACATCCTGATATGAGTCAGCACCGGACCAGGTGCGCGTGGAGCGTCTATATCAAGCAGCCGAAATGGTCGAGTCGAGCAAACGCTACTACAACTTGAAATCATCCTTCATCATCTACGCTACAGCAGCGACTCTTATCTTAAGCTTCATCATGGCGCCGATGTCGACATTGCGAGCGATGGGACTGGCTCTAGGGCTCGGTGGTACATCACTCACTATAGTTGCGTGTTGGTCGCACTCGCGCTGGGGACCGAAGGCGAGAGCCACTCTGAAAGAATACCATCGCGCATCATACAATCCAGCACCTGCTGACTGGCGAGGTCCCCTCTTCAAGCCGCGGCTCAGCTATCCAAGCCAATGCCCTACAAGCGCCACTGCAATGCCGTGGGAGAAGATAGACTTCAAAAAGGAGCCCGAGAAATACATGCAGAGCATACTGGACTACTGCATGGAAGGAAACGTGGAAAATGGCTTCGTGCCTCAGAAGAATTCGCGACGCAATTGGTACCACGCGCCTTGGATGAGTCAGAACAACATCGGACGCGAGCCGATCCATGGATTGACGTTCGAGAGGCCTGCTCCCGTGGGATATCTTGCTGATTCTCAGGATCGTGTATGCCAAAGCTGGGCAGTAGCCATGTACAACGAGGAAGGTGAGTTTACTTAGTAGTGTTATTAAAAAAATCATAATCATGATATGTCAAGAATAATAATGATTATTGAGATGCCTGATGTTATATTGCACATTATCTATGAGATATTCCTCATATTATTATTATAAAAACTCTATAATGTAGCTACTAGCTAGTGGTGGCGATTACAATAATATTAATTGATGTCCCATGGCAGCAGCTGTTTAGCTATGCCGTGGCAGTGTATAGCTACATGCATTCTCGAGATCAACAGTCGCAATTAATGAATGGATGCATTGACTGATTCCGTTGGAGTCCCAGATGTTGAAGCATTATACTTCTTAGGTATTATTGATCGTTGTCACCATGTGACTGAGAATCTCCATGGGCTTGCATGGCTGTACCTAAGCTATAGCATGTTATCAAACTGCTTGGAGTGCCTAATCTTATTATATTTTGTATGAAGCAAAAAGCGCCTTTCAGCTAGTTGAAAGAAGTGGTGAATTGTGTGCATGCTTGAGTGGGGTGAACTGGCTGAGAACTGATTTATCACACATGATGTAGCTAGATAGCTAAAGCCGCTAGGTGCGCGTTACTTGGAACTCGTTTGTGGTATAGGGCCCACACCCAATCCATGCAGCCTTGTTTTTGCTTGGAAAAATAGCCCATCTATCATGCTTAGAATCCAGCCTTCTACTTGGAAATAGGCTAGAGGTTATACTTCTTGATACACTATGCATGATTTGATGAAGTAGCTAGCTATTTCTTTGCTCTATAGCTAATAGCCTCTACCCATATAAAGCCTTGGATTCCATTGAATCCATATTATGTTACAATTTCAAATCAGTGCCCCCCCCCCCCCCCATGCACCCCCAGATTATAGTTAATATGCCAATAATTTAAAAGTGCTGTATGGCATTAATTTGCATAATCTCTCTCTCCAGTCCCTCCCTCCCTCTTTCTCCCCCCCTCTCTCTCTCTCTCTCCCTCTCCCTCTCTCCCTCCCCCCCTCTCTCTCTCCCTCTCACTAGCCTCGTCCCCAGACCCTCTCTCGATCTCCCAGCTTTTAATGTTGCACGCAAAATCGCCTGGGGATGAGGCTACTCTCTCACTCCCTTCCTCCCTCCCTCTAGCTTGCGAAGGTGACATGTGTTAGTAGTAAAACCGCATCAAGGGCGATAAGTCTGCGGTTTAGGGAGTGTATACACACATACGCCTACAAAATTTTAGTGACCTTTTTAATTATGCTGACCAGTAAATTCATTTTCTTGAGAAGAGCAGCCCTTGATAATGTATGTAGCTAGCATTGTCTTGCCTCATAATTAGCTATTTAGCAAGAACTCAGTTGCACATGTGAAAAAATCATGATACTGGGCAATTCAAGTGACTGTTACCTGGAAGTGTAAAGTATAGCATGAATATAATTGTCCATTCACCCTAAAATTATATAATGGTATTCATCACTTCACTATTGAGAGGTATGGATCATTGTATTCACGCTCAGCCTGGTTGTAGTATTCTATGAAGCAGCTATATCTATAGTCTTTATATAGCAGCTGAGCTTATGGGATTATGTCAGATGGTATCATGACTATCATGCAGTATCTTAGGAATAATGCATAATATTAATAGTTATACCTGTGACCTTATAGACATAGTTATGCATTGTCCCAGTTCAAAATCGATATTATAATAATATTATTATTATGCTGAATATTACGTTTATGAGTTGACCCATCTTACTTTAGCCTGACCATAGAACTATTCATATTAATTCTATCATGATAATTATTTTGTTTAAGTGACAGAAGCCCATGTGCACCCTTTGACAGTTCAAGCATAGGATCCTGAGTTGACTAGCTAATGATTTTCTATTGTATAATCTGTGATTGCTATACTATGGCACACTCATTTCCAATACGATAAATTTCACTCTTAATGATATTATTAATTTTCCTATAGGTGGCTATGCGTTTGGTGGTATGTGGAATGAACTGGGGCAACCGATCAAAAAACACGCCAAGTTTCCCCTTAACACAGTCACCTTCAAACTTCTCTTTACAGAAGCGACTCCGAGGGAAATCCCCTTTCTCAATGGCAGCCCAACATGGAAAGCAACTATTGCCAAAGATCCGCTTCACAATAAGCTAACTAAGGGACCGAGCAATGAACGCACGTTGCCAGTCGACATGCACTTTTTTCAAGTGGACATAGCTGTCCGCGACTCGAGAGCTGACGAAACAACTGGGTGGGTGTTTGGAACTTTTATGTATCACGATAGCGTGAAAAATGAGAATCCGTGGAAATGCCTTATGCCCGTTTGTCTCATGTGGGGTAACGACCCCGACTTAACCGAGGAGAAATATGACCAAGGGGCACGCCCGAAGGAGTCTTGGATCAACCCAAAGGCCGCGGAAACTCTACCGAAGACACGCCCCTATTTCGGATGGCTCGGACGAGGGAATGGTCCGGTCGATAATTTTAAATCATCTTGCGTCTCTTGTCACTCTACTGCCAGTCATCCTGAGCAGAAATCTATGTATAAAGAGAAAAATAATATTAAACCGAAATATCCAGTTATGGATTGGTTCCGGAATATCAAAGCAGGGGAGAAATTTCGACCAGAGGAAAAGGGTGTCTCCCTCGATTATTCTCTCCAGATGAGCTCAGGATTTCAGAACTATAAAAGTTGGAATGAACATTGGAGGCCGTGTCCGATACTGCCGCTGTATCGGGACAAGCGTGCGCCAGATGCAGGGTCACCACCGGGCATGCTCAATGCAAGGGGAATTGATTTTTCTGATTATGAAGATCCCGGAATGAAAGAAGCAACTCCGAATGAAGAAAAAAAGAAGAAATGACATAATTTTTCTGTGTGTGATGCTATTCATAATTAATTTATTTTTATTCCTTTAATATACAGTAGCAGTCGTGTGTTATATTAATGTTATGCAATAATGATTCATGATGCAGATCCTTGGCAAATGAACTAAAAAAGAAAAATTAATTTTATACCATATAAATGCATAATATTATTATATGGTGTGTGTGAAATTTTTAGAGTTCAACAGATATAGTTAAGCTAAACAGTCATGGCGTGTATTTTATTCCAACTCAATGTATTTACAATGACAACACACGCACTTGATACCAGCTCACTCACCTCACTACATTGGTGTATTAATTTTAATATGTATCTATAGCGATATACAGTCATGGTATTGTACTGTGCAGGTATTACTGTCTGCACTAGTATTATTATGCACATCTTGCACCATTAATTTTGACATCACAATAGCAGCTAATTAATCTGAATAAAGTCTGAGAAAACAGCTCACTCTGGAAAATTGATACTGATAATAAAAAAATTAGTAACCGTCTACTATTAGGGGACACACCCACCACGCTGACGCGGATTTGTATGCGCAAAGTCACGTGGAATATTAATGATCAGAGAGCTTAAAGGGGTGGGTCAGATTTGTACTCATACTTTCTACTACACAAAACTAGTGTCACAGTTTAATTTCTATCACAGTGGAATTAGCTGTTATTTACTGCAGTAGTAGATAGCTAGATTCTTACTAAATTTTCAGATCAAAGTGAGCTGTTTTCTCCGACTATATTCCAGATGGCATCATCGTACGAGACTATGCATTCGCTCGCCAGCCCCTCCCACGGAGAGCTGGCGCGCGAGACTATGTGTTCACGGTGTCATAAACTTCCAGCTGCGAGAATGACTTATTGTCAAGCCTGCGTTCCTCATATCAACGTATGTGGTGAACCTAATGGAATAGTCGGCGAAGATGCTCTGTCACTAGATCAGCTTGGGTCTGGAGGTGATACAGATAAGGGTCTAGTTCGATGTCCTAATTCTGATGAAGGTTGTGAATGGACTGGTGAACTCAACCAACTTGAAAATCATCTCAATCCCCAGCCAACTACTGCAGATAACCGATGCCAGTTTGAGAAAAGCCGCTATAAAGCAAAGCCACAAAATGTGGAGTTGCATGCACAACAATTGCAAGAGTTCAAGATACTAGTAATTGTGTGTGTTGTGTTGTCACTGCTTGCGATTTTAGTTGCAGGGGGCTTGGGGATGAAAATTTCCCTTAGCTCTGAAATGAATAGTGATAATAGATTAAGAGTAATGCAACAGATGATGAATGAGATAAAAGCAGCTAATGTTGAAGTAGAAACTGCAAAATACAACATGCAGGATCAGATTGAAGCTATTAAACAGCAGATCAAGGTCTTAAAGAGCAGTCAGTCGGATTTAGTAAGCAAATACGAAGAAATTGCAACTGTTACAATCGAAATAGCAAAAGAGCTGGAAAAAAAGAAAGTAGCTAATGTTGAGGTAGAAACTGCAAAATACAATATGCAGGATCAGATTGAAGATATTAAACAGCAGATCAAGGTCTTAAAGAGCAGTCAGTCGGATTTAGTAAGCAAATACGAAGAAATTGCAACTGTTACAATCGAAATAGCAAAAGAGCTGGAAAAAAAGAAAGTAGCTAATGTTGAGGTAGAAACTGCAAAATACAATATGCAGGATCAGATTGAAGATATTAAACAGCAGATCGAGGTCTTAAAGAACAGTCAGTCGGATTTAGTGAGCAAATGCGAAGAAATTGAAACAGCAAAAGAGCTGGAAAGAAAGCATAATTCTCTAACAAGTCAAGTAGTGTCGCTGGAATCTCTTGTCTCAGATTTGAACAGTTCTCAGTATGTACTAAGTCTTGATAAGTCAATGAAACACGAAGAGAGTTACTGTACTGGGTATACCACGGAAAAAGATGTCATTGAATGGATTGACGAAATTGAGCTCAATCAACAGGTCAGTTATCTAATTCTACCACAGTATAGAATGCCCCTTTTATTGAGAAGGCTTAGGCAGGACAATTACATAGTATCTGCTTCATTTTATACCGAGTATAAAGGATATAGGATGAGGGCACTTGCTTACCCAAAGAATGGCAGTGACAGTCTGCGGATGGTAGTGTGCCTTTGTATTCTGCAAGGAAAGTACGATCAAACACTGCAATGGCCACTCAATGCAAGGTTTACAGTGACTTTTCATGTGAATGAAACCATAATTGGCAATCAGCAAACAGAAATAACCTTTCCCAGTAATAATAGCAGCAGTGACAGCTTCACTGACTCAACAAGAAACTTTTTCATGATCAAGGATGAGTCATGTGCAGAATATAAAATCAAGATAGGACACAACATTACTGCCACAGTATTTTACTTAGATGTAAGGAATTCAAGTTTAACTTGGTGGGAATCTACAATTTTCATATTGCTTTTAGTGACGGTTTGTATTCCCTCTCAACTTATCTTTATGAATTTGTTTGTGAAATGCTACTAATTATTCTACACAATAATTACATGATATTGTACCAAACCCAGGCATAGATCCAGATGAAATGTATTCCCAGTAAACTTATCTTTATGAATTTGTTTGTGAAATACTACTAATTATTCTACACAATCATATGCATTACACGATATTGTAGCAATTACCAAGATTAGTATCAAAGCAAGGGAAAAAGTCTGTATGTAGGGACATCCATAGCTCAGAACAAAATTTTTACCTTAGTATAAAAGATTAACAACCGTAAAATCAGGCAATTGCAGATCAACCAAATTAAAATTACTACAGTCCAGGCTGTTCCTTGGGAGCTCAGCTCACTGTCCAATAGCTAGAAGATCATCCACGATATAATCCTGGTAGGTTCCTGCCACAATACCAGCTCCTTGGCTGCTGGGGTAAGCCGACGTCCAGCACTGCCGATCACCGATAAGGCTCTTGGACATGAATTTCCACAAGTCGCGTTGCTCAACTGGCACTGGAGAGTGGCCAGGCACATGGAGAAGCTGAGCATCCACGTCAATCTCCACTCCATCACGGAAGAACTGACCTGCAGAGAGAATAGGACACGAGATTAGAATCTTGGTATAATAAGGGCTCAGAACATCAAGATGTCGAGTTAGCCCTCCTAAAATGCATTTCATAATCTAGAAAACATGAAAAATGCATTTCATGAGTAACAGGAAATCACATTTTTGAAAAATTAATTTTTGAGCTGGGGTTAGGCCACTCTGCTTCTCGACCCTTAAGTTATTGCTATTTTGGACAAAGCACGTTGTTTTACCAATAACTCCTGAAGACATTTTTGATGGTATTCCGGTGCTGTGCCAGTAGAGATCAAGATGGCTGTTCTTGGTGAATCCCACGGTAAAGGAGAGCTTGGAATCAACGAAGTCCACCTGAACACGAGGGTACAATTTGGTCTTATTGGATGGAGCCTCGAGAATAGACAGCTCGCCCTTGTTTAAGGTCAGCTTCTTGATGGTCTTAGCATCGAGCTGGACTCGCTCTCCAATCCTGACCAGGTGATCAGCAGCTGTGAATCGTAGAGTGGTGGTCTTCTTTCCATCATGGAGAGCGGTCACTCCGATGGCACCCAGCCATGTATTGTCGTAATCGGTCACATCAGGAACAAAGAGAGCATTCATCTGAAGGTGGTCGTTGCCCAGAAGGTTGAAGATGGTATTGTGGCGACCCTGGAAGGTGTAGCAGAGCAGCTCTCCTTCCGACAACCGGATGGCAAAGTGAGGGTCAGAGCCACACATGTACATAAACAACCTCTCATCTGTGAGAAACAAAACATTCACTAGTAAATAGATGCAACCTTAAGGCTCCTTAGTAGCTATCGAGTTACGTTAAACGTACATGGCTGAACGATCATGTCCAGATCTACTCTGAAGGTCCACTGTCCAGGTACGTGAATATTTGAAGTAAGCTCGATGTCGACGATGGCAGGTGTCCCAGAGCCAGGGATGGTAAAGTGCCTCATCCGATCACCAGCATCGAAGCCAGCTTGAGCATGTGTACCGCCGAGTCCACCCACACCACCTGAGGCATCTCCGGTGGTCCACTGAATTAGTTCATCAGCATAGAGGTAGGTGACAAAGGAGCAGTTGCCGTCTGTGATTAGCACAACCTGAAAGGTGTTCGTCTGCATGCATAGGAGGGGAAAATGGATTAGATGTGATTTATGGTATGGAGCAACCAATGACGTGCATTAATGTAATGTACCAAGTCAGTGTGTTCTTCAAAGTACCCCACTCTCGACCAGGTGGCAATGAAGAGCTCCGTTGCTTCAAAGGTTCGCCTGGGCTGGGTGAACAGTCCAGTGATGTGGTCACTAGCCTTGTCGAGTAGAACTTGGTTGGTCGTTGATCTGTAGAAGACATTGCCTCCATCGAGAGGAGTGGTGTCAACATCAGCCCAGTAGGCTGTGAGAAATGGTGGGCTTCTAATCACTGGAAACGGCTCAGGTGTAGCGCGAGTCATGGCTCCGTCAAAAGAGATGGGTCCATTGTTGTTTATCTATAGGAGAATAGGATAATGAATGAAAGCTCATTGAAATGTAATGGGGACTACATCAGTATTGCAATACATCTGGATGCTAGCCACAAGCTTACATAGAGATTAGTGTAAACACCGCCATAGTATCTGAAACCAGGGATGACAGGGACGGCTCCAGAAGCACCATTATTAGATCTTGATAGGACATAATCTCCAGCACTCGTACCAAATGGGTAGAACTGGTGCAGAGGAATGGCACATACCAGAGGAGGCAGCAGCGATATCAAACCCACACACAGTGTGGCAACACTCAATAGCAGATTGAGGCAACGCATCGTTGAACTCGATAGCTCAGGATCGATTTTGGTGAAGAGAACAGGTCCGCCCGCAACCAAGAGAGATGTAGCTTGGGATTCAGGGAGAATCTTCTAGATCTTGCAAGTCCAGTTGCTGAGGCCTTAAGCCAGCCAAAGACCATGACTCTCAGCTGCCCACTGACTCACTTTTATACTCACACTCGAGCTGGCCCTAGAATCAGTTCTGATCATCAGCTGTAACTGAAGGTTTGGGAATTCTTTTCAACTAATAATAAGTAGAGCATTGAGAGGAATAACTCAATTAATCATTACTATTCTCCAGAGCTATTGGCTCTATTGAGCCTTGAAGCCACCATGAATAGAAGCCACATCATAATAAATAATTTTAGTAGTGCATGCATGTATAAATTACATCAACAGGTGTATGATCTCTGAAAATTAAATTTACTACCATTCAGACTGGAGAAAAATGGTGATTCCAGACTATACGAAGAGAAAATCCCAAGTGGCCAATCACATGCAGGCTGCCAGCTAGGAGCCTGGCGCGGCTCTGAAGGGGTCTGCAAGTGTACAAAAATGAAATTGATCAGTGTAGCTAGATATTCAGCTTCTTCTAGCTAATATACATGCCACACAGCCTGGATGTAATAATTATTGCATGTGCATATTAAATATGCATATTCAGCTTCTTCATGTGCCTGCCTGGTGGCATGATCATCCTCCATGCAGTGCCAGTCACTGTGAGAAACGTGACTTGTGGAAATTCATGTCTATTAAAGAACCTTGTCAATGATCGCCAGTGCTGGACGTCGGCTTACCCCGGCCCAGCAGCCAAGGAGCACGAGGATTACATCACAGATAATAAAATCGTGTCCATGCGCAATCATTTATAAATTGCGTTCGTTCGCGTTTCCGTTAGTCGTGTCCGTGCGCAATCATTTATAAATTGCGCGTCGCGTAACGGTATACCCAGTGCTCAGTCACCAGTCACAAAATTAATAATATCAACAACAAATTCACTGATGCAGTTCTTCTTATAGCTATCACTTTCAAAGATGTACTATGTCTATGTGTGCTTACTTACTGTTGTCATGAACTTTTGGTATGTCCTTACCGAAGGTAAGCATCTTATATAATTTCATAATATTATTATTGCAAATAATTATGGTTTGCAGCAAGCTTAAGGCGTATAATT
Organism: Cliona cf. orientalis; assembly: GCA_963930775.1. Classification (NCBI taxonomy): domain Eukaryota; kingdom Metazoa; phylum Porifera; class Demospongiae; order Clionaida; family Clionaidae; genus Cliona; species Cliona cf. orientalis. The sequence continues at coordinate 14,232,877 of OZ005690.1, read as the reverse complement.
TTTTTTCGGCTGATAGAGAGAATCTACTGTGATTATATACATGCCACACAGCCTGGATGTAATAATTACTGCATGTGCATATCCAATCATAATTATTATTATAGCATAATTGATTCCGAAGTACGTAATAGCTAAGGGGAATGGTCTTGAACTCTCTAAACAGGTCTAAATTTATCACCTATCGGAGCTGTAGATGTGTGTCCCAATGGTCAATTATCCCTGAGTTGTGAATCAAATGGTAGCCTGCTGGAGTGGACGATGACGGTTCAGGATCGTATCATTGGTCAAAGGCTTGTCTCATCTGAGGGAATGTCAGATAATATTCTGTCACTTTCAGTAAACCAGACAAATTTTAATTTCACCCTTGAGTCTCGCCAACCATTCAATGTCACACTATCAGTCTTTAATGTGTCAGTGGATATGAATATACGGTGTCGGGAATACCTAGCAACTACTACCAATGTGCTAACAACTGCTCTTCGTGTCATACAAGTTTCATTGAATGATATCCAAAGTAAATCATTCAATTTTACTCAGTTAGTGCCAATAATTATATTATATGAAGCATTTAATTCCCTATCTTAATAATTGTAGTACATCTCAGGGCACCTCAATTGACTGTGAAGGAGCAGTCATTCCACAAGAGCAATGTCACTTTAAGACTTTATCTAGAGAGAACAATAAGCACTGAATTCAGCTGCTATGGTTTACTAATTCATGGTGTACAGTTCATATCCAGTCTTGCTGTTGATCGTGAGCAGATAATGGTAGATTTCTTTGGTAACAACACAACTGTTATTGAATTGTCGATATCCTATAATATCTGGTACAATTTGACTGTATTTGCTACACTTTGTGGGCATACAGCACGATCAGAGACTATTAATCTGTTTTATGGTGAGTATTAATAATTGTACACAGCTATACATGGCATTGCGCACATTATTATGAGCTATATAAATTATAGTCTCATCCCCAGGCTCCCTTATTTTTTCAATGTTGAGAGGGGCCTGGATATAACATGCATTGAACTACTACGCGTATAATTATACTCTTAGGCTTGCAATATTAAACAATATCATATAGTGAGTGTATGTGTGTAGCTAACATGATAATAATTACAGAAAGGCCGGCTATTCTGAAGAAGGCGAAGCAGTGGTGTCGCCAGGGGGTGCATGTGGGTTCATTTGCACCAAATCCATGCATTAATAGTATTATGTATACTATAGTACACTTCCGCTTCCGCTAGCTTTATGCAGCCACCTGTGTGATTACTTTAATCAATAACTTGCACCCATGCAGTTAAACAATTGCCTAGAGATGCTACTGAGGCAAAGTTGCTGAGTTTATCAATTATAGTTGATATAACATTATTATATAATGTTAACACAGTATAATATGTCAATGTATAATACTTTCAATTGGGAACTATAATATTATGTGACCTATTGTGAGAAAAGGGACCATTTGTGGATGATGATAGTATTCAACTTTAAATCTTTCTTTCAATAGAATTATGTAGCTGGTAGTGAGTATAGCTACAGGTACAGCCTATGTTTGTATAGGCACAAACAGAGCGGATTAGCTACATGAACAGTACATTACTCCATACATGCAACCAGCTATGTACGTACTATACAAACAATAAAAACTCCCAAATGGTCCCTTTTCTCATAGCTGGTCACATATTTATTGGGATATGATACATATGTATCAATGATAACTGTACAGTACTGCTATAAGATTGCAAAATTATTTATATCACAATCAAAATATATTGTAGCAAACTGTGGTATACCCAACTCTCCTCCGAATGGTTACATTCATCACTACATCAGTACTTTAGAAGGATCCGAAGTCAACATCACATGTCCACAGACACAGATGTTTTTTTACATCAATTTGTAATAGTGAAGGAGCCTGGATTCCAGATACAGCTGCTGCTGATCTAGAGTACTGCCCAAACTTTACAGGCAAGCCCCCACATAATAATAGATCCCAAAGGGAAGGCCGTAGTGTTTGATATACATAGCCCTTAACTTGTGCATGTATTTTTCCAATTTTCATCATGTATCAGACTTTCCTCACAAAAGCCTGGTTTAAATTACTAAAATACAACCTGCAAAAGAATAATTGTGGTCAGTAATCAAAGCCACACCCACAATTTGTATCGGTGGCCCCTGCAACACGCGATTATGATAACTAGAAGGGGCCGGGGGGGGGGGGGGGGGTCCGGATATGGGTGGGATTTTAGGGTAATAATTAAAGATATTATCACTGAAATACTGGTATTATAGTACAATATCCACAGTGACTAATGATTCGTCAACAACAGCTTTCGGCAATAGTACATCGACATCAGATCCTATAATAGTACTTGTGGCAGCTGTGTCATCAGTTGCAAGTTTTGTACTTATTTTTTGTGGAATTATGGTGTTAATAGTCTTACTTCGAATTCGATCACGGTCGTGCAAACATGTATCAACAGAGGAATCGGATACACAACCATCTCCTTACAATGAAAATATTTCATCTCCGTACTATGAAAATATTGATACCATCCGCCCAAGAGTTATCGAGGCTACTTATCAAGATCAAGGGTTTGAACTGGTAGACAACGTTTGTTATGGACCATTGCCTTTGCCAGCTACAATATACAGTCACTAGAGTTACTACAAACTTAAGTATTTGAAATATCAGTGTACTTTTGCAGAGATTTATTTGAATAATTAAAAAATTCAATGTTGCATTAATTGTTGAAATGATGATAAATCACATAATAGCTGGTCCTATCATTATAAATAAAATTAATGAACTCTAATGAATGTATGGACTGAGGCATGCACACACACTAAAATTGGGGCGAGCCTGAGCGAGCTCCACACTAATCAGTACTACGAGAAAATCGCTGGACTTATGTATGTATGTAGCGATACGTCAAACCATAGATATTATTAGTCTCGTGACCCAGCCCCCTAAACGCACACGAAAAGGGGTCTGGTAACATTGTGTACAATGAGTTGTCGCAGCGGAATGCAATAATTGCATACTTGTGGTTTCGCGTTTTAAATTCGAAAACCAGTCTACTTTTTGCTGGCCAAAACGACCAGTTTTACGATCGCTATCGTTTCTACGATAGTTTTGTTGCCTCTCTCACTCACCTTTTCGAAGTAAATCTTCAGAGTTCGATTGGTCTCTCGTTTGAGTTTGAAACTACAGTCAGCTTTTTGCGTCCAAAACTGTTCTATTTTTGCGTGCAATCAGTCCCTCGGATCGTTTTGTTGTCTTTGCCGCACACACTTCTCGAGTAGATCAGTAGATCTTCGTTGCTGGTGGAGCAGTGAAAAAAGACGCATATGTTTATAATACGTGAATATATAATTATAGCGATTTAATTGCAAATGGAGCGATCCGATTGGTCGCGCCACATTCTTGAGTTTTGGACAACTACAATGTTGCCAGACCCCTTTTCACATGCGTTTAGGGGGCTGGGTCACGAGACTAAGATATTATAAACTACGTAAACGTAGTCAGGTTATGGAATAAGACGGCCTAATGGCCTTTGGCCTTGTGGCTTTATGGCCAAATGGCCTTAAGGTAAGCAAGCAATAATTTGTCCCTGTTTAAGGTACCATGGACTACTCTAGCCTGTCCCCAGGGAATAGCTATTCATGACTCTGTGTCAGTTTTGATCGGACACTGAAATTTAACACAAACTTGAATGTTGAACTATCCAATTAGTGAAAAGATATACACTTGTTTGATCATGCTGATTCTTCTGAAATATACAGCCCCCATAACAATGGTATCCTGTCCAGGTACATAACAGTCGAGTCCAACTTAATGTCAGTAGCTAACATGTTTGTGTCAACATGACAGGGTAACTCTATTAATTTAGCTGCACATCTGTGATTAGATCGTACAATAATTATGAGTAAGTAACATCTTATTGTCAATTATGTGGGGTATGGCACATACTATTGATTTAATATTATGGTACATGTAGCAACATCCAATGTTGTACTATCATGCCATGATGGTACCCCACAAATTGTGATCCTTCAGCCCGTGACTGTCCACTGTGTTGATTATATATGGCCCCCCAGGACAAACCCCGGAGTGACTAACCATACCATACAGACCCTCGAGATTAACCTTTTGGCTAATCGAAACCCAGCCCCTGACCCCTCTCGTAAACGGCGGGGGACCCATAATGCACAGTTGCCATGGATGGTCCTTAATAGTATGATAGTACTCAAATTTGTGACACAAAATTATTGATAATAAGATGTTACTTGCTCATAATTATTGTACGATCTAATCACAGGTGTGCAGCTAAATTAATAGAGTTACCCTGTCATGTCGACACAAACATGTTACTGATGTTAAGTTGGACTTGACTGTCGTGTACCTGGACAGGATACTGTTGGTATGGGGACTATTTATCTCGGAAGAATCTAATTACACCAGCATGATCAAACGAGTGCATGTGTACTTTATAGCTACTCTTTTCACTGATCTGATAGTTTAATTAATATTCATTCAGTCAGTGTCGGATTAAAAACTGATACAGAGTCAGCAAGAGACCTGGGGACAGGCTAGTCACAGTCCATGGTACCTCAAGCAAGGACAAATTGCTTGCTTAGCTTAAGGCCATTTGGCCATAAAGCCACACCATTAGGCCATCTTATTCCATAACCCAACGTAGTCTATATATAAATATCTATGGTCAAACACGTGCTCATAGCGCATGCGCACAATCATTGCGGTAAAGATCGTCAACGTTGGCCACGTCATAACGCTCACCAAAAGATGCAGCTCGCATGCCATCCATTCAAGTAGACGGCTAGAAAACAAGAAAAGGTAAGGAATCAGTACAAGTATCTACAGCAAAATTGAAGGCTAGGCCTATACATGTAGTCTGGGTGCAAGGACTACGTTATGATCTAATTTCAGTAGCAGCTAACTGTACAATTCTGTAGCCACATATACATGTAGTAGTCAGAGTAGCCTCAGTGGTAGAACTCCCGGCGTATTGGGGATGAATCATGCATGGTACGCAACTGTGTACTCCTCATCCCTTGGTCTTTATAGTGACAATAGACTGAATCAGCTGCTTGTGGATCGAAGAGGGCATCCCAATCCTCCCTCTACTATTAATTAAAATCTATACATGTATTATGAGCGAAGGCTCGCCCCCTCAATGATTCAAATCACCCTAGTACAATAGTCACTAATTATAAGTGAATAATAGGGTATATTCATTTGATAAAACCTTTGGCCTGCCAGATAGTTTACTATGATATAAACACACATATCTACTGTGGCATAACTGTTAATGATATTCATATATGTTCATTTCCTGTCAGTTTGTTTCCTGTCTAGGTGTAATTAGCATATGTATTGTCTGGTGTATATAAAGTGTATGCATGCATGTAAATCTTAGTTGTATATCAATCATACAAACTCATAACAAGCTATCTCTGTGCGTGGGCGCTAAACGCTACATCTACTACCTATATACCTACAAAACATAAATAAGGATATAAAATTTATATTAGAAGCCTAACGAGCACTAGACTCATGAATGTACCTGTATAGCCTTGAGAGAATCCGAAGCCTGCATGGAAATTATGTATACATGGAAAATTTTGCTGGATAAAAAACCTTTGTAATAATAATAATTATTATTATTATTATGTACATGACCGGATTTGGGAAAACTCTCCGTATGGAATTTTCTGAAAATCGAGTTTGATGTATGATTGATAAGCTCTATGGTTGAGCTAACCCGCATTCAAGTTTTAGGCCGATTGCACGCTTCGTTGTGGAGATACAGTGCTTTATTTGCGATCACGCCACATGTACACCCCCAGTAATCGAGAAATTATAGTCTAAAGGCGTTGCTATGCATGCATGTGGCGTTTCCGTATGCTACGTGTGAACGGGAAATCAATTACATAGTTGCCAAGTTTATAGGAGGAGAGACTGGGACAAAGTAGAAAATAGAATTAATGCGCGCAAAGCGTGCGTTAAATTTACGGACCACGCCCACTTTTCGGGTGACTATACCCACTTTCTGGCAATTATGTATTGCCACACCCACTAAACATCAAGATATACGGACTGATATTCGATAGTATACTGAGTTTATGCTTGTGCCACACCTCCATTTGTGCAATCGAGCTGGATTCCGGGACAATGCTGCAAAATCTGGCAAACCGGGACACAACCGGGACATAGGGGCAAGTTCCGGGACTGTCCTGGCAAAACTGGGACACTTGGCAACTATGCAATTAGATGGCCCTGCAGCTGGGTGGAGCCGTTCGAAATGAATGTAAAGATCAAGCAAGGGTCAAATTTCGATCGTTGTCCAAAACGACAGCCGATTGTTCTTTGATGCTCAAGGGCACAGTGATATTGTGCAAGCCGCAATAAGGTAGGCTCTGCTGAGTACCTTTTGTGCTTAGACCCCACCCATCGTTAGATACAAAATAAAGGCAGGTATGGGAGGGGGAAGCTGACAAGCATTCACATGTTAAATGAGGATAGTGGCTACTGTTGCTTGCTAATACTGCAAACAGTTACTCTGTCAGTGGCGTAACTAGAGCTAGGAGTCTGGTAGGGCACAAATATTATATTATATGGTAAATGGTCACTTGTAGTGCTAAGTTTGACCACACTCCAAATTAATACTGCTGAATCTCAATCTGTAGCCCACAATTTCTGCTCTTACTATTCTCATAGAATTGAAGGGCTGATACGATCAACGGTTAAGTAGTAAGCATTACCAGAACAAAGTTGGTCGGGCCTGGCCCTACTAGGCCCACCCCTGGCTACGCCACTGTGTAACTCTGTATGACATTATTATTGTGTATGCAAGTTGTTATTGTCAGATTCTGTGATTACCTCTACTACTTGTAGTTGTAAGGGTGGAGACATCCTCTTGTTGGTTGCTAATACAAGGACTTTCAGGCATGTCAGCTGTTGCTGCACAATTTGACCCTACAATAATAATAATATTATGATGTAAGGTACATGTACATGAGTGTGTTATATACCGAGGTGTAGGTAGGTACATGTAGGTATAGGCATGAGGTACCGTATAGCCGGAAACATTGGCGGGAATTAAATTTGGCGGTTGAGCCCAAAATTGCTATTGGAAGAATATTGGCAGATTTAAATTTGGCGGTTCGGTACGGGATTGCCATATGTATATATGCGAGTAGGAAATGTTGGCGGATTTTAATTTGGTGGTTATAATATAGACCGCCAAACCGCCAAATTTTCCGGCTATACAGTATAATGCATAATGATATCTTGACTGATTTACCTAGAATGAGAGTAATGTTCTTTTCATGGCCTTCAATTCCGCAGATAAACTCTGCTGCTACCGATACTGTAAACTGTAACTTAATTTTAAGCACTGTAAGTCCATTTTCCTCATAAGCAGCAACTAAAGTAGCAAAGGTGCTGTCATCAATGGTACTGTTCTTGGTCTGATTTAACTGTTGCCGGCTCCCAAATTCAAGTTGTTGACCAGTACTTCCAATGTATTCCCTGCTCGTCCAGTACCCAATCGTAAATCTCTTGTTCTTGGTTGTGCATATGAAATTTAGGTTGTCTCCCACGCATGCACTGATAATACTTCCATCAGGTGATATGATGACAGGATCAGTTGAGGTGGTACATGTACCTACAAAGACGAAATTTTAACCTTGAAAGCATGAGTAACTAGAAGTGGGTACATCAGTGGTTCCACACATGGTCGCCAAAATTGCCACTTGCGATTGACCAATGGCTGCTGGCGATCACCAAGTTACATCAATCGCCAAATTGGTGAAAGTGGGAGGAGTATAGCTCATAGGTAATGGTCGTCTGGTAAAAAGACTCTAGATTGCGCCTTACATAAAAATACTGCAGTGCACACCCAAGCTCTTCACTTAACACCCACACTAGTGATGTTACAAACATAACCACTTGTCTACACAGTCGTATACATTGTAGCTGGATCTCTCTCTCTCTCTCCATATCTGTGAATTTCACAATTTGACATCCTTACTGCGCAAATATTGCTCATTTCAGAAAAGTAAATTGCTGCTAGGGATGTAATAATTACAAGGAGTGAGTGAGTGAGTCACTCCTTTCCGAGGTCTGTGCTACATAATGATAATATTATGCATGTGCAGTCGACAATCTTAACCTACATTTGGTGTGCATGCAAGCTAGCACACATGCACATCCTGCCTGATCATGTGACTTTGTCAGTCAGCTAGCTAAAGAAATTCGTTAGTTGTCTTGCAGCTTTGCTCAGAAGGCTCCCGAGAGAAGACGCTTAGCTATATAGAGAATAGAATCGCCTACTTTTGGAAAATGCTTATAGACTACATCAACTCCTAGCTGAATGTAGCTCTTTTGTGTTGACCAGGCCATCATAATTATGTGAGTATACACTTTAATCTAATTCTATCCCGTCATCAGCTCACTTTAGTCACTGCTGGGGTCTGTCATAGCCAGCCGTGTCAGTGGGCTGTCTGTTGTATCGTCCCTAGTCCAGGGACGCCAAGAAAGGGAAGTTTTTAGCTCGGGTCGAATAACTTCCGGTCACCTCCCACTCATATGGGATGCACACATGCACAAACAAATATAACTGTAGTATAATAATGTACATACCTAATAGAAGCACGAGGAAGAGACCGCTCATTATCCACATAGACTTCATGTTTCTGCAGGAATTATTAAATGACAATGTGGCTATACATGTGCACTTATGGCGCTATGATTTAATACATATAGGTTCTATTACTGCCACTTGCTCAGGCTCGTCCCACAATGCTGTAGAAGCTAGGGTGATTCTAGGATTTTTCTGTAACTTAGGGGGGTCTGAAGGCATGCCCCCCCCCCCCCCCCCCCCAGGAAATTTTGAAAACTAGGAAGATGATATCATCAGGCGGGGCGAGCCTTCACTCGTCGCATCAGCTGTACTCCAGGATTTTTATTTGTAAAGGGTAATCAAAGTGTTATTAAAATATCTTGGTTTTGAGTCACTAATTAACTGGACAGGCTATAAAAAATGACCAAACTGGGGCAGCCAGGCTCTCAGTTTGGCCATGGTATGATTCTTGACATCCTTGAGTATGTATGGTATTAAAGCTTGAGAAAGGTACAGCTCTACCTGTAGCTACAGTAGAAACAACTGAAAACAGTGCCAACCGTGAATGACTGCCCTGCCATGGCTATACAACTCAAGATGAATAAGATTGAAAGTTACTATATTATATTATATACACCGCTTCCGGTTTCTTGTGTATTCGGATTATGTTGACCGGCACCGTTGAGCTAGTGACCAAGTCAAGTGCAAGCATGTGCCATGTGAAAAGAGGCGTATACACTATTTCGTTATTATAACTACGTATGTGAAATACGAGTTGTTGGAACATGTGTACAGACAGACACACACTCCTGCACTATAGCTATGTGAACTAGCTACAGTTACCATCACTGGGAGAGATAAATAGAAAATAAACTTTCTCATTACGAAAGACAAACAGAAGGTGCTTTAAATTTACTCCACATCCTAATACTCATACATGTACTTCTCTTTCTCTCTCCCTCTCCCTTCCCCCCCCCCCCTCTCTCTCTCTCACTCTCTTAACACTAACAGGCTGTAGACAGTACATTCTTGGCAGGTTGCCAAGAATGTACTGTCTACACATGTACATGCAGCGATACACACATGCACACGGACCTGTATATCAGATATTATATTACAGAGTGCAGTGCTAGATGAGTTTGAGCGAGGTAACTATATTTCCAACTCCAACACTAAAAATCATAGAAATAATTAATTACCATGAATGATAGGAGCATCCTTGTTGTAGCATTGTAATTAATAATAACGAGTTGCATGGGAGAAGTACTTCTCTTTCTCTCTCCCTCGATCTCCCTCTCTCCCTCCCTCCCTCCCTCCCTCCCTCCCTCCCTCTCTCTCTCTCTCTCTCTCTCTCCCTTAACACTAACAGGCTGTAGATAATACATTCAGTTGGCAGGTTGCCAAGAATGTATTGTCTCTACATATGTACATGCAGCGATACACACATGCACACAGAACTGTACATCAGATATTATATTAGATCACACACAGAGTGCAGCACTAGATGAGCTCGAGCGAGGTAACTATATTTCTAACTCCAATACTAAAAATCATAGAAACAATTAATTACCAAAAATGATAGGAGCATCCTTGTTATACTACAAGCACAAATGGGATAAGACATTACATTGGGCTATTCCAGATAATGAGGATACACCCCTATATATGGAGGAAGGTTGATTAGTACTGTAGGGTCAAGATTTAAGGTGATTTAATGAAGTATTGAGGGCATTTTATGGATTTTAATGAGGTATACCGTATTATAGGCACCATTGTGGATAGTAATGAAGTATGAGGGGGCATATAGCAGTGAATAATTAGTATTGATGGAGTAGCTGGTCAGGGTATGGAGGAATTACTATTAGTTTAGTAGGGTGATATCGAGATTATTGATCAGTTTTATAGGGTAAAAAGCTTTTTGACAGTAGCTTATCAATTTCGTCGTCACAGCTCCAATTATCTTCAACAGCCATCAAACTTTGAGTGCAAATCGACATTAGATCATCAGGAAAATCAGCCATCCTCATATCACCACCTAGCTATAGCTAGCTACATAGCTATTTTTAAAGCAACACTTCTTTGTAAGCCATTAGGTTATACCGTAGACTTTGGTTAATAAGCGCATGCGCTTATAGCGGTAAACGGAATGACAGTATGCGCTTAATATAGGATATGCGCTTCTATGGCACATAACCACACCCACAAACGTTTGGGCACGTGATGGATGCGAGGCTGCTAGCACTAGCGCCTAGCGCTCGATCGATCGATCGAGCACTTTAACGTTTACAGTTGCCGCTCAAGATGACGAGTACTGGTGATTTGTCGATCTTCTTGCATGATAACGTTATTCGTGGCCATCATTTCTCCAAAGATAGCTGGACTCCAAATAGCTACTTTCCAGCCGGTCAAGGTCAGGTTCATAGAACGCCACGCCTATTAAGCGCATGCACTTAATAAACAATAGCTTATGACAAGAAGAGGGCATGCGCTTAATAAATAATATGCGCTTAATAGCCGAGGTGCGCTTAATAACCAGAGTTTATGGTAGTACAAGCATGAGTGAGATAAGCAATTTTAATTAGTGGTGTAGTAGCTTATCCCACTAGTGGCCATGGGCAGTAGTATAACTGATGAAATAGCCCTGGGAGAGGCTACTTGCACAATACCAGGTACTGTACAAAAGAAAGATCAAAGGCACAGCCAATGCTTATAATGTGGGTAGGCTGTGGCAGCTCTGAACTACTTGAACTTTGCTATCTATTCATTACCACATGTTGTGTGGTCAGTGGAGACCCTACATGTATGTCTGAGTTGGTCATAAGTTCCCACAGAGATAGAGGTGAGAGACTGCCACAGAGATACTGCCCAAAGTCAGTACAGGGACTGCTGCCAAAATGCTTACATGTTGTGACTATTATTATAGCAGGCTACTTTTATATAGCATGTCTGGGGGTCACTAATTACTTTTAGATAGTAGCTACTTGTAACAAATACAGTGATCTGATTGGTTAAACTGTAGCATCTACCCTTCATAAAATACCTTGTAAGCTCCATAAAAAAACCTGGTAAAATTGTTTGCCTATGGCTAGTTTGTTGCTAGGCAATTGTTTATTTACAAAGCCTTTGGGCATTGTTGCTAGGATCTAAAGTAGTTAGACACTGTTTAGTCAGTTTCTACGTGATTTAGAAGACCTCAGGGCTCAGTAGAACCCTTAAAATTGCTTGCTCCGGATTCTACAAAGAGCCCTTCTGTCTTCTAAATCACGTAGAAACCTAGCTCCTAAACAGTGTCTAACTATTATAATTATAGTCACCTCATCCATATGCTCTTAGACTATTATGCTTGGTTTATACAACTGGCAGTGCCTTTGATGCCCCCCCCCCCCACACACACGCGCACACACACGCGCACACACACACACACACATGTGGGCTATTAATAGTGCAAATCTAGAAACACATACATATTAAATCAGCCACTCCATGTTTTGGTTATTATAATAGACTAAACATCTACATGAGATTGTAATTAGCATACTTTATATCAATTATCCCATTAATGAGGCACTGCGATGGTATAGCTGTTGCAGTTACTATCACAACCCAAGTGAGCTTGTGTATATACCGTAAATCGCGAATGCTTCGTTATTAAGGGTCGTTTGTCTGAAAATTATTTAACGCGAATTTTTGTCGCATAAAATATTTTAGACACGAAATATTCGCGATTTACGGTATAAGTCCATTATGGATGAGGCACATGCAGCTTCAGAGACAGTAGCTACCTATTCACCTACTCCCTGAAATAGTTCCGTGCATATCCATGGCTTCATCGATACCCAAGAGCTAGTATATACCAGATGTGTGAATGTGCTATTCCATAATATCAGGGCCGTAGGAGCCGGTCATGCTGGTCAGACCTGCATGACCACTTTTCTGATCGATCTTTCGGTAAAGGTCATTGGTACTATACAGTCTGTTTACCAGTGACCACTCAAAATTTGCTTCCTATGGCCCTGATAATATCAAGGACTTATAGACCCCAAAGGGGGAGGGGGCATGTAAGTAGGCATCTAGCCATGCACCCTACGCAAGTAAAATAAATGTCAAATCTCTTCTTCTCTCGTAAAACATACAAGTTCATGATTGTATATAACAAGTATGTTTGATGTCACAATCATGGGATAATGTGGCTAATACCGTATATTATATCCAGAAAATTTGGCGGGGAATTAAATTTGGCAGTTTGGCGGTCTGTATTACAACTGCCAAATTAAAATCTGCCAAAATTTCCTATGTATACGTATGGCGATCCCGTACCGAACCACCAAATTTAAATCTGCTAATATTCTTGCAATAGCGATTTTGGGCTCAACCGCCAAATTTAATTCCCGCCAATATTTCTGGCTATACAGTATGCATGAGCTATAATAATAATATTATACTAACAGCTTATACACTTACAATCAATTGCCAGTTAGTACAGTACGAATGCGCAGGTGAAAGCTAGCTATGCTATTGTGGTATGGTGTAAACGAGGGGTGTCTTTACAGGCCAAGAGCAGCTGTACCACAATTTATATCATAGGCACACCCTGTATTCTATATAGTCTTTGAACTTCATAAGGTTTTGTTTAGCAGGCTATGGCTTCTTTAGTGTAATTATCACCACAAATGGTGCAAGTAATGACAATTCTTATCCAATGACATTAAGCCACAAAGAATAATAAAGTGCTCATTAACTAGCTTATATTAAGGAGCTCAGAAATTTTTTTAACATTTCAGCCACTGGTTCTCCTCCTTTTTAATAGTCAAATGTTGGATTGGATAGCAAAACGCCTTGTTACCAAATAACAGGGATTACAAGTTCTTTGGATGTATGCCTTCCTTGTCCTTGCCTACATCTACTCCAAAACTGGCCTGCAGCTGGTCAGTGTACTCACAACAGTTGTACACTGTAGACTTAATCCCTTTGGCCTTGCTCAAGCTCTTGCCACAGACTCTGCAATGCTTGGCTAATTGCTCTGTGTGATATTCCATTCTGTGTGTTATGATTATTAATTTTATTGTATTATTGTATTATTGTATGACTATAAGTCCAGGGAAAAAAATAGTACCACTTCAAACTTTGTGCTATAGATCATCTGTTACTGCTATCTTTACTGACCTCTGAGTGCAATCAAGAAGCGCTTCTCAGAACTCTCTCACACGCAAGTACAGATTAATCAAGTCTTTGATCCCTCTGATGTGGGCTGTGCAGTATCACTAGACTAAGTGTGTGGCAGCTGCACAGCAGTAACCATAATGATTTACAAGTGTTCCAGGGGCGTAGCTTAGTTGTTTCCTTGTTGCCCGGAAACCCCCCCTGGCAGTCAGATTCAGTATTATCTTAGTATGATTTAGCTATCAGGAAACCCCCTTGGTTTCCAGATTCAATGTGCAGGCACTAAAATCTCCTAAAACTTAGCCTAGATCTCCTCCTTTTGTGCTTTTCTCTGCCAAAATCTCGAGAATCTAGCAAAATCTTGCTAAAAATGGCGATCGTTAATTAGAGGGCGTGGCCGAAAGTGGGCGTGGCCTTCAAATTTTTCGCGCGCGCTTCGCGCGCAACTGCTAGGAAACCCCCTCAGAAAATCCTGGCTACGCCCCTGTGTTCTGTGGTTGCCTGAATATGTTTTGGGTGTTTAGACAGTGAGCACTGTGGCTGGAGTGCAGTGGATTCCAGGAAACAAGTTCACACAGCTCTTAGGTGCCATAAATACACGCCCTATCTAATTATAATCGCTAAGTGCCCAGATGAAATGGCTGTAGCAGCATCTTCACACATGTATAATATACAAAGTTGCAGAGACAATTAATATATATACTATGGCATATCCGGGCCATTTCTACTTACATGTGTGTCAATTAGTTAATGCCACCCAGAATTTGTTTGAACTAATGCGACCGACTGTAAAATTTAAAGCATCAAATAGCTGAGTTTACTACAGGCATATTATTATACTGACTCAGATTTTTAATAGGACTGTCTTAAGCTACCGCACAGCATTGATTCAATTAAAAACATGCCACCCCACTCCCTTGAAATCCTTGAGAAACACATAATACATACGAGTATCCTTTAAAGCTATGTACGCCATAAAATTAAAAGTGCACTGTTGCTCACACTCAGACCCATGTGCCAACAATCAAATCTGACCCATCACATACATGTAACATACCCTATATCATGAAATTTATGCGTGCATCTTATTCATGCGTATTCGTGCGCAGTACAGCCTAGGTGCATGAATATAATTACATTGTTTTTAATCAACGCAATTATTACCCACACCCATGCTGCCAGTGGTTAACCACATGGTCACACACCAATGCATGCTGTGTGTAGCTACACTACTGATTATGAGTTTGCTAAAGTATTTTTAAAATGGAAGCTCTGCCTACACATTAGCAGACTGGAATCAGATAGAGAGAAACAGATCTAGAGGAGGCTAACAAGTAGTATCAGCAGTATTGCTGCAGCAAACTGATACTACAGAAGCAATATCCAATACTGTATTGCTTCTGTAGTATCCCAAGGTTGAAATTCGCATGATTTTGATGACATTAATTTTTAATTTGATCAAAGTGATACTGAACCGCATGACTTTAATGCAACACAAATTTCTTGATTTACGGTAATAATCACAGTTACATGTATCTAGTGGGTAACTGTGTGGTCTTAATCATGTGACAAATATTGACATAATAGCATTGACAAACATTGACATAATTCCGAGCCAAGCGAGGTTCCCACGCGGGTCCTGGTTGCACTTACGAGGTTTCCTAAATATCGCTTTCGGCCTCCAGAGCAACACAGGCCAGCCTTTGCAGTTTGTCAACTGTTGATCAGATTGCTAACCTGCTGCCAAGTGTACAAAGCCATGCAATGCTTCGTCTTGCCTAAGTGTATGTACCCCATTTGAAAATAATAATAATAATAATCCCATCCCTACTTTACCCTTCAAGCACGAGGCTAGCCCCACCCAGTGCTTGACCGTAATTGGCTTGTGCGCATGCGCTGAGCAAGGAAATTCCTGTACTCATGTGTGTCCCTAGTTACCATATTTTCCCGCTATTAAGCGCATGCGCTTATATCTCCACAGGAAGAAAACCTGCGCTTAATAGCAAAGAGTGTCTAATAACGAGATGCGCCTAATAAAGAATAGCTGCATCCAAGAACGCATGCACGTTCACGGTATCATTTAGGGGCGTGGCCAATCGATCGATCACACAATCATTCGTGTTGCTGCATTCCATCCAGCCTGAAATGGCGCTCATAGCTCGAAGAACCTGAGAATCGATAGTAGCCATCGTGATTTCGAGTAACTTGAAACGGCTGGAACCTTGGGCTAGCAAGAAAGCATGCAGATATCGAGGTCAAGGGTCACATAATATGCGCTTATTCGCAAAATGCGCCTAACAACGAGTACTTAGGTCAGGAAAATGGCATGCGCTTAATAACGAATATGCGCTTATAAGCGAGAGGCGCCTAATAACGAGAAAATACGGTATAGTAACAGCTACTGTCTGGATCACATTAGTGCTATGGACTGATAATGTGGATTTTACTATTTTTAGCCTATGGATTTGAATTTTGCCAGGTGCCAGTTACTACATGCCCTCTCCCCCTTTCGTAAAACATACATGCACATGATTGTATATAACAAGTATGTTTGATGTCACAATCATGGGATAATGTGGCTAATATGCATGAGCTGTAATAATAACAAGAGTAAAATTAATACTCTTGACAATAATATTATTATAACAGCATGCTCAGTACACCTACAATCAATTGCCAGTTAGTACAGTGCGAATGCGCAGATGAAACCAGCAGGCTGTGGTTTCTTTAGTAATTAATACCATAGTAATGACAATGATATTATCGTCTCCTCTTCAGGTCTTTCTCGTGCGCTAACAGTTCAATGAGATCAACTTCGACAAGAAGAGCTCACGATGTTATCAAATAAGCAATCAGCGCAGCGGCCAAATGTGGAGTTTGGTATTGCGCGCGCGGGGAGAGCTAGCTCTAGAAGGCGCCTGGCCACCATAATTATATGACATTGTACGTACCTTCAATCACGCCGCGAATCCACACCTTCAGCTAACTCTGACGCTTCGCTCACTTTCCTCAGCCTCTCTCGATCTCCCAGCTATAGAGCTACCAGTGTTTTAATACAGTCAGTTATCACAGCCCACTATGGCTTCAAAATGATAAGCAAAGTTCTGTGGTTTGCTTTCTGTGTCTAGTTATTGTAGTTTGCTCTCTTTGATGTCTGTAGTGTCCGCGCCCTTCCTATTCTATATTTATCATGTTCAATAAACCACTCCAAAACATTACTTTTTGCTGATGACACCAAATGCCTCGGCCAATTCGTTCTCCACAGGGCCATATCTTACTTCTTGACACAATAGAACATAGCTATCCAACATCGTGCAACAAAGTTGGTATCAACAAGTGAGGAAAGATTAACTACCGGTACTATAATTTAAATACTGATTATAATTGGTCCTTAATAACCACACATACCAATAAATTAAATAATAATGTGTGCTGCATTTAAGCAAAATTAATACTTCATAACATTATAATAGCGCTAGCTACCTAGGTCCTTTCATAGATCTATCTAAATATCGAGACAAGCGTGCGCCAGATGCAGGGTCACCCCCGGGCATGCTCAATGCAAGGGGAATTGATTTCTCTGATTATGAAGATCCTGGAATGAAAGAAGCAACTCCAAATGAAGAAACGAAGAAGAAATGACAATTTTTCTGTGTGTGATGCCATTCATAATTAATTTATTTTTATTCCTTATACAGTAGCAGTCGTGTGTTATACTAAGTTAGTGTTATGCAATAATGATTCATGATCCAGATACTTTGCAATTATAAATTTAATAGCTACAGCCAATCATCTAGGTAAGCATGTACTGTACTGCACACAGATAGCTTGGAATAAATTTTTTTCATCTCTTGGCAATAAAAGAACGTGAATAATAACCATAAAATTAAGGCAATTTAAAAGTAGATCACAAAATTAAAAGCTTTTGACAGTCCAGGCTGTTCCTTGGGAGCTCAGCTCACTGTCCAATAGCTAGAAGATCATCCACAATGTAATCCTGGTAGGTTCCTGCCACAATGCCAGCTCCTTGGCTGCTGGGGTAAGCCGACGTCCAGCACTGGCGATCACCGATAAGGCTCTTGGACATGAATTTCCACAAGTCGCGTTCCTCAACTGGCACTGGAGAGTGGCCAGGCACATGAAGAAGCTGGGCATCTATGTCAATCTCTACTCCATCACGGAAGAACTGACCTGCGGAGGGAATAGGAATCATAACCCCAAATCGTGGGCAATTGTCTAAGAAGCCCAAAAATGGACTAGAGCCCTTCATATATATTTGCTAGGTTGGACAAAGCACGTTTTTCCAACAGTTTTACCAATAACTCCTGAAGATATTTTTGATGGTATTCCAGTGCTGTGCCAATAGAGATCAAGATGGCTGTTCTTGGTGAATCCCACGGTAAAGGAGAGCTTGGAATCGACGAAGTCCACCTGAACACGAGGGTACAGCTTGGTCTTGTTGGATGGAGCCTTAAGAACAGACAGCTCGCCCCGCTTGTTGAAGGTCAGCTTCTGGATGGTCTTAGCATCGAACTGGACTTGCTCTCCAATCCTGACCAGTTGATCAGCAGCTGTGAATCGTAGAGTGGTAGCCTTCTTTCCTCCATCATGGAGAGCAGTCACTCCGATGGCACCTAGCCACGTGTTATCGTAATCGGTCACATCAGGTATGAAGAGAGCATTCATCTGAAGATGATCGTTTCCAAGAAGGTTGAAGATGGTGTTGTGGCGACCCTGGAAGGTGTAGCAGAGCAGTTCTCCTTCCGACAACCGGATGGCAAAGTGTGGATCAGAACCACACATGTACATAAACAAATGCTCATCTGTGTGGAACAAAAAATAGCAAACGAATAAAATAGAGACACGGAGGACAAAGGGATCCCATTGGCCGAGGTGAGCCAAGTTACTAATGTTGCTATAGTTATAAAGCTATTTGCCTTGGAGCTTTCATAATAGCTACCATGGATTCCAAGCTACTTAGTTGCATACTATTACTAAAGATTACAGGAAAGTGGCAGTAAAATTCTATATTCTTTCCTTAGTTACATATTGTAGCAAGTTATGCTCAACGTACGTGGCTCAACAATGATTTCCAGATCTACTCTGAAGGTCCACTGTCCAGGTACGTCAATATTTGACTCGAGCTCGATGTCGACGATAGCAGGCGTCCCAGAGCCAGGGATGGAGAAGAACCTCGTCTCGTCACCAGCATCGAAGCCAGCTAGAGCATGTGTACCCCCACCCGAGGGGTCTGCAGTGCTCCACTGAATACGTCTGTCGGCATAGAGGCAGGTGACGAAGGAGCAGTTGCCATCTGTGATCAATACAACCTGAAAGGTGTTCCTCTGCATAGAAAAAAAGTCAGATGCAATTTGTGGTGCCTGTACATAATATTATAGCCATCAATAGCTGCTTGAAGAAAGTCCAAGGACCAAATATACTATGTAAAAGTTTCAGGACAATCTATGTTTATAATTAAAAGATCATTGAAGTATCTAAAAAGGTATAGCAAATGAGGTTCTAGCTACCCTTATGATGCTTGAACAAATTAACATGCATTACCAAGTCCGTATGTTCTTCAGAGTACTCTAATCTCTAATTTAAGGTCATTGAAGTATCTAAAAAGGTAGCAACAAGTCTCTAAGCTACTCTTACGATGCTTGAACCAATAATTATTAACGCACATAATTTTTTTACCAAGTCCGTAGGTATTTCCGAGTACCCCACTCTCGACCAGGTGGCTATAAAGAGCTCCGTTGCTTCGAAGGTTCGCCTGGGCTGGGTGAACAGTTCCGTGATGTGATCACTAGCTCTGTCGAGTAGAGTTTGGTTGGTCGTTGATCTGTAGAAGACGGCACCTCCATTGCGAGGTGTGGTGTCCACGTCGGCCCAGTAGGCGGTGATAAATGGTGGGCTTCTCCTCACTGGGAGTGGCATGGGTCTAATTCTCGTCATAGCTCCATTGAAAGAGATTGGGCCATCGTTGTTGACCTACAAGGGGAAAAAAATACTCACTGTCACAGCACCAGCGAATTTAATGGGATCAGACACTGAAGCTTAACCATCCCAAAATTTAAAGCTGGACTATATTATTGCCGCAACTTACAATAGCTACATGCATACAGTATAATGCTATAGATATAGGTACGCACAGTATAATGCATAGATACATACAGTATAAGGTCAGCCAAGCTTACATAGAGGTTAGTGTAAGAGCTGCCAAAGTATATGAAGCCATCGATGACAGGAATGGCTTCAGAAGCTCCATTATCAGACCTTGGTAGCACACTATCTCCCTCATCCCTACCAAATGGGTAGAACCGGCCCCGAGGAATGGCATCGACCATCTGAGGAGACCACAGCGATATCAAACCCACACACAGTGTGGCAATGCTCAATAGAAGATTGAAGCAACACATCGTTGAAACTTGATAGCTCAGGATTGATTTCGGTGAAGAGAACAGATCCGCAACCAAGAGAGATGCAGCTTGGGATTCAGGGAGAATCTTCTAGATCTTGCAAGTCCAGTTGCTGAGGCCTTAAGCCAGCCAAAGACCATGACTTTCATCTGCCCACTGACTCACTTTTATACACACTGCAGGGGCGTACCCAGGATTTAATACAGGGGGTTTCTAAGCAGTTGCGCGCGAAGCGCGCGCGAAAAAGTTATCGACCACGCCCACTTTTGGGGCCACGCCCTCTAATTAACGATCGCTGTTTAGCATGTTTTAGTAACAGTTTGCCAGTTTCTCGAAGATTTTAGCAAAGAAACACAAGGTAAAACACTAGAGGAGAGTTCTAAGCTAAGTTTTAAGAGATTTTAGTGCCTGCAGATGGAATCTGGAAACCAAGGGGGTTTCCTGTAGCAGCTAAGTCATACTAAGATAATGCTGAATCTGACTGCCAAGGGGGGTTTCCGGGCAACGAGGAAACAACTAAGGTACGCCCCTGCACTGGCATGCAGATCTAGACTCCTCCTTCCTCCAGCCCTATAGGCCCCAGCTGCGGGATACATGTACAATCACGAGCTCTGATTGTCTGCTCGAGATTGTTTTCTTTCCATCTAATAACTGAGCATTGACTGTGATAATTCAGTATTCACTAGCTACTCTGAAATCTACATAATTTAATAGTACATCCAGACTAGAATTATTGTTCCACTTCAATGGTCTATTAATTTTATTAGATGAAGAGAAAGCAATCCCGGAATTTTTGATCACAGCTCATGATTGTAGCCTGTGCTATATAGAGGGAGGGAGGAGGGGAGGAGGTCCGATCAATGCATCTAGTAGGTGTGGCTAGAACCTGGCATAAAGGAATAAAAATGTACAATAACTATTATAATAATAGTATGGTGAATTTGCTATTAATTTCAGAATCTTTATGGGAGGTGCATGAAGGCTATATTATTATGGTGAAATCCAGGGTGGGAGGTTGGTCAGAAGGCAATCTTTTGATTTAAATGTATGCTACAATAATGTGCATGAGTCGGCTACTTTATAATAATATAATCTTTCTAGTCACACCTTACAATTATTGTTTATTGTAAGCAAGCTACATTGGATAATAATATTATAATAATAATATTATTATCTATAGTGATACTATCTAGAATATATATAATGGTATAATATTGATAGCTCAGTATAGATAGGTTGCTTTCCACCAAGTCTGTAAATTGTCTCGGTAATCTCACTATACCTCAGCCCTACAAATCTTGTCTGGAATGCTGTTCTTTAAATTGAGGTTTATGATGATAGGTATCACAACAGGCTAGCCAAGAGTCAGGCACATGACGAATGGCACTTATACAGCTATAGGTTATAGATGATTTATTATGGGTAGCTAACCATCATCATACTGCTACATGTTCAAGGGGAATGTATGGCAACTAGCTAATTACAAGGCTTATTGCATGTACATAATTATATTATAATAATTGTAAAGTGCCACTATAGAAAATTAAAGTGCATACCTACATGCATATACACTGTCACTATGTGCAGTGTACCTTAGTCTTGCTACACTGGTATAAAATCTTATTATTAAGCACTAGTACAACAATTACCATTAAGTCTGCAGCAGTTATGAACATCAGCTATGGAGCTTGAGGGCCTGTAAAATCCCAATGTTTTTTGTTTATGTCATGTTCATGCATGATAGTTGATATGATAATATTGTTGGGGAAATATTCATTATTCGGCTTAGTGCTTGTGCACCTAGTCACTAAAATAATAGTATTGAGTATATAACAGCTACTATCAAACTTTCATGTTGACTGTATAATATAAGTTAAAAGTAGCTATTAAATTTATGTTTAACATTGTTCTGCAAATGTTATAGCTATAGAAATCCCAGTCTGTATATTATATAGCTGATTACAGTAGACAAGACTATTACAGTAATACAGCAACTGGTATTGGTTCAGTGAAGATGAATTTTCTACGTGCATTATATCTACTACTGGTCATGAAAATTGCCAAACTTACAGAAGGTATGTATAATTTCATAGGAACTGGTTTGCTGCAACACTGATATTTAATATACATGCACACATTATAAATGATACATAATAAAAATAATAATTATTATGCATGTTGATAATTATTATTACAATAGATTTCTAATATAGAAAACGTATAGTACAACTGCTTGCAGTGATAGCCACTACAGGGCAATTACAAAGGAGAAGTGTATACAGCAATAATTACGCATGATTGGTTGGTGGCTACTTATTTAATAATAGCTGCAATGGGCCGGAGGAGTTAGATGTTATGTACGGTGGCCCTGGAGGTCACGCGTCATTCCAGTTTGGCTCCTCCTACCTCCGTGCGTCGTCATGCCAGTTCCTGTCCTCCCACCTCCGTCACTCCAGTTCTGCATTGGTCGTCATGCCAGTTGCTGTCCTCCGTCACGCCAGTTCCTGTCTTCGCACCTCCGTCACTCCAGTCGCTGTGTTCGAATCTCCATCATTCCAGTACTTCTCAGTCCTCACTCCAGTGACCTACCCTCGTCAGTCGTCACGCCAGTTGCTGTCCTCCATCATTCCAGTGAGGGGCTGTCCGACTTGAACCTCGTGCCTTTGCACCCTGAACCCCTCATAACACTAATGAAGATGAAAATCTTCTTGTACTTTTACTGATGACCAGTGTCTGGTCTAGCTACACAGGGATGTTCCTGAGGTTGATAGTGAGTCAGCTAGACTACTCTATGGCAAGTGTATGAATGTTGCTAGTGACTCCCCGAATTGCAACCCACTGGCTTGGCAGTCAAGTGCACTATTTCAAGACTATCATGAGTATGCCTGGGTCATCAACTCGGGACTGTTGGGGCCCTGCTTCAGACTAAGTCTTAACCCAGCTCTACAAATTTCTGGTGTTGCCTACACTGGACTACTGCGCTCCTTTGTGGGACCCTCACTTTGCAATCCACTCCCAAAAGCTGGAAGCTATCCAACGGTTTGGTTACCGAGAACTGGAGTGACAGTTATGACCACCTGCTCATCTAAACCGGTCAACTCTCTCCACAAAGAGAAAAACAGAAGACAGCTTTGTGTTATCGTATCAAGAACAACTTGTCCATCATTCAGCCATCATTTTTCACCCCTCACCCCTATAGCTAGCAGCCCGGCGTTCACTATATCCTGATTGGGCTTTTTTCTTTACACAAGTTCAATGTACAAGCATACAGTATACATCAGGACAAGCCACCTAGCCAAAAAGGCTAATATTAAGGCTGCCCAAAAACATAAGCAGTGAGAATATACAAGCAAGTGGTGAAAGAATAAAACTTAAATTACAGGCAATAATTTCAACAAATGCTTAAAAATAGGAGGAGAGGATGATACAACATCAGGGTGTAAACAGTTTCAGATGGGAACGACGCTTACAGAAAAAGAAGGAAGATGAGAAAGGGTACAGATAGTGGGATGGAAAGTCATGATTAATTGTGTCGGAGTTGAGGAGAGGTCTGAATCATGTACAAACCCCTGGCAAAACTAATGTCGTATTCCAGGGTATGACACTGGAATCAGTATTCTGTTACAATATTATTAGCTTACTTACAGTGTGCAATAGCTGTCATGATCACATTGCAATGACTTAATTAGTTTGTCCTCTAGTAGCACCCTCGACTCACTAGCTACATACGATCATCACACATAGGACCAGGAGAAAGGCCCTATAAGAAAGGAATAATTTGTCATACCCTGGAATATGACATTAGTTTGCCAGGGGTTCATACAGGATTCAGACCTAGCGTGTAGTCGTTCCCTATACCGTGATTGGGCTTAGTCTGAAGCAGTGCCCCAACAGCCCCAAGGGATATGATCCCAGCATACTCATGATAGTCAGGTTCAAATAGTGCACTAGACTGCCAAGCCTATACACTGGCACCAGTGAGTTGCAATTCGGGGAGTCACTAGCAACATTCATACACTTGCCATAGAGTAGTTGACTCACAGCTATCAACCTCAGGATCATCCGACATCCCTGTGTAGCTAGACCAGACACTGGTCATCAGTAAAAGTATTAGAACAACAAGATTTTCATCTTCATTAGTGTTATGAGCGGTGTAAAATTAGGGGTTCAGGGTGCAAAGGCACGAGTTCAAGTCGAGGACAGCCCCTCACTGGAATGATGGAGGACAGCAACTGGCGTGACAACTGACGAGGGTAGGTCACTGGAGTGAGGACTGAGAAATACTGGAATGATGGAGATTCGAACACAGCGACTGAAGTGACGGAGGTGCGAAGACAGGAACTGGCGTGACGGAGGACAGCAACTGGCATGACGACCAATGCAGAACTGGAGTGACGGAGGTGGGAGGACAGGAACTGGCATGACGACGCACGGAGGTAGGAGGAGCCAAACTGGAATGACGCGTGACCTCCAGGGCCACCGTAGTTATGGCATTCAGTATGTCCATACATTTGTATGTACATTAAATACAGGCCATGAAATTCGTTCGCTCCGCCGCGTCATCTCGCTATTCGAGATACCATGCAGGGGTATATTTATGTCAAAAATATTATATAGAACAGAATTCTGTGATTCCAATGGAAAATCAGTTCCTCATCCGGTATATATCCGTGGGCGGGCGGCTGGAAACGGTCGTCTTATTGGCCTTTTCTACAGACGATTCCACCACTGTAGCCCAGAGTTGTTGCTAACACTTTATAAATCGTTCATCCGTCCACATCTTGAGTATGCCCCACAGGTCTGGGACCCTCACTTGGTCAAAGATATTGATCTCCTTGAAAAAACACAAAAGTTTGCCCTACGAGTGTGCTGCAAAGACTGGTCTGCACCATATTGTGATTTGCTGGACCGCTGCCAGTTATCTTCTCTCTCAAGCCGTCGCAGGACAGCCAAACTGTGTCACCTGTACAAAGTCATATATCGACTAGTGGACTGTGAGAATGCTCCAGTCGCTCACAGAGCTCTACAATATAGTTGTCGAAGGAGTAATCAAGCGCAGATACAAACTTTATTTGCACAATCATCACAATACCAGTTTTCATTTTATCCCCATTCAATATCACTATGGAATAGTCTTGTAATAAATAACGAGTCTTTGTCATCTCTTGCCACTTTCAAATATTTTACCACTGTTGTAATGTAACGATAATATAATTGTCATTAGTTTAGTAGGTTACATGTTTTGTATTAGCTTTTTAGCTATTCATGTTAACCTTGTTGCTATAATTGGCATCAGAAATATTATAGACAAAAAAAAAAAAAAAAAAAAGAACCCATAAGTTTGCCTGTACTGAGAAATCATTGATTTAGGATGGCTCAAATCGACCTCCTGTGATGGACGGAAACACAACCTGAAATTTTTAATAGTGATGATAATTCTTAATTATCTGTATTAAACTTACAGGCTTTTATTTATCACCACTTGGTATTATTCATACGTGTTCAAGTGACCAAGTATCTTTGAATTGTGTCACAAATGGAATGTTCCTGGAGTGGAATATTACCACAGGCCCGAACTATTCTCGCCAAAGACTCATCTCATCTTCAGAGATACGGGACATACCTTCATTAAGTGTGAACCGCACTATGTTCATATTTGTCCGTGAATCAAGAGTTCCGCTTAATATCACACTGTTCGTTATTAATGCTACAGTGGACTGGCAGATATCGTGTATTGAATATTCATCATCAGATTCTACTCAAAATACTTTAGAAACCACCATTAGCATCATAGAAGTGGTCCACATCAATAGTAAGTTTAATCTCTTTGTTAGATCACGTATAATGTGACATCGTTCTTAGTTGCTCTGCAAAGATTCTTTTCGGACAACTTAACTGTTCAGTAAAACTTGCTGACGTTTCGACTCATCCTCCTCCTTTTGCCCTGAGGATGACTAGAGCATCTAGTCGAAACATCGGCAAGTTTTACCGAACAGTTAAATTGTCCAAAAAGAATCTTTATAATAGTTAGACACTGTTTAGGAGGTTTCTATGTGATTTAGAAGACCAAAGGGCTCTGTGTAGAATCCCGAGCGAAGCGAGGGTTCTACTGAGCCCTGAGGTCTTCTAAATCACATAGAAACTGACTAAACAGTGTCTAACATGTTTAGATCCTAGCAACAATGCCCAAAAGCTAGACACATAAACTGCTGCCTAGCAACAACCCTAGCCATAGGCAAGAAAATTTACATGATTTTCTACAGAGCTTTACATGATTTTCTACAGAGCTTACATGATTTTCTATGAAGGATAGATACTTCAGTTTAACCAATCAGATTACAGTATTTGTTACAAGTAGGATCTAAGTTTATTTAGATCACGTATAATAATAATATTATTATGATAGTAGTAGCACAATGTCATAATAATGTAACATAATATCCATAATACTATATATTACACATAGGGTATCTTAATGCAAGTCTTGATATGATAGCTGTAGAACCATCATTTGGAGAAGATAACATCACACTACATGTAAGATTGTCCCTAGAGCTCGAGGGAATAAATGGTCTCACTTATGGTGCCATATTCACTTCGAATTCTTCACTTGAGGAGACAATAAGAATAGGCAGTGATGGTGCCAATGTTGAAGTGACTATACCTTACAATGTTCAGTACAAACTAACCACTTTTGCCGTAGTATGTGGCTATGAAAATCAATCAGACACCCTCAGTCTGTTTTACAGTGAGTTAATTATTAAATTTGGTGTGTGCGTGATTATAAATACCAGGAAACTTCATGCCCGGGACCTATAATATTATTATTATAGTTAGGGACGACTGAGATAAAAATAGTTATTATTGGAGATGAGGTTACTGACAGCAGGAAGTTAGCTAGCTAGCATGACAGTACATGTACGTAGGCTTATATAATATTATCATGTAATGAGATGCTTACACACAAAATAATTAATAATAATTATTGTTATGTAGCTAACTGTGGTCCTCCTGCCCCTCCCCCAAATGGCTATGTCACAGCCTACAACAGCACACAAGAGGGTGCAAAGGTTAACGTCACCTGTCTCAGTGAGCCACAACATCAGCATACGATGATATGCAGTGCGGGAGGACAATGGGAGCCTGACTTCAGCGGCTTCTGCAAAAATGTGTCAGGTATATAATAATATTACATCAGCAGGAGTAGATAAAGATTAGAAGTGTTGAATTGAACTCCCGTAGTAAACTTAATTTTCTGAACTTGATGTCACTAGTACTAGGTACATGTAGTAGCGGCGAGTATTTTATTCGTCTCATGTCGTGTATGGTCTAGAACATTTTTCTTCTGACGACCTTTACCCACTCCATTTGGTGTGGGTAAAGGTCGTCAGAAGAAAAAGCTCATTATATGCAGTACTCCCTGCCTATCATACTTACACATGTGGGGAGTTTTAAGTCGACTTGCATTATTAAATTTTGCAGAGCCAGATCCATTGAGCCCAAGCAGAAACACCACTACTACATCCCAATCAGCCTGGATGATCATTACTATCACTGTTACCGTAACATCCGTTTCTACTTTTGCTCTACTTTCGGTAGTATGTGGACTTGTACTAATCAAGCTGTGTCAGTCGAAATCTTCTGTGTCATCGGAGTCATTTCCTGATCCCCATGGCCACCTACCTGACGCACAAGTGATCCCTGTATATGAAGCTGTGTTTCCAATGGAATTTCAAGAGGAAAATGTGCAGCTAAATGATAACATTGCTTACGGAACTGTACGTCAACTACCAGCTGTTATATTATAGAATAGAAATTGTTGTTGTAGATGAGTCAAGAGAAGAGAGATTGAGAAAAGGGTACACACAAAGAAAGTAATAATTAGCTGTATAATAATAACAAATGATGGCCGCATAAAAATAGAATCTGATACAAAATTTGCATGATGAGGTGCACAAGGTACTGAGGACAATAGAAAAATTAGGAGCACCAGCCATTCAAATAAGGAGAGAGAGAGAGGGGAGATCTAGATAATAATAATATGACATCTATAATTTCACAATAGCTAGCTTTACACGAATGATATGGTGGGGGAAGGGTTTTTGAAATTGATTATAAAGGACAATGCAAATCTAATCGATTTTGAAAACATAAGTATCATCATCATATAATGAAAATATATATAGTGTACAGAATAAATCTCATAGCTGTCAGGAAAGGCAACAAAATCATTTAAAACGAAATGGAGATTTAAATTAAACCTGTGTGATTGATGATTTCAGTAATCCAACCTAGCTAGACACAAGTATGTATCTCACAGGAGCTTGCTATAATGTAAAGGCTGGCAGTATATATAACAATGAAGTCATTTCACACTAAATAGAAAAATAGAAAATTAGGAGAGAGGTTTGCCCACATGACATTGTAGATGACTGTCACGAGCACAGGGGTAAGGAGAACTCCTAACGAAGCCTGAATGAAGGCTCCTGTAATCAAATAATAAAGTGTTTTTGAATTCAGAGCCATAATATTAGATACCGTAGGTCGGGTTTTAATTGCGAATTGTGAGTTTTTCTACGTTTCGCAATTAATAGATTCGCCAATACAAACGTGCACGTATACTACAGTATGGTACGGGGTCGTCCATCGCAATTATTGGATTCACAATTTGGCCTGACTTGACTAGAACGCAATTATTAAACTACG
Organism: Cliona cf. orientalis; assembly: GCA_963930775.1. Lineage (NCBI taxonomy): Eukaryota > Metazoa > Porifera > Demospongiae > Clionaida > Clionaidae > Cliona > Cliona cf. orientalis. The sequence goes on along the minus strand of OZ005690.1, from coordinate 14,203,939 downwards.
CAATTAAAACCCGTCCTACGGTAACCCAATAATCTATTATTTACATGTATTACAGACCCTACCTAATTATGTATTTGCATCATATCCACGTGGAAACCTAGCTAGTAATTAACCATGGTCTAATATATTTAGATCCTAGCAACAAGCTGAAAACTTTTTGTAATACTATGCGACAAGTCATAAATCGAGCAAAATACTGTCATCTTCGAGGTCTTGTCAACACTGGTACAAGTGTCATGGCAGCTATTGAACTTTTGAGCTCAGATAGCCACTCCTATTGATCATCAAGTGTGCTTTTAATAGAATCACGTTTATTGTGCCAGCTGCCACTGGACAAGGCAAGCAGTGTGTAGCTCTATGTAATAAGCCTCTGTATACGTAGTTTAGTTTCTATTCTATATCTTACCTGAGCAAGGCTGCCATGACAGTTAGAAATTTATTGCTATGTAGCTATGGCCTTGAGACATGCATGCAATTTTTACAAGGATTCTATGAGTTTATTTAGAATCCTAGTTTGGACCAATGAGATTACAGTATTTGTTACAAGATCCATGACCCTCTATCACCTCTAACTATCCCACAATTTGAGGTTGAAGATTATGTTGCTATGGTAACTGCTACCAAGTATGTATAGATCCCCAAATCTTTGTATATAAAACACTATCAAAAAGTTTAAAAAATCATGATGTATACCTGAGCTGTTGTTTCCTGGCAATGGTTCTGGTGTGTAGGTAACAGCTGATACTTCAGCGATAGTAGTAGAGTTAATCGTCGGATCTTCCAAGATATCAGTCTCATTGCACTGGTCTGTACATGTAAATATGTAGTACATGTATATAGCTTAGCTAGCTTGAGACACACATAGAACGACTACTGCAACCCATGAACATGCACACTGAGGGTTATAAATCCATACGCATGAAAGTAGCTCCTCTACCCCTTGAAACTCGTATACATGTAGGAGATACTACTTTAAAGTACTGTGAACAATAAAAATTCTTTATATATGTATACTTGTGTTGTTAATAGATTGTACATCGTATACATACATGTACATAATATATTATGCATTGTACTCACCACTTGTAGTAATTGCAATCCTTTCCGACTCATTTTTGCTGGACTGACATGCCAGTGTAAAATTCCCCATCTCTGACCAGATAGGAACATCAATCAGTGATTCCAATGAACATAAAGTAGTATTATTTGAACAGCTTTTCATTGTTAAAGTGGCCACAATGGGAGTCCCACTCAGTGGTCGTTGATAAGATACAACATTGCTGGATCTGAATCCGATTTCTCCTTGATCCATTATGATCCATTTTAGTAAATCCGTGCTCAATGTCAAACAAGTGACAATCACGTGCTCACCAGGGCACCCTGTAGTTGTAGTATAGTTCAGGGTGGCACTACCCCAAACCAAAGGTGGTGAGAAAGCTGCTGCAATAAGAGAGAGCACAGTGCATAAAACATGACACACCACTGATAGGGAAACAGGCTAAAATACAAAATAATTACCTGTGACTAGTATCCCAACAGCAATGATACATGCATGATATCGTGTATCTTTGCCTTTGCACACTCCCATATTTTATCTGTTGGGAAAGAAGAGAGAGAGAGAAAGGGGGAGAGAGAAAGAGAGAGAGAGAGAGAGGGAGAGAAACAGAGAGAGGGAGAGGGAGAGAGAGAAAAAGAAAAAAGAGAGGGAAAGGAAGGAGTATATAATACAACACAAGTAAAGGTATTGAGTGAGTGTATTGCTGTCCGACATTCAAAACCCTACTAAGGCAGCACATGACACACTGTGGATGATTATCTAGTATCTGTTGCAGACAGAGAGAAGAGGTCCAGTTCTTGAGCAACATTCTAGTTGTGATAAGGAATCTACATCAGTGGTCTGGTCATGCACTTAATTCACACGTGGTTTACAGGCACTGCCTAACTTTAGATGCACCACAGAAGAGGTTAGTCAACTCTGAATGACCTTTCATGCATGGGCAAGCTCAGGTCCAGATTTATCTAAATATAGGGCAAGTGTTATGGTCATATCCCATGTTGCCATAACAATTTCAAATATGGCATACCCCAGGCATTTCTTAACACATTCTGTTAAACAAAAACACAAGTTTTGATATAAACTGGCACCACACTACCTTTATACCACTAATTGATGGCATGGGAATCAAATAATGAGATTATCCTAATTACACCACTATGGTATACCACAGGTGCCACAGAGCAAAATATTCGTAGTGAGTAGGCAGCTCCCACTGAAAGCAAGTGTGCACACCTTGAATCCCTCATAGATCAAGTGTCAGTTTACAAAGCACATTCAGCATCTTGTTGGCTTCAGTACTCATTCTTATCAGGGTATATACATGTATGTACATTACCACTCCCTCAATACCCAGGCCCTTTGAAGAGAAAAGAGCCTACATACATACAAACATACATATACAAGTACAGTGATTTTCTCGTATACAAATTTATTGGCCATCACCTAGCAACTAAAGTTTTTATAGGCAAATTGCCGGCCCCCACAGGGGTGTGGGTGATCATAGGGTAGGCCAATGATGAGAGGGGGTCATGGGCCAATAAGACAGTTACAAGACCTTAATTGGGGTGCATTCGACCATGCATCTCATGCACCCCAATTAAGGTCTTGTAACTATAACATGCTGGTCTAGATTTACCTACAACATGTTGCCACAACAACTTTTCAAGCTTGGTATATATATATACCCCAGGCATTTCAATGTTATTTTAACACACTCCATGGAATGAAAACACAAATTCCAACATACACATGGAAACACTAAACGGGCGTTACCTTTGTACGACTAATTGATGGCAGGGAACCAAATAATGTGATTACCCTAATTACACCACTTAGATACACCACAGGTGCCACACAAACAAATATTCATAGTTCCTCACTAGGACAGCTAATATTCACACACACACACACACACACACATAGTTGGGGTGCATGGTCACCCCAACTAATGTCATGTGACTGATTTGTTTGTCCACGACTCCCTTCATCATTAGGCTACCATTAGACGATAATTTGTCCATAAAAACTTGAGACACGTGTACATGTAGCTACGTGATTTAGAATCACAACTATTATTATGAAACCTATACACAATGTGACATATAGATACACATACATCTACCTGAACAATGACGCCTATTCAATAAAAAGTCTTTGAATAATGACTAAGGTTTTTTGTTCAGCTGGCTATGGCTTCTTTAGTGCATGTAATTATCACTATAAATGGAGAACTCTTGTATAAATAATGACAATTCTTATCCGATGACATTAAGCCATAAAGAATAACCAAGTGCTCATTAGCTAGATTATATTAGGGAGCTCAGAAAATTTTTTTAACATTTCGACCTCTGAGACCGTTTCTGGTGGCTTCTGAGCACCTGGTTGAGGAGAAGTCTGTCAGTGGTATCCAGGCCTCCCTGTTTAATAGTCAAATATTGGATATAGAATATGTCTCCAATTGCACAAAGCTAATCATTTGACATCTCAACCACATACAGAAACTCTGTAGTTGACAAACAAAGCTACACAATGACTACCACACCATGCCCATCATTTCTACATGTGTATAATGTACACTGTATATGTAATCTGTTTTTTGAGATTAGAAAATCTTTATGAGATGGTTACAAGTATACACACACATGTATATACAAAGTTATAGAGACAATATTATGTTGCTTTGTATAATATTATACTATGGCATATCCGGGTCATCCCTACTTACACGTGGGTCAATTAGTTAACGTGAAAAATTAATACACGAAATATTTTGGACACTAAAATTAATATTATTCTCAATTTACGGCATTTCATACAACAGTAACGTACATATACATGTATGTGTCCCAGGGGCATAGTTGATGTCAATTAAATACATGTAGTTACCCCCCACACCACTCCCTTGAAATCCTTGAGACACATACATACACATAATATGAGTATCCTTTAAAGCTACCGTATTGTCTCTAATTTAACGGACATCTCTAATTATCCGGACACCATTTCAAATTATTTTTTACCTCTAATTACACCGGACAGTCAATGAAGTTTGAGTTTTTGTTGTTCTAATTATCCGGACATCGTTGGACAGCTCGCGTTAGCGTGGTACTGATCAAGCAAAATTTGCAATGGACAGCTGCTTCTTTGGTGGTAATGAAGGAGGCGAGCTGTTCTCTTTCCCACCATGAACAGGGAGCTCCAGGTACCGTCTCATTTTCTCAATCTCTGCAGCTGCTCGATCGCATGTCCATTTGACCGAATGCGCATGCGTGAAAGCGTGTTCTAATTTATCGGACACTTCGAACGCCGGCTATTTTCGTGTGCTCTAATTATAGCGGACATTGGCCAAAATAATTATTTTTCTGGTGTCCATTAAATTAGAGGTAATACGGTATGTACCCCCATAAATTACAAATGCACCTGTGCCAACAATCAAAGTGGAATCTGACCCACTATGGTCACAGTTACCCACTAGATAAGAGTTACAGGTTTTATGGTGAGTTGAGTGTGGTTGTTTTGTACACATGCCAGCATGTATTATGCAAGAAATTTACCCTGTCCCACAATGTGAAGATAAACTATAACACTTGGGAATTAAGTCTTGAGTCCTGTTTAGCCAAAGGCTCAATATGTACAGTAACGGGGTAAGGTTACTCCTGATCTGGCCAGGATAACCGACTGCAGCTGGGCATACAGCTACACGTACCACTTTCAAGAAAGGATTAATGAGCACAATACTCATACATTCATCTATTGAATAGACTATGCATGTTATACAATAAAATGCACATGTACACTGTATGTTTCTCAATTTCATGATCAGGTGATTTTCATGATCAGGTGCTGATCAGCACCTGAAAGGAAACTAAAGGGATCAGAGGTAAAGGGAGCTAAACACAGTGCATTTCACTATACTCCACTCTGTACCACACCACTATTCACAGTACGTGAATACTTGATTGGGGCGAGCATGAGCGAGCCCACATAAATGGTACAGCTCAATATGTACAGTAACGGGGTAAGGTAACTCCTGATCTGGCCAGGATAGCCAACCGCAACTGGGCATACAGATACACATACCACTTTCAAGAAAGGATCAATAAGCATAATACCATTATATTCATCTATTGAATAGACTATGCATGCTATACAATAAAATGCACATGTTCGTCTCTTATTTGTTATTACATTATCAATTTCATGATCAGGTGATTTTCATGATCAGGTGGTGAACAACTAAGGAACTAGAGCTAAACACACAGTGCATTTCATTATACTCCACTCTGTACCACACCACTATTCACAGTAAGTGAATACTTTATTGGGGCGAGCATGAGCGAGCCCACATAAATGGTACAGCTGTGTGCGAATTATGTACTATATATTATTTTAGTATCATGTGAAATTATATCCCCAGCATGGCTCTATAAACGTAACACAATATATTCTATTGCGCATGCTCATGCCTGAGCTATGGGCCATATATACAACATGTACGCCGTTCAAATTTAATCTGATTAACATGTGTCTATTCCATGCCATGTATGCCAACAGCTAATAGCTGTTCTCCTTTGCAGCCTTACTTTTCTCTGGTTTATACTTGGTTCAATTGTAGCCTTACGTTTCTACTTGGCTCAATATTTAGCAAAGAGGACACCTATTAGCTGTTGGCATACATGACATAGAATAGACACACCTTGATCATGTTACATAGGTACATGTATACAGCCATTAGCAAATATTTAGCCTCTCTGTGACTTGGCCCACCCTGGCCTGCAGAGTCTCATAATGAGAGACCTCAGATTACACAGGTACAGCCATTAGCAAATATTTAGCCTAGGTGTGTCTCTCTGTGACTGGCCCATAGTGGCCTGCAGAGTCTCATACTCAGTAATGAGAGACCTCAGAGACTCTGAGCTCTCTCGGAACATGTCCATCTCCATGCCATCGACGCATGTGTAGTGGTGCAGGTGGGCTGCTTGGATCTGTGTCCATGGTCTTCACAATCTATGGCTTTTCAGTGACAGGTTTCAGTTATAAATACACATGTAGTAGCTGCTGCGGGTTTTAATTGCGAGTATCTATTAATTGCGAATTGCGAGTTTTTCTACGTTTCGCAATTAATAGATTCGCAAACATAAACGTGCACGTATACTACAGTACGGTACGGGGTCGTCCATCGCAATTATTGGATTCGCAATTTGGCCTGACTGGACTAGAACGCAATTATTAAACTACGCAATTAAAACCCGTCCTACGGTATGTTAAAGTTTCTCATTGCTGCTTTACCTTCTAATTGTCAGCCACACACACAAGGGGTGTGTCTACAATTTTTTTGCACAAGGGTGCACAAACTTCGCGCTGTACAAATCCACAATTTAGAGATAACACAAAACTAGTGTGCCACAGACGTGTGCACTGTGAAATCAGGGTTTCATTTAGGAGGGGGGGGGGGCGGGAGGGATCACTCGCACCCTCCCTTGAGAGTAGCCACCATCCATACATGCAATACATGCACAAGTAAAAGATTTAAACGGTGAAAGTGTTCAAAGCGGAGTTTTGCTCATTTTTAAGCCATAAACTGGCTAAAAGCTTTGCACTACGTGTGGTACAAGACATATCCCACATCCTTGCAACATTTGACTTGAAATAGAGGGGAACCAGTGGATATTACTGACAGACTTTCCCTATCCAAGTGCTCAGAAGCCACCAGAAACAGTTTCAGAGGTTGAAACATCAAAAAATACCTGGGGGAGCATACCCCCAGACCCCCCTAATGTAATGAAGTTAATAAGCACAACGTCATTCTTCACAGATGGAAAAACATACTATAGTCTTTGCCCCCCCCCCCTTAACTTTGGAATTGTCGCGTTTGCCCCTCCTTGACAAAAATCCTAAATGAAACCCTGGAAATGAAGTGGATTTACATGTATACTCAAATTAAGGTGAGAGGTCATACATGTTACCTGGCTGTTTTCATGGATGTGTCAGAGACTTGATAGATACATGTAGGTATTCTCAATAGTATATGAGGAGGGAGAGAGAGTATCCTACTCAACATTGCTGTGTGCAAACACCCTTTGCCAAGTACAGAGTCAATGTGGTTCAATGTGGTTCAATGTGGTCAGCACTGCCACAAACCAGTACAGGTGCATGACCACCCTCATTGCTCACTATATGTTTGTGTGTGTCTGTACTTGGCAAAGGGTGTTTGCACACAGCAATACTGAGTAGGACACTTTCTCTCCCTCCTCTTATGGTTACGGGATAGTGTTCCGCCCACGCATGGTCAAAGTTCACATGAATAATAAATGAGACAGTTATATTCCAGCTTTTGTCCACGTTCTTTGCACAGTCAAGGCACAGGTAAGTAGCTCTCCTGATGCCTGCCCCATGGTCCACAAAAACGAAGAGCAAACCTGCCACTGTCTGTCTGCAAGCTCGGGTAAGTATTGCAATTTTCTGCGTCAATTTTTACCAAAGTAAACAGCCTCTATGTATTGACATACGAGCGAAACGATAGCTTACGCAAGTATAGCGTTTGAACTCTGTCGAGTTACACGAACAGAAAGCGAACATAAAAACTTACTGCTCAGCTGCCATGTGACTCGCTTAATGGCGACCCTCCAGGACAAAACCTTGTCTGACGACTCACCATCTTAGAGTTTTCGAAAAAGCGCTATACTTGGCACTGCTCCGATCGATGGACTAGCGTGAACCACAGCGAAGTCTGTTCGTTCGAGTATCTAGTCTTCAAAACTTGACGCAGAAATTTGGACGTTTGTTTACTTCTGGAAATGGTCGACACTCGTTCGCGTTTCTGACAAAACCACATTAATACATACGTGAATTGTGTCCGTGTGCAATCATTTATAAATAGCGCGTTGAATACTATCCCGTTACCTTATGTACTCTTGGTATTCTGGTATAGATCATGAATATGGAAGTTAAAATCTTTTTTTTTTTACATTTTCGGCACACTGGGACCATCCCTACTTACATTACATGTATACCATTCGCGCAATGCTGTACCATTTCATGTGGGGCTTGTCCCAATTACCCAAACATTCTGATAGATCTTACTGTGAAGGTGGGTGGCCTGCAGTCATGTAGCCAGCTGGGCACATGTATAGACCCATGTCATACAGTAGGAAATCTCCAAGTACATTTGGTATACGTGTATGTTATTATGGTAACAAGATGCTTTTTCTTTTTCTTTATTGGTGCTGGTCCTAAGTCTGCATACACAAGATTATGATCAGACATGACACAAAACGACACTTTCTGAAAATATTTTTCGTTGTATAAAATAGTATAACAACATCTAATGTCACTAAGACCATTGGAGGTAGAGCATCCATAGTCAAGTCATGTTCAAAAACTAACAAACAGAGCTACCCTAGCCCACTGTAATTAAATCAGTGTACAGTGCCTGTATGGTGGAGCACCAGTATACCATAGTAGCAATAGCAAGTACCTTAGAGGGTTTCCACCGGCTCTAACTGCACAGGCGTAGTTAGAGCCGGTGGAAACCATCTAAGGTATACGTATCTCCCTCATATTATACAGACATCTTGGTTTACCACCTATGTAGCTGACTATGGCTGTTTGTATAAGGAGAGCACTGTTTTTTTATCTTCCTGTCTTTAGCTACTCGAAGTCAAAAAAATCAGTGGCCAACAATAATAGTTGCCTGGAACAAGTATGTTTAATGTCACAATGATGGGATAATGTGGCTAGCATGCATGATCATCTATTAACAGTACATGCTCACAAAACATAGAGACGTAGTTCATGTACAAACAGTATATCCTGCCTCGGCAAGATTGCCCATTAGTACCGTGCACATGCCCAGACTGAAGGGGTTGCAGAGGCCACACACCTTAAGCAACAACACCAACTACGTGTGCAATGGCAATGTTCTCGCTCTGCTCGAACGTTACTACCGGACTACTGATAGGTATGACAAAGAACAGCCCTCGCCTCTCACTTCACTCGAGGCTTGGTGACTAGCAGCTTAGCAGGCCTCTCCAAAAGCGCAGCGCTTTCGCGCCGATCATTCAACAATGCGTCTCTAGCTGTAGCTATGACCCAAGGCATTAAGGCCACTCTTCTTTGTGCACACAGCCCTACAGTTCTGACCAATCCAGAGCCTTGTTGTACGGACTTTCTCTCCGCGCCGCACGTTCATAGCAACCGGGCGCATCCAAGACACGTATCCATGCCCTCATGTAATGACACGGACTATAATATTATAAGAAAAATGATCATCTGAAAAATATTTTTCGTTGTATATAGTATAACTATTCAACATACTATTATTTCGCAGGATTACCTGGTGACACAGCACTTTGTCAGCTGCAATGGCAGACACATACAATGTACTAAGGCACATACTACGACACCATCAGCTACAGTTTTTGATACATGTACTTTGATCCCAGCTACGTACTTGTACATACAGAGCAAGTGTACATACCTTACAAACTCGCACCAGCAAGACGGAATAATGTAGCTAGGGGCTCTCCTCACGTATCGTCTCCTCTTCTAACAGGTTCCTCTCGATCCTTTCTCGAGCGCTATAAACAGTTCAATGAGATCAACTTCGACAACAAGACTGAGAGCTCGCGATGTTGTCAAATAGAGCCAGTAGCACGCAGAGCAGACCGAGTCCACCTAGAAGACACACGAATCCACACCTTCAGCCAACTCCGTCGGAGACACTCCCTGGCCTTCTACCTGTGTCGCAGCCTCGTCCCCTCTCTCGACCTCCCAGGCCAGCTAGATCATATCATAGACATAATATAAATCTAGTGGTCCGCGCTTTCGTATGTTATGCGCATGCGCAGTGGATTAGCAGGGGGCGTGGCAAGAATTTAGGTAAGGGGTCGGGGGTGTAAGCATAGCCATTATACTTTGGCCTTGATCGTATCCTCAAGCCACTCTTTCGCCAAAATTTGATAGATTCGTTGTGCTTACGGGTCATTCAGGTGCTTAGATCTCGAGATGTGGTGATTTTTGTGCTCATGACAATGTATCATAATATGAAACTAACTCCTGGAATTCTATTTTATTCATAATGAAATAATTCAGTGTGCACATCTATTTGGCTATGTTTATAATTTTAAATAATATTTTGATGATTGTAGAAAGGCTAGGATGGCTTGGGAATGAGACTAACTTTTTTGACCGAATCATATTCCTCCCTGCATGCTGTGGGGAGGGACCTGGAGGCTGGGGATGAGGCTAAACAAGACCACTCCTGATATATGCTGTAGCTACTCTATACTGGTGGCTTTCAATGATAAGTCGTCAGCGCGGCTGCAGAATTAAAAAGGGGTGGTCTGGTTGTAACAGAGCTTATCATATAGTATGCTGTATACCAGTAGTAGGTAAACATTAGTACCTTTCCTCATAATGTATTGGTTTGAGAGGAGAACTTTATTTAGTTTCTTCCGCGAAGTATTCATGGTTGGCTCATCGACAACAGTTTCGCCCAGGCCGGCCGGCTCTAGCTAGCTATGATGCCCGCCTTTTTGAAATCAGTGCACGTGATGTACTAGCGTCAACACGCATGCGCAGTTTAGATGAGCATGGACCTCCCATGCGGGCCTACCGTCGCGTCCAGCCATCGCGGAATTGCATTGGCGTCGTTACACGTCCTTCGCGTGGGACGAGGCAGGCTAGGTGACGGCGTTGCGCACGATGCTGATTATAGATGAACTTGGGAATGTCTACAGCAAATCTATACCATGTATGTTAAAATAAGCTTATGACATGTATAGAGTATGAAACGATAATGTGTCTGTGGTACACTCACAGACTGCTGCAGGGTCTGCAATAAATCATGGCTGTGTACATGTATTCTACTCAGTTTGAGGTATTGCTATTTTATAGACGGTGAGTCATAGAGTGATATCCGATGAATACTGGCTATAGTGCACACGGATTTATTAAAGCTTCAAAAGAGGCTCACCCACATTCTGCATGCAATTAGCTTAAGCATGTGCATGATTCTAGTTATAGTTGAATATTATAGTGGAATGGTGCAGAATAATCATAATAATATTATTATTATGCAAACTACTGGTATACTACTATACTGATAATCATCAACCTACCCTGGCCACTTCGTTTTACCTACGGTAGCTCGATAAGCCCTTGGTTTTACTATAATTCCTATGCCATACATTATGATAATAGTTATTAATGTTATAGTGAGGCGATGCTTATTATGCATAATGCTTTGGCTAGTGGGGGCAGGTGGGAGTCGACTAACAATGCCCTAGGAGTAAAGCTATGATTAGCTATTATCCTGCCCATGGTGTCACAGCATTATTATTCATGATTAATTTTTGGCACCTGGCTACCTCAGTCTAGCTACCTGAGATACCTCTATCTATCCAGCCAGCCTCAAGGTGGATTCCATTACACACTTGTAGAGATAGGTCTTGTAAATGAGCCACAGCAGCCAACCTACTTGTATTCAAGATTATCAGATTCTACTACTCCAATGTGGCTACTAAGTGTGCACTCATGTGTATTGTATGTTTAGTGTGGTTGCTTAAGGAGTAGAGAAATAGATGTGTTACCACACTGCAGGTCTCACACTATCCCCCTCTAAAGATGTCTATGTGTGTCTAGGCCGACAGCTAATGCTTACCTGTGTTACAGATGGACAGTTCCTGGAATGGAACATCACAATTCCTAATCGAAACTATTATCGCTTAAGACTCATCTCATCGTCAGAAGAAAGAGATATCCCATCACTAACAGTGAATTACACATCTTTCAGTTTTCTTCGTGAATCAAAAGTGCCACTAGACATCACATTGACGATCACCAATGCTACAATCGACATGAAAATATTTTGCATCGAATATTATGGTTTACATTCATCAAATAATCACACCTTGGCAACACCAGTTGATGTGATCTCCGAATCTGATGTTGTGCGTAAGTATGTCTCTAAAAAAATTACTAATGATCAGCAATGTATACCTAACATGTTTATTCGGGACTTTTGCATGATTTTCTGGTAAAGGTTGTCATACTCTACCAATACAGTTTCTTGCACTAATCATAGAATCTGATCTTGTGCCATAACCATGCATTACTTTTATGCTGTTCAACCTCAACAGAGTATCTTGAGCATTTTCAGCAGATCATGACTGAGATTGCATCTGGAGAAAAGAATATAACCATTGCGATACTTGGGGAAGATCTACCATACAGCGTGTATCATAAAAATATCTCCTTTGAAATGGTGGTTGAACCTAAAGCAACTGTGATTGTAACAGACGAGGATATGATGGTGACACTGTCCTATAACGTGCTGTACAATCTGACTGTGTTTGGAAGCCTCTGTGGATACACCTCTAGTGTGAACTTCTCCTATGGTGAGCTATATTATATTCATTATAATAATGACTCTTAGCATGGGGTATAATATTGCAATATCTAACACCTTAGTTATTCACACAACACTTTGCCACTAGCCACTGCCGCCCATTCCCAGCAAAGCAAATTTGGGAATAACAATCAGAAGTCATGTTTGTGGACACAAGAAATTGTGTATCTTCAGTACAGGCTTACATGGTATTGACACAGGTGTAGCCAGGGCGTGGTACAGTGTGGCCCTCGCCATACCAATCTCCACAAGATTTATTATTTTGAGCAATACTAAATCTTGGCCAAAATCTCCCCCCTTTTCTATACACTTCAGCCATAGCATTGTTCATGGGCTAGCTACACCCTGGTATTGAACAGATAGGGTCGACATTCTATCTTATCTAGCATTTTGGAGTGACGACCTTTTCCAAAATTAAAATTTTTCATAATTTTATGCAGCTAACTGTGGTTCTCCTGCTCCTCCCATAAACGGCTATATCAATGCTGCAAACAGCACACGAGACGGTTCAGAGGTCATTATCACCTGCAGAGACCCACAACAGCAGGAAAATTATACGTTGCTGATAATTTGTAGTCACGATGGCAGATGGGAACCAAATCCAGTTGATATCTGCAACCAAGATTCAGGTAATTGTTGTTAAAGTTAGGTATGATTTATTGCATTATTTTGTTGCAGTAGAAAGTGGTCTTTCCAAGGCATTACTTCTGGTTGCAACTGTCTCCTGTATATTAATAATAATTATTATTATTTTCACAATAATACCAATACTATACTGTTATTGTTATTATCGGAAATCAACTCGGCATACTGGTGAGGATATAATACCAATTAATGCGTATACAATGGAACAGGAAAAGTTAGAAGAACCTGCCCATTCTTATACCACCATAATATAATAATAAAATTTAATAATTATTATTTCAACCTTCAAAATGATTATACCAATCACAATCCATGCATATCATGGCTGATTATTAATTTTATCATTATTCAGTGATTCATCATTAAAAATTTTATGATTATACCAATCACAATCCATGCATATCATGGCTGATTATTTATTTTATCACTCAGTGATTCATCGTTAAATTTTTCACAATGTCGAGTCATCGTCAATTCAATAATAATAATCATGGCAACTAGTACTTGTGTGCGTGTATGTATAATAGGCCGAAAGAAAGACTAGTGGGAATGAGTCGAAGGTGTGCACCTTCAATGTCCCCCCCCCCCCCCCCCCCCCCCCCGCGTTCAGCTTCGATGAAAATTAATGACGACTATTGTTATGACAGTTATACCGTATTTCTTCTAAAAAATCGGCATGAAAATAATATTATTGGCTTCGCCGAATTTTTTAGAGGTTAATATTTAACGTTCTGTCTGCGTGCACGTTTATAGCATATACACGTGACGACCTTTGCCGAAAATTTAATAGAGACTATCATTCGGTAAAGGGTGCCGAATAATCAGAAGGGTCGAATTTTTATACGGTAGTCATATTATTACCATAATAATGGGAGGAACTGAGCAAAGAAATGAAGGCAATATTAACATTAATGTTATCATCTTTAACAACTATATGACATTGTACTATTGCTTTGTCTTGATTAATTAACAGTCATTAGTCCAGGGGGTTGGTTTCTGATGCAGTACGTAATATTACAGCAATAGTATCACGATTATACACACAAAAACACATCCACACTTGCATACACATACTCGCAACACTCTGTAACTACAGCTTAAGGGGGTCTCCCCGTCAGGAAGATTTGCAGACGGTTTTTTTTTCCAATACCATAGGGGGAAATATACCATTGTAATCCTCTCAATAAGTTCTTTCTAAAGAACATATTTTCAAAACAAGTGGGGTAAATTTTATTTTCAGATTTTTTCCTGTACCCCCATAAATGAAAACTCAATGTCATATCAAAGTACTTGGCTATCGTACCATCAATAAATTTCATACATACCAGGTAACTTAAAGTATATACCGTACCGGTTCTTGAGAGCATGTATGACAGAACAAATTCATTGTGCAGAGGTTTGATGGCTTTGAGGGTGATTTCATGCAGCCTGAAGGTGAGGGATATCTTCACAGAGAGGGCGCCGTGCATGCTATTCAGTAACAATTTTGGAGTTATAGTGCCATGATTACTTTTTATACATTAAATTTTGTTGATATTATACAATGTCATGTATAGGTGAACGTGAGTCTCTATAGCTATCTTATCATTCTAATAGCCCGGCACAGTTGTAATAATTACCGGTATAATATTATTATTTGGGGGGAGACTGGCTACACACAAAAATTTACAATGTCATAAAAAATGAATTTTATTTAGCTCCAGTAGTAATAATATTATAATATTATTGCCTGCATATTATTATTAACAGTAGAATTAATGATGGATGCATGATAGCTATACAGATCACATAATAGTGTAAGCTCCCAGAGTGGGACACATAGGTTATAAGAATTATAAAGGAGATCCGGAAATTTAATAGTTGTAAGATAATTATTATAAGTGCCATAATATACCACGGCCAATTGTATCCATGCATGGAAACTAGAATTGACAGCATAAGAATGCAAGCCTATGTAGCATGGCCTAGAGTGGTTGTTTGAGCTATATGTGGCTATGTGGCGTGGTTAAAATATTATGCGCCTTGAACGTATGCAATATAATATTGCAATTGGCCAATGAGAATAAGGGTAAAATTAATAGACTCCTCATACTGATTATTTTTGCTACATATCCTCACTTAGCATTAATTATTAAATTTTTAGTACACCATCATCGTCATAGTATAAATAATCACATGATGCAGCTTGTAGAATAATAAATAAACATGCCACAAGTACAGCTGCAAGATACATTACCGTGTTTATGCTAATAAAACGCATGATTTAATTAAAGGAAGAAAATTCGCGTTCCTTGATTTTTCATGGTGTATCGTAATGGAGCGCGTGACGACCTTTACCAGAAAATCGCGCGAAATTTAAAATCGTAATTATTTTTTTAGCTTGCGTTCTATTTGCATAAACACGATAATATGTATTTTGTGTGATGATTGCTTTGAGTATCCATAATTAGCAACTGTATGGATCTAAACCTTCGTGGTCCATTATTAATATGACATGTACATGATTATAGAGCGACTGCAATGACATTCACTTCCGCATGGCAAATTCAAACTGAATCGCTCACTTTGTAGGGCTATCTTCGAATTTTTTCACAAACTAGCATAGCAGTAATATAAACCAAGTGGAAAGGCATCCGCGGCAATTTCAGAAGAACTGTAACTGTGGCTCGAGTACGGCACACATTTGTACGCGAGTCTAGCTTGCCATGCGGAAGTGAATTTACATGAAAATTTACATTGGTTTATATGGGTAATGACGTGTGATGACGTCACGCGCAGTCGCTCTATAGTAATAATTGCATGATATCAAAATTAATATACTTCGTAACACTATAGTAGCTATCTAGGTCCTTTCATAGATCTGTCTAAATATAATATACATACTATGCATAGCTATAACTATTTGCATCTCTGGTCGAGCTTCAACGATTACTAGTACTGTTGAATATTAAACAGAAAGCCCATTCCGAGTACCACAGGTATGAACAGCCACACTGTAGGACCAGACTTGATCGCCACATTAACTCGAGGAAGTCTACATGTGTAACCAAAGTTTTCAGCAGTCATGAACATTTCACTGTGCTTAACAAGAGGGAAGAAAGGAACCATGTAGTCGTCTGCTCCATGACCCTGACGAATTTGCTCATTCACAGGATACTGGGTATTTGTGTTCCTTTGAAGCCACTCCTCCAGTATGCAGTCGATCATTGCATGATGGTTGATGAAGATCGGGTCGCTAGAAGCTGCTGCCACATCAGCCATGACACCTGTTTGATCAGCTTCTAATCCGTTACCGAAAAAACCAATGCCCAATATAATGTGAATCTGAAAAATTAAATTTCGAGAAAATTACTAGCTAATAATTTTTAACCACATAATTAAATTTTCTTACACTATTATGTAAAAGCCTTGCAATGGGTTGGCTTGGTTCAGATCCATTACACTGGGGGCGTCCATCTACACATATACATAAATTATTTGTGGAACAACTTCGACGGCCAGCATCATCATTCGAAAGTAAATTGAACCCTTCCATGAAATTTCGAAATCCTGAGGCTGAAAATCTGTCGTAGCTGCCACCATCATAGTTCGACATTCCAACAGCATTGTTGACATCATCAATACCAGGCCAATCAGGATTGTCAATGCGGCAGGCATTTACTCCTTGAATTCGAGGACAACGTTGAAGCCGTCCAATGTTACTGTTTGGATCACAGATCATTCCTGGTGTAAGCATCCAGCATCTAGTGGTCCAACCATTGTTCACCAAGGTACCATTAACAGGTGGAGCTCCATTTTCCATGCCAGATTCCATCGATCCAAGCCTATTATACTTAAATGGTGAGTTTGCATCAGTTTGCAACTCCTTGCGCCAGTCCCAGTAGTGAAGTCTAAACATGTGGTAGGTGTCTGGCTGTGTCTCCTTCAGCATGTACTGTAGCTCCCACTCCAACCAGAGCAGGTATTGGCGATGCCAGGTAGGAAATCCAGTAGATTCATGAGCATCTATAGCATTACCATAATAATAGTATAGGTCTATCTACAGAGCCGGAGCCAGCACTTTTTAAGTGGTGCAGCCATTCAAAGTATTATTTTTGTGTAAGCTGATTGGTAGGACATAATTATAGTCCCAGCTGGAGGAGGATGTCTCTCCTTCCACGCGGAGCATGGAAGCTCAAAAGCAAAATGCACTAATATGACTACATACCGTATAGCGGGGAAATTTTCGAGGGAGAAAACTTTCACAAATTTCGCGATTTTTCAGCCATCCGCGAAAGTTTTTCCACGAAATTCTAGGTATGCCACACCCATTATGCGACCATTCCACGAAAGTTTTCTCCGCGAAATGCTCCTTTCCTATCAACCCACGAAATTTTTCTCACTCGAAAATTTCCCGCTATACGGTAAATCAATATTGCCTGGTTGTAACAGGAGTAGAGTATGCAACACACATAGCTAGTAGCAGTACAACTACCTCTTTCTAAATTTGACGTCACAGAATATCAATCATTAACACGCAACCACTAAAGCCATGAAGCCATGAATGTTGTGTCATCACCGCCCTATCAGGGTTTTGATAGTAACTAGCTGCAGCTGCAGCTATACAAAATGTCACGGTTGCAACTTTTTTTTGTGATCATGTACAAGGGTGGTTATGATGCATTGTCAAATCTGTAAAGAGATAATTTTGTACTACTACTACGTGTGTTGCGTACTCCTGGCTAGCTCTAATGAATGGCTATAATCAATGACAGCACAATATCAACAATGATCTGATTACAGCTGCATTTGCAGCTAGCTGGCCTGACACTACACCACGTTTTGCACATGCCATGCAAGACGAATGGGATAGGATTTACAGCACAATATCAACAATGATCAGATGATGATCACAGCTGCCTTTGCAGTGCAGCTAAACTGACACCTGCCCACGTCACATGCACCCCACCACATTTGCACAAGACAAACGGGGTGGGTCATGGGGTTTAAGCATAGATAATGTGGTTTAAGTGAAGGGCGTGACTGGTATGCGTTTAATTATGGAATAAACGTTTGTACAAATTTAATATTATTATTAGCCTATGCCATGCAGGGATAGACTTGGTAAGCGTCTTACTAAAAAAAATCGGTACATTATTATAGTTATGAGCGAGAGCTCCAAGGCAAATAGCTATACAACTCTAAGTAACTTAGCTCACTTCAGCCAATGGGATCCACAGTATTTAGTATTCCTCTGTCCCCTTAGTAACCGTTCCCTTGTTACTCTCAGGTGTCACAGCTTGGGGCCATTGGGATGCTAAATACTAATTTGCATTTCTGACCTTGACCAATCTGTAGCATTCACCGTATTATTGGCCAAAATTTATAAGTTAAGTGAAAACCTACAAGTAACTAAGCTACTTAGTTATCTCCTATTGACCAATCAGATTATACGAAAGTGGAGGTAAAATTCTAGGCATAATCATAGGGGGTTGAATGAAATAATAATTATCAAGATCAGACTTAAGTTTGTGGGAAATACGGTGAATGCTACAGATTGGTCAAGGTCAGAAATGCAAATTTGTACCTGCGCTAACATTCACTATAGAACTCTAGAACTCTAGAATGAGACTTTGTATACCATTTCCCCCATAATGTACAAATTCGGCAAAATTTTGCACTCGCAAGACGTAATTTATCTGTAACTAGAGCTCTGTAGAGCACATACCCCGCGCGCTCTGCAATACAGTGGTCCCTCCTTTGAGAGACCCCTCTAATGAGAGACCACCTCTTATTAAGAACCAATAATTGCATGCACAAAACCACTCAACATACAAACAACCCTCTGGTCAAAGACCACCTCTAGAACCCAACCAAAGACCACCAATTACATGTATGTGGAAATTAAAGACCATCACTGATCTCAACTAGAGCTCGATCTGTACATTGCACAATCTGTAGATCTACTTTGGAATGGAATTTTGCCACAGTAAAATAAATGTGCCCCTGGAAAGAGAATAGGTCTAACCAGTTTTTCACCGATATCTACCGATATGTTGTGCTTACAACACGCACAGACACCTAGAACTCGAGATCTGGCGATTTTCGTGCCGACGACAACGACAACAACAACAACAGGCATACAAACCGATTGCTTTACCCCTTGCGCATGCGCGCGGGGTAATAATTGCTATCTATCACCTTATTAAAAGGTATATATAGCAATGTATTGGTATGAGCACTATCTTAAAATAAGACTCCTAGGTCAGAAAAAATTTATACTAGTTTCACTTACAATCTACATTGTTATCATTATCTTTTGCTGCATAATGGTGCTGCCAAATAAAGAGATCATAGAGACTGGTCACAGTTGTCTTTCTCAGTGTCCTGAGATCATCACTTGGTCCAGTAGGTTCCTCAAGAAAAACAAAATATCCAGATTGATGGCTTTTGGACATTATCAGAGTATTGATGTATTCAGTCCACTCTTGTGAAGTGAGTTCAGAAATTGGGCGTCGAGGACGGACTATCTTTTCGTTGCAGTTGCTTCCATAGTAGCCATACTTGCATCGGCTGCAATCAAATCCTGCGTAGTTATCGTTGCATTTGCACACATTTGTGTAGTAGTAAGGCCAATTATTACGCACTGTTGTGGAGTTGTATTGGCCTGTTGGCATTGCAATGTTAATATTGGTGCAGTTACCACGATGACCGCCACAGTTATTGGGGCAACATCTTCGATTTTGTAGACTTGAGTCATCCATGCATGCCGTTGGAAATTGGCCATTGGAAGGCTGAAACATCATCATCATGATGGTGAATATTACACCAAATGCCACTAACTCTAAATGCAACGACATCTGCAGTGATATTATTAATAATACAGTGATATTAAATTTATTACAGTAACTATTAGTGATGCAAAAAAAAAAAAACAAAAAAAAACTAACTCACCTTCATCACTTCACGTACTGTAACAATTATTGCTGAATTGGTACGTAGCTAGGAATGTATAGCTGTGCGTAAGAATGCCAGTAGCTAATAATGCAACTTTGGAGGGTTTTCTCCGTTTATATAAATTTAACAGATGCACCCACAAATATGCAGTGGTATGATCGGGTTGTTACATCAGCATAATAATAATTATTATTATTAAATACATTATATTACCCATCACATGACACGGTATAATAATATTTTTATATTTATAATGGCTGTACTGGGGGAGATACCATAATTATCTTAGAGTTAAAATAATAAACTATAGCTATGTAAGCTATATCCTGGACCACTGATTCTATTCCATTCTGGCTGACCCACGCCTTAATTTTTGTTATGCGTGCATTTCTCTGCAGATACGTTACCTCAGCCCTATGAATCTTTGCCTAGAATTCTGTTCTTCAAACTGAGGTTTATGATAGTTATCACAACAGGCCAGGCTAGCATGCAGATATTATACCGAGCTCAAGTCAGGTACACGATAATAATAATAATATTATTATTATTATTAAGCCACAGCTTTAATAATTACTATATCACTGTAAAAGCTTAGGTGGGTAGTGTCCATCATTTTTATCTCCCCTATCACACCAATCGTTTATTTGGTGTGCCGTGGGAGACAAAGTGGTGGGATCTACCTACCTTCATTTTTATAAGCATACACTATTATAATCGGGAAAGATTGACAAAAATCTTTCAACGATGAAACTTTCCCAATCTAAGGTATAATGGTAGGAACTGAGCAAAAGAAATGAAGGCAATGTTATCATCTTTAACAGCTACTATTGAAACTTTGTCTTGATTAATTAACAGTCGTTAGTCCAGGGGGTTGGTTTCTGACACTGGCATGACCTGGTATCTTCTTCATGGGCTGTTCATAGGCCTGAAATACATACAACAATAGTTATCACAACTACACACAAACACAAACACACTTGCATACATAATATTATTATACAATGTCATGTACACTATGGCTTAACCTATTTTTGTTTTTGGGGGTCTTTAACTGTCTGCCATAATTATAGCAGCTGAACTCTACTTGAGCACTATAGATGTCCTAATAGTGGTACCCCTCTATAGCAGCTATTAAATTTTGGGATTGCCATTATTATTGAGGGCTGGCCTTATCTATTCTATAATTACGGTGATACAATTGGGACCAAGGTGACTGTCATGTGCATGCATAGACTCAAGCTCCTATTAGTACACATGTACATGTACATACCCTTCTCTCTGTCCTGAGCTTTGCGTTGTAGAAGGCTGTTGTTGCTGGGTCTTGATTCAGTAGACTGGCCTGGAGGCGATCAAACCTCTCATGCTCATACTCTATGGAGTTCTAATGTGAAAGAAGGATAGATAGGGTACTTTATAACTGCAAAATTTAAATTTGCCAATGATTATACACTGTACTGAATAGCCAAATTTTACCACCGATATGAAACTGAGAGAGGTTTCTTAGTTAACTATCAAATCTGGGGATGTGGTGGGGGGAGGCTATATATCCCACTGCCTGCTCAGGCTGATTTCATAACACAAAACATGGAAAATGCACGCCTACATGTGAACAGTGCCTGAGAAATAGGGGCAGGTACTGAGTAGTATAGGCTATATAAACACATTCACAGGCTGGTAAAAAAATAGTAATTTTACACATACATGTACATGTACATGTACATGAAATTTCTAGGTGCCTACTAGTTGTACCTTTTTGCTTCCCGGTAGTGATCCAATGTCCAAGTCTCCAATGAAAGAGTCCTTGTACCATCGGTCAAACTCAGTGAGTAGCCTGTGTCTGGTCTCATCAACATACTGTCTGCAGTACTGAACCTCAGACTGGCTCGACTGAAGGCTGGAGTACAGGCTGCGGTACTGGGTCTTCAGCTAAGAGGAATAAAAAATTGATCACAAGGGTAGCATAATCATAGCTTCATCATTAGATACATGTAGCAGAGGGGGGAGGGAGGGAGGGTTGTTATTAATGAGAAATGATTATAGCTAGTGTAGCACCGTATACATGTAGCCAGAAAATTTGACGGTTTGGAGGTCTGTATTACAACTGCCAAATTAAATCCGCCAAAATTCCTACTCGCATATGTATGTTGATCCCGTACCGAACTGCCAATATTCTTGTAATAGCGATTTTGGGCTCAACTGCCAAATTTAATTCCCACCAATATTTCCAGCTGTACGGTAATTCTGATTCATAGGGAGGGTATATAGGCTAGGATACTAAAATTGATCACAAGTGTAGCATAGTTCTCATTATTAGATAGGAGAGAGAAAGAGAGAAACAGAGAGAGAGAGAGAGAAAGAGAGTTATGGTGCCCTCTACCTGCTTCAGTTGAGTGATAGCCTGATATTCCCTCTCCTCCATGATGAGCTCTCCTCCCTCAGTGGTGGGGAGGGGACCCCCCTGCTCGTTATGCTGGCCACGACGTGACTCAAGGTAGCCACGAATCTACAGTGTATGGTAGTCAATAATCAACGTAATATTTTCATGTATGCACATATTCACAAAGTACCTCATCGATTTTCTTCTTGATGTCATTGATTGAGGATGATAACTGAATAGCTTCTCTCTTTTTCTTATGCAATATTTCTATATAGAGATGGATAGATAATGCCAATGGTATGATCATTAGACAAGCCGCTTATGAAACCATGATGTATGCAAGACTATAAGATCGTATAATGAATAGCAAATCAATTTCTTAGGTCAGGTACATGTACATGTACAATTGTTGGTAGTTGTCTAGCAACCAAAGTTTTTTTATAGGCAATTTACTGGCTATGGGAAGGGGTTGGATCATCATAAAGTAGGCCAACGATGAACAGAGGTCAACTACCAACAAAATAGTTATCTGACAGTAATTGGGGTGCACTGGCTATGGGAAGGGGTTGGATCATCATAAAGTAGGCCAACGATGAACAGAGGTCAACTACCAACAAAATAGTTATCTGACAGTAATTGGGGTGCATTCGACCATGCATCTCATGCACCCCAATATCAGGTAACCATGTATAGATTTGTACCCACTGACCTTTATTGCTGAGTAAAATTTTATTAATTTCGCTTCCCCTCTCCTTCTTGAACTGCTCAAAAGCCTCCTCCTTAGGGGGCGGGGTCGATGGGCGTGGCCCGCCCCTCCCACCACTACCATCTCCATCTCCCTCCTCTCCCTCTCCCCTCTCTCCTCCCTCTCTCTCGTCGCTTGTCGGGACATCGCTGGGTTTGATTTTGCTCTCTCTCTGCCTCATGACGGTCTTGGTCTTCTTAGTCGCTGCTACTGGAGAGGCCTGGTGCTTCAGTGAGGAGGGAGCCTGCAATTATTAAGAAAATTGACCCAAAATTGAATAAAAAAATGAAGTTTGTAAGTACAGTAGTTAGTGTTTCAATACTCAAGCTTTTGTACGATAGGATTAATTAAGAAAGTTGTATAAATGTGCTGAAGTTAGTGTAATACACAGAAGTGGCTCTGCCTTAAATTTGCTAGGATAAGGTTTGCCTGAGCAGGCAATGGGATGGTTGCCCCAGCCTTAGGTGGTAGAACAAACCTACTAAATATTTAATATCCATGAAAATTCAGTAGGTTTATCTTCTACTACCAATCCAAACCTAAAGGGAAACCATCTCACTGCCTGCTCAGGCAAACCTAATTTAAGCAAAAGGCAGAGCCACATAGGTGCCTAGCCTTGAGAACTAGGGGTGGTAGGTTGAAAAGCTCTTTTGTTCCATGGAAACTCTCCCTACCCACCTAAGTGGCTCATGGACACGGGCAGCATGCATATATGACCATAATTACTCATTCAGGGAAATTAACAGAATATCCAGTCAGTATTGTTACTAGCTACTACATAATTTTGTACATGTACATCTATCTCCATTAACTATAGGTCAGTATTCAGGTCCATGACATAATATTGTTCATGCACTAAACCAAAGTTATATGTGTACATGTATGACTATTTTTCATTTTTTTGCACATGTATGCATATATGTCTTAGCCTCGTCCCCAGGCTACTCCCACGTTTTCAATGTTACACGCAGAAAAGGGGGAGGGCCTGGTACGCGAAGTCACGTGATGGAGAGAGAAGGTGAGAGAAGGTCCATAACACCTCGCGGGTCGAAGGTCACTGGACTTATGAGCGCTACAGCTAGCAAATGATAAGAGACATAGAGATATCGCTGTCATACGAGTAAAAGGTGATCCTTCGTCGGCTCAATCTATATGTTTGTAGTTGATAGAAGGCATGGATAGCATAGAAACGGCCCGGTTTTGTTGACCTCGATCGACCTACTTTTCGTTCGCGTCATTCCACGTCACGATCGATCATCATGACACGTGCACGTGACTTCGCGTACCAGGCCCTCCCGTTTTTTGCGTGCAACATTAAAAACTGGGAGGGCCTGGGGACGAGGCTATATATGTCTATCTCCATTAGGCCATGGCAGTGTTCAGGTGTACATGTACATGTACATTATTATATGCATGCAATTACTCACAATTCCAACTGCTAGTCCAACTCCATCATGATCTCCAACCAGCTCTGGCTCAACTGCTGACTCAGCAGTGGGAGGGGCCTGGACCACTGGGGGCGGGGCCAAGGCAGACTGCAGAATATTATTATTATTAATTACAACAAATTTTACATTCTGATGATTGTTTTCCTGCTAAAATGCAATTATTGCCTCACCTTTCCACTTTGAACTTTGCCCCTTCCCTTGGCGGCGGGTGAGGGGTGTCCACTCTTCCCCACGGTCTCCTGGGGCTGGGTGGTGGGCGGAATCTCGGAGGGAACGCCCCCACTTGTTTGCTGCGTAGTTTCTCTCAACTGTCTATTATAAGTATACATGTAATAATGAGATTTCATGCTGCATAAAAAACTTACTTCACGATAGTTTTAAACTGCTCTAGTATTTGCTTAATCTGACGCATGTTGACAACCTGAAAATAAAGAAGACTATGGATCACAACAAAATTAATAATATAGAAGATAATAATTATTAATTTTGATGGCGTATTTTATACCGTGACATTAAAATCTTAACTAGCCCCATGAATGTCAACTGAAGTAAAATTTGCAAAAAATGTAATACCGTATAGCCAGAAATGTTGGTGGGAATTAAATTTGGCGGTTGAGCCCAAAATCTCTATTGGAAGAATATTGGTGGATTTAAATTTGGCGGTTGTAATATAGACCACCAAACCACCAAATTTTCCGGCTATATGGTACTCTAATTAAGAAAATTCATGTCAATAATTATTATCACCTGTATGTCGGGTATGACTCCATCTATGAACATGTTGACCTGTTTGGCAATCTCCTCCTTCTCCTCATCTCCGAGGGGATCGTAGCTGACGGTCCCTCGCTGGGCAACTGTGTCGTGCATCGATAGCTCTAGCTTCAGTGCCTTGATCTGTTCCTCATACTGACACACTAGTTGCTGGAATGTGACGGAATAAAGCATTTTTAGTCAGTGCATACTATTTAGTCCCAGCTGCACAGAGAAGCATACAAGACTACTCCTGAAATGATCAAGGGTGTCTGGAGTAGAGGGGTTCCACTGTATATACATCTACATAATCATTTGAATTTGATCACTACCCAAGGAGGGCTGGATCCCATGCAATTAGGACACTCCCAATTGGCTGCAAAATAATTAAAACTACCTCTGAAACATTGCACATGCACATGTACATGTACATATATGTGGATTTTAACTCACGGCAGAGTCGTGGTGAATGTTCTGGACAGGGTCACTGGAGACATTCATCATTCTAGTAGCAAAACGAAGAGTTGAGATCTGAAATCAAAACAATTAAAAAGTCAATTTTAACACATAATAATATTATAGACCTACAAAACAGCTAATAGCATCATACATCAAAAACTTACAAGCTCCTAGATCCTACAATGGACAATGTACATGTACCTCCATTAGAAAATAGTTACAACAAATACTGTGATCTGATTGGTCACTCAGAGGCCCGAGACTGTAGCATTCCAAACCCAATCAGATTCCTGACCTACAATACCTTACAATACCTATAATACCTATATACAATATCTTACAATACCTCCATTAAAATACAAATACTGTGATCTGATTGGTCACCCAGAGGTTCGAGGCTGTAGCATTCCAAGCAAAGCGAAGTGAAATAGTGGACCTCCAACTGACCAATCAGATTCCTGACCTACAATACCTTACAATACTTACAATACCTACAATACCTATAATACCTCCATTAAACAATAGTTGTAACAAATACTGTGATCTGATAGGTCACTCAGAGGTCCGAGGCTGTAGCATCCCGAGCAAAAATACAATATTATAGTGAACCTCCAATTGACCAATCAGATTCAATACTTTACAATACCATACAATACCTTAATATTATAGTTGTTACAAGTACTTGCATCAGGGCTACGATTATTAAATTTGTGGGTACAAATTTTAGCGAAATTGGACAAAATTAATCGCTAATTTCACTAAAATTTAGTATCTGCCAACAAAAGTATACCGTATAGCTGGAAATATTGGCGGGAATTAAATTTGGCGGTTGAGCCCAAAATCGCAAATTCCAAGAATATTAGCAGATTTAAATTTGGCGGTTCGGTACGGAATCGCCATACGTATATATATTATGTCAGTAGGAAATTTTGGCGGATTTTAATTTGGCAGTTGTAATATAGACCGCCAAACTGCCAAATTTAATTCTCCGTCTAATTTTCCTGGCTATACGGTAATATTATATCCTTAAGGTATTGCCTGAAATGCCAACCACATTTATACCATTTCTAGAATCTGTCCCCTCTCTGCCCAGATATTCGCGATGAGCATTGTGCTACAGTTCCCCCCGAGAGAGTCCTTGAGGACGTGGGTCAGCTTGGACTGTCGATAGGGGACGTGGCCACGCCCCTTGTCGGCGAGGGCTCGTATCACCTGCTCGAGGAAGGAGAGAGATTTGTTGATGTAGAGAGCTTCACGCTGAACATTGCCTGTGGACTGCATGAGGATAGAGATGTGTTATTAAAATTTAATAACCTTGTAAAGATGTACATGTATATAGCGTAGTTAATCGAATACAATGCATGAGCCAATTAAATACAGGAAATTAGCATTAATTTTTACGAATTCTTATAACGGTTATACTTGGAGTGATTGACGACCTTTACCAGGAAGGCGTGCATTTAAAATTGAAATTATTTTTTTCTATGCATTGTATAGATTAAGTACGGCCGGTATTCATATGACTTATGTTAGTTTTGCTGGGGACAAGACCATAAAAATATTCTAAAACAGAAAGTCTTTTGTACATGCACATGCCCGTGTGACTCACGTTAGTTTTGCTGAGTCTCTCTGATCCGGCCAGGTCAACAAGGTTGAGCTTGGAGAGAGTGTAGTTGGGAGAGGAGAGGGTTCGCGACCTCGACTCAACGTGCACCGTGAAGATGCAGTGAGAACGGGACGAGTGCTGATTGAGGGAGTGCTCCCCAGTCATACGATTAGCCTCACCCTAAATGGGAAATATGTGTGTGCATGTTTGAGAGAGAAAGAGAGAGAGAGAGGAGAAAATAATAATAGGGCTCAGAAGCAAAGTGGGCTAACCCACAAACGTTGACTTAGCTTACGAAACTTGAAAACATGGGTTTCATGAGCTATAGCTAGGTAATTCAATTTTTTGAAAATTGGTAGAGTACAATAATATATGGTTTTTAGTCCATTTTTGAGCTTTTTAGACAATTCCACACATTTAGTACAGGGTTAGCCCACTTTGCTTCTGAGCCCTTCTAAATCAAGTATGAATTTGACTCTGCATAAACATCAAGATACCAAAAAAGAAGATAAATTTTACCTCGAAAAGCATATTGAGGGCATCTTCTTCACTAGTCGCCAGTCGTAGGGAAAGTCCCTTGACGGAGACCACACCCCTGTCATCCTCACTCACACACAGTCCACTACCGCCAGCACCAGCGTGGGGACAGGTGGGTGTGGCCGATGTGGGCGTGGCTTCACTGGGGAGCATGGAGGAGGTCAAAGATCACCTCATTGTAGATTTCAAGGTAGGGAGATTTGCAGAAATTATTACATAAATCCATGGCTCAGGGTCGATCAGCCCCTACATGTAGGTTTTTATTATGTGCTTCTCCTCAACTAAAATACAGAAACATACTGCCTGGGGAGATATCATATGCAAATTTGATTCTATAAAAGGAGGAGCAGTATTATTATGATCTACAAAAATTTATATGCAGCCTCGTTTCCAGGCCCTCCCTGCTTTTTAATAGTCGGGGATGAGGCTATAAAACGATAGAGAACACTCACCGCTCGCCATCTTAGCTACTGAATAGAAGTTAGCCACATATTCTGGCTGGTCGTGATTCACGTGTCGAGGAGGGCTTTGAGCAAAACCTTGCTCGTAGTGTACTTGTGATAAAACGACCATTATCGACCATTATTTACTTTCAATAAAACGACCATTACCGTAGAGACGACGTTGAATGATGCTATTTGCACACCAGCAAGGAATTTCAGGTGCAGTGAGCCTGATACCTTTAGTTTTTAGCATAATTCCAACTTTTTTCAGACACCTATCTCCCCCAAAAGAGCATCATGGAAGGACATACAGATTTATATAATTATAATTGCGAGGGATGCCCCCCTATATACGAAGATTTGCCCTGAGGATGACTAGAGCATCTAGTTGAAATGTCGATAAGTTTTACCGAACAGTTAAGCCAAAATATACCCAAGCACCAACCGAGAATACTATTCTGGTGAAGATGCCTCCATAAGTAGCTATTATTGGTGATCACTTTCTTTGTTCGGCTTGGTGGTCCCAGTAAGAACGTCGATGGCCATAGAGACTGCTGGGCTTTGGATCATTTTAATGTGCATACAGTTCGTGTTTGCTGAACTACAATTTGTCAAAGGTGTTGATCATTAGCGTTTTACGCAGTGTCTAGAGTGCCGGGAAATTTATGTACAAATTTATATTGCCATATGCAGGAGGGGGCGGGGACTAGGGCTACGTAAGAGTACAGTATTTTATATGGACTTACCGGCACTATAACGCTTAAATTGCGGTGCCGGTACCGGCACTGTAGACACAGCGTTAATTTTATTAAATTGCTACTGACTCATAGGTGGTACATATTGGACTATTAAAGTTTGTCTCAAAATGGATGTCAGTACAGAACCAAGAAGACGGTGATGGAAGGAGTTTTGTAGAAGCTGGTTTGAGTAAATCCTGACAGTTAAGATCTTGGCTGCGGGAGATGGCGAGCGACGCCGGTCCTTTGAGTTCAGAAGCAGTCGACCCATCACCAGAGGTGGAGGAATCAACTCTTTCCAACTCCACTAACTTGAAGTTAGTTTGTGTATGTGTGCGTGTGTAAATGGACACGTGTGTAGCTATGTGGATGTCTTCGGGACAACCCTTGTGCGTGTCTGTATACGAGTTTGCAATTGCATTAATTATGAGTGAGTTTGTGTAGCTAAGTATGCACATATGGGGTAGTACTAGTATACAACTAAAATTAATGTTAATTTTAGTAGCGATTCCAGACGCCCGATTTTTCAGCTCGATATCGCAAAGTGGCGGCAATAGCAATTCATACAGTTAATGTTGCCGTGTTTGTTGAGTGTGGTCACGATGATATGGGAGACATTCAGCTCAGGTTGTTCACTAGTTACGTTGTCACAATGGTTTGGGTTCATCAATTTTGATTCATTATTATTGGTTATTTTTACACCCCTCAAAAAGCAAGCGTAGGGATGTATAGTAGATGCGATTTAATATCTCTTGTTTGTGTACTTTTTGATCCTGCCATCCCTACTTCATTCTTCAATTTTATTCAATTGTTTTTATACTTGTTTCTGTTCTTTTTTAATGCACTTAGTGTAATTTGTCAATGCCATCTTGCATGGTTCGCTCACAATTTCTGTCCTGTGTATAAGATGGGAGGTGCCGAAGTTTGCAAAATTCGTAGCCACGCCCCTCATTAACTTGCATTCCTATGCCTTGTATTACGATGAAGCAGGCCGCAAAGAAGGCTACTTTAGGTGACCCAAGTCGCGATGAGACTCTTCCGCTTAGGGAGAAAACCAAGTTCTAAGTTTTATTGTTGGTAGCAGCTATCTACCAGGCATAGTTTTATGATCTGTACGTTACCGCTCCTCGAGTCGTATGATGGTCTATGATCGATTCTGCGGAGCACTAGCGCTATACGCGCTAGCGAGTAGCCTGCCTAAGCCTAGCGCCTTACCGTTCCTCCAGCTTTGTACCTTCATATTCATATCCATGATCGATCCAGCGCGCCGTTGCACGCGCTAGCGCTAGCGAGTAGCTGGCTACCTTGGCTTGGCCTAGGCTCGCGGAGCCAGACCCTTACGTAGGGTGGTGGGCCAGGCGCTGTCACATGACTTCACCATGGCAACACATTCCAAGCATGCGCATTATATCATAAAATGGCGTATCAGACACACCCAATCGTTAATCGTTAATGCGCCGCACACACCCACTATTACGTAACTGTCGAGATAACGCCAAACTAACTTGCCACTGCACTGCGCGCTACAAAATAGAGTGGATTTATATGAAAACTAAGGTGAGAGGTCCAGACAGTCATGAGTTAGCCCTGATAATGAAAAAGAAAGAAAGAAAGAAAGAAAGAAAGAAAGAAAGAAAGAAAGAATGACAAATGGCTATATTTTTGAACATCTGGTTCTGGCATATACAATTGAGTTGATGGATGATCTTGGTCTTATTAGATAGATAATTTGCTGTAGATTCTGATTTTGACACTTAGAAATTTCACAAGGTTACCTGTTTTGAGATATTTGGATTTTTGTAATGTATTACATATATGGAGTATCCGTGCCATCCCTACTTATAGAGTCTACCGACTCTATGATTGTATACTGATTATATATGAGTACATGCAAGAATGATTCTCCTGGCTTTAGTTTTTCAGACTGTCGATGTTAATGAACAGTTCTGGCTTCCAGTTGCCTATCGAACTTGAAGTAGCTAAATCTATAAACCCTCTGAGCCCCCACAATAATATTATTACATCCTAATGTTATATCCTGTTGCACCTATTGTGGTGTGTCTTATCAAATCAATAATAATATTATTATTAAAAATTAATAATATTAAAATTTAATTAATAATAATTTTCGCTTATAATATAAAATCGCACGCCTATAGAATTAATAATTATTAAGGAGCCAATGAACAGTTTAGCTCCAAAACTACCCAGGGGGAGCTTCTTCATGGGCTGTTCATAGGCCTGAGAAAAAATTTTAAAATTTAATGGTCATGATATTGTACTCTGGTACATGCAACATTATCATGGTTACATGCAGGAGGTGTGGGGTGGGGGGGCTTAGCATTCATGCTCATGTCATCTGTCTTGTAGTAGCCGAACTCTACTAGAGCACCATAAATTAACTAAGTTGTCTACATGTGCAGCTATAGACACATGTTTCTATTATTCATTTTTTTATACTTACCCTTCTCTCTGTCCTGAGCTTAGCGTTGTAGAAGGCTGTTGTTGCTGGGTCTTGATTCAGTAGACTGGCCTGGAGGCGATTAAACCTCTCGTGCTCATACTCCATGGAATTCTAACGTGAAAGATCGATAGATAGATCGATGGGATTAAGGTACTTTGTAACCGCAAAATTAAAATTTTCCACAGTATATACACAATACAGTCATGTAGTTGTACATATTGTGATATTATTATGCTATGTACTTTGATAGTTTCTTGTCCTTGATCGATAATAGTAATTATTATTAATGTTGGCTTTGAAATTTACATGAATAATTCTATTCTTGCTCTACACATGCATCACTGCATGTGACATTGGATATTAACTTGTTCGCCACCACCCCCCCCCTCCATGTGATTCCATTCATCCCAAGTTTTTTATGCTCCATGGATATCCAGTACTAATATAATAATTGCTGCACGATTTTCTCTCCTCACAAACTGTGATGTCATTCCTGTGCGTGCATGCATGTCCGAGCTTCTGATGCTCTGACAATGCACCACATGAGTGATTGACATCATTGATATGTAGCTATTTTTGTCTTTCTATGTAATTATTACGTAGTTCAGTATCACAATGTCATAATTTTCCCTTTATTTCTCCCCACCCCACCCCCCATAATATTATAATATTATTCATCTCTGTATTATTGATCTACGTAGTGGTTTGTCAGCAAAAACAACAATGATACAATAAATGCCATTGTATTACAGTATAGTAGGTTACATCACGAGGTGGAGGTCTCTATGGGATTTATATACACACCGAGGGCCGGAGGCCTGCATGAGGCTGTGTAAACCACGTAGAGACCGAACCGAGTGATGCATTCGACTTTTCACTACGTGCAAAAGGCTGGCCATGTCATATTTTAACTCGGGTGGATAACATTCAGAATTTTGTTTTTAGGGGATTGGAAATACTGCCACATGTACACCCACCTAGGTGTGACATCTGGTGCCAGAAACCAACCCCCTGGACTAATGATTGTTAATTAATCAGACAAATATCACGGTTTCTTGATTAATTATACACCATACTGAACAGCCAAATTTTACCACCGGTATAAAGCTTTAGAAACATTATTTTAGCTTTTGGGGGGGGGGGGGGGGGGGGGGGGGGGGGGGGGGGGTGGGGGGGGAGGCACTATCCCACTGAAAAATTCAGAGGTGCCTATAGTGTCAAAAAATAGGGGAGGCACATGATGGCAAAAAAAAAAGATTTTTTTACACGTACATGTACACAAATGTTTTAGGCCCCTACAGTGTAATAGTTGTACCTTTTTGCTTCCAGGTAGTGATCCAATGTCCAAGTCTCCGATGAAAGACTCCTTGTACCACCGGTCGAACTCAGTGAGTAGCCTGTGCCTGGTCTCATCAACCGTGATACTGCCTGCATTCCTGTGCTTTGTCTCTACATTCCATTCAGAGGGAATTTTCTCTCTGCAGTGGGAATGTTTTACACAGTGTAATTTGCATTGACCTGCAGCTGCAAAGATGGAGAACACCTTGCACGTGTAGGTAAGCTATAGGGTGACGACCTTTACCATTTATTTAGCATTAATACATGAATGTACATGTACAATCTTATGCATTATTATTCAATCAAGAGCCTCAATATACTTATCAAGTTGATATCAACAAGTGAGAAAAGTATAACTACTAATAATTATTATAATTGGTCCTTAATAATAATTATACATTGCAAAGTCATACCAATAATCAAGTTATAACAATTTATGACGCATTTAAGCTATATACATATTTGCACCTCAAGCCCAAGCTTCAATGATTACTGTACATTGAATAAAAAGTAATTCCATTCCGAATACCACAGGTATGAACAGCCACAGTGTAGGACCAGACTTAATCGCAGAATTGCCTGGATTGGGGAGATTATTGGGTGGATTAGGTTGATTAGGTGGATTAGGTGGATTCGGTTGGTTCGGTTGGCTCGGTTGATTTGATGTATCAACTCGAGGAAGTCTACACATGTAACCAAAGTTATCAGCAGTCATGAACATTTCACGGTGCTTAACAAGAGGAAAGAAAGGAACCATGTAGTCGTCTACTCTATGACCCTGATGAATTTGCTCATTCACAGGATACTGGGCATTTGTGTTCCTTTGAAGCCACTCCTCCAGTATGCAGTCAATCATTGCATGATGGCTGACAAAGATGGGGTCGCTAGAAGATGCTGCCACATCAGTCATGACACCTTTTTGTGCAGGAAGCAAATTATTGTTTAAGTGGCCCAATCCCAGAATAATGTGAATCTGTAATAATAAGAGAGTTAAAGAATTAGTGACAATATTAATGATTATTTTATACTCCTGTGGTACTTATTGACTAGGATTATACTGCCTTCAAGTATATACCTGCACTATCTACTAGCTCACCATAATAATAATATTATTTTGTATACTAGTATCACTACCATCACTCAAAATAAAATTAATGTTGGACTGACTTACACTATTGTGTATGAGCCTGGCAATGGGTTGACTTGGCTGTGATCCTTCACAATCAGAACCAATCTCACAAGAACAAGCAGGACCTCCAGTCTCACATTGGCATAATTCATCGTCAGCACAATCTTGACGCCCAGTCTGGTCATCAGTGAGTACCTTAAACCCTTCCATGTAATTTCGAAATCCAGAAGTTGAATACTTATTGTATGTACTTCCATCATAGCTCGACATTCCTGCAGCTTTGTTGACATCTTCAATAGTTGGCCAATGTGAATTGTTAAAATGGCAAGGATCTTGCCCAGAATCAGTGTGAGGACAGCGTCGAAGGCTTCCAGTGAGTTCATTTGGATTACAGATCCGTCCTTTAACATTCCAACACCTAGTTTCCCAGCCACTAGCACTGCTCACTAAGTCTATCCGAACGCTGCCATTGTTTGTAGTCACTCTAAGCTTATTAATCATGAGCTGAACAGTACCATTGTCAGTAGTCACTCCAAGCCTGTCGCTCACGAAGGGTGAGTTTTCACTGGTTTGTTGCTCCTTGCGCCAGTCCCAGTAGTGAAGTCTGAATGTATGGTAGGTATTTGGCCGTGTCTCCTTCAGCATGTACTGTAGCTCCCACTCCAACCAGAGCAGGTATTGGCGATGCCAGGTAGGAAATCCAGTAGATTCATGACCATCTATAGCAATAATAGTAGATCTATGTATATATAAGCATAATAATTATAGGGGATTGAATGGAATAAGTTTAGGATAAGGTACCTTAAGTTTGTGGGTACTAATGTTTGATTTCTCTACAGATTGGCTCAAAAATGCAAATTTTGTATATATACATGCTAACATTTGGCATTATAGAACTCTAGAATAAGACTTTGTACCATTTCCATGACGTAGCACTTGTAAAATATATTTTACCTGTAATAATTGCCACCTTTAGTATGAGCACTATCTTATAATTAGACTCCTATAGGCCAGAAAAATTTTATAACAATTTCACTTACAATCTACATTGTTATCATTATCTTTTGCTGCATAATGGTGCTGCCAAATAAAGAGATCATAGAGACTGGTCACAACTGTCTTGTTCAGTGTCCTAAGATCATGATTTGGTCCGGTAGGCTCCTGAAGAAAAACGAAATATCCAGATTGATGAGTTCTGGACATTATCAGAGTATTGATGTATTCAGTCCACTCTTGTGAAGTGAGTTCGGAAATCGGGCGTCGAGGACAGTCCATCTTTTCATTGCAGTCGCTTCCATAGTAGCCATACTTGCATCGGCTGCAATCAAATCCTGCGTAATTACCGTTGCATCTGCACACGCTTGTGTAGTAGTAAGGCCAATGATTACGCACTGTTTTGGAGTTGTATTCGCTTGTTGGTCTTGCAATATTAATATTGGTGCAGGTTCCACGATTGCCACCACAGTTATTGGGGCAACATCTTCGATTTTGTAGACTTGTATTGTCCATGCATGCCGTTGGAAATTGGCCATTGGAAGGCTGAAACATCATCATCATGGTGAATATTACACCAAATGCCACTAATCCCAAATGCAGCGACATCTGCAGT
This sequence comes from Cliona cf. orientalis, assembly GCA_963930775.1. Taxonomy (NCBI): domain Eukaryota; kingdom Metazoa; phylum Porifera; class Demospongiae; order Clionaida; family Clionaidae; genus Cliona; species Cliona cf. orientalis. Next base: position 14,168,249 of record OZ005690.1, on the reverse strand, counting down.
AATAATAATATTATTATACAGCAAATTTAATATTTACTACTATTAATGGTATAAAGAAACTATAGCTCACCTTCACCAGTCTGAATCAGTAGATACAGTAATAATATGACTATTAGACAGCAGAATGCCAGTAATAATGCAACTTTGGAGGGTATTCTCTTTTTAAACTCATTAGAATGCTGATGCACTCACAAAAATTAATAATCATGCAGCAGTACAATTGAGATGTTATGTCAACAATCTGAACCACCAATCACATGATTATTATAATTATTATTATACAGTGGCTGTACTGTGGGAGTTAACTACCATTATCTTATAGACTCGGTTAAAAATAAACTATGTTATTATCGATCCTGGACCACTGGCTGATCCTCCCCTTTTTTTGTTATGCAATTCATTGCAGATCCACTCCTTAATAGCAGCTATAGATTACATTGGTGCACACACTACTATTCATGATAGCTATTCGGAGACCACAAAAACTGAGCCCTGCTGTGCATGCTGTGGGCACATTCTTAGCACATGCATGATGAATCAAGTTAACCTTTTAATAATAATTATTATTAGCTATTATTATGCAGCATCAGTAATCACAATAATATATATATATGTAGCAGCCTGCTTATTATTATAATAATATCTGAGCTGTCCGGGCTGATACACATGCATGCTTTGATCTCCTTTCATCATAATAGGAATGCCCATTATGATTCCATTCTCATAGAAACTGTAGAGTCAGATTCACTTCAATCTTCCTGTGGTGATAAATTGGCCCCATCCTATATAATAATATTTATACCTATGATTTGCATACACACATTGATGAGTATGGAATTATTCAGAAATAATTATAATTATTATGGCATTGTGTGTGAGGCAATTATGGATGATCATGCATGATATGAAAGGAAAAATTTGCATGCATGTATCTCAGCAGTGCCGTGATGAGTGACACGTATACAGCTAGAGCCATAGGTTAGATGATTTATTATGGGTATCGTCATACTGCTAGTAATGCAATGCATGTTCGAGGGGGATGTACGATAACTAATTACAAGACTTGCATGTACATAATTATTATTATAATAAGTGTAAAGTGCCACTAGAAAGATAAAGTGCATACATTCATACACTACATATAAAACACTAAAGTGCATACATATATCATTATACACTGGTGTACATGCACAATGTGTACCTTTTAGTCCTGCCACACTGGTAAAAAATCAAGATTGTTATCATAGTATTAAGCCACAGCTTTAACAATAGAGTTATTGTAATAATATTATAAGCACTAGTACAATTTTAGTCATGATCATCAGCAGCTATGGAACTGTAAAATCCCAACTTTTTTTGTTTATGTCGTGTTTATGCATGATAGTTGATACGATTGTAATCATATTCTTGGGGAAATATTTGTTACTGCTTAGTCTAAAAGTACTTGCTGCACCTAGTCACTATAATAATAATATTATATTACTTTAAATGACAATGCTATACTATTATAATTATTATAGTGACTATAGCAAACTTTCATGTTGGTTGTACAATGTCATAATAAAAGTATTTACGTTTAACATGATTGTTATGCATATAAATGTTGTTTCAGTAGCTCCATGCAGATTGAGTCTGTACTGCTGATTGCAATTGCACTAGACAAGACCTATTCATTTATAGTAATACAGCAACTGGTATTGGCTGAAGATGAATTATTTTCTACTTGCATTATCTCTACTACTGGTCATGAAAAATGGCGAATTTACAGAAGGTATGCATATTTTTGTAGGTAATACTGCATGGTTTGCTGCAACACTACTATTATATACATGCATGTAACTTTGTTATTATGCATGCATGACATTATTGATATAATAGATTTCTAGTTAGCTACTAGATATATTATAGAGTTGTACAGCTGATAAATTGAAAGGCTTCCGAGCCAAAACGTCTTGTACAATAACTGTTGTGTGCATGCTATGTATACTGCTCATGAAAACTCCATGTGATCAATATATAATATTGATAAACATAGCAATGAGTCTGTACAGTATTATATCATAAGAAAACTTGTGTATTATTAGCTGAAGAGCTACAGCTGCTTGCAGTGATCGATGGCCACTACAGGTCAATTGCAAAGGAGAAAGGAGAACGGTGTACACAGCAATAATTATGCATAGTTGGTTGGTAGTTTAATAGCTGCAACGGACATTATGGCATTTGTACACCCCTGTCACGGTACCCTATAATATTATTTATAAACAGGCCATTCGAGATATATTTTATGTCAAAAATAGAACAGAATTTCCGTGACTCCAAATCAGTGCATCCGGGGCGGGCGTATGGCAACTGGAAATGGTCGTTTAATCACACGCTAGGTGGGTGGGAAACGGTCGTCGAATCCATAAGTTTGCAATTCAATGTTGGCGAAAATTATGCATGCTGTGATGAACGGAAACACAACAAACTTTAATAATGATGATTGTTAAAATTAGACTTGTATTGTCTTTAATACATGTACAGGCCTTCATTTATCACCACTTGGTGTTATTCATACGTGTTCAAGTGATCAAGTATTGCTGAATTGTGTCACAAACGGAAGGTACCTGGAGTGGAGCATTACCACAGGACCGAACTACTCTCGCCAAAGACTCGTCTCATCTCTAGAGATACGGGGCATACCTTCATTAAGTGTGAACCGCACTACATTCAAATTTGTCCGTGAATCAAGAGATCCGTTTAATATCACACTGTTCGTTATTAATGCTACAGTGGACTGGCAGATATCATGTACTGAGTATTTATCGTCCACTCAAAATACTTTAGAAACTACTATTAGCATCATAGAAGTGATCCAAATCATTTGTAAGTTTACTCTAGATCTATTCATTAAATCCATAGTATATAGCACATACAACATAAATATTTAATACTATTACACACAGGGTATCTTAATGCAAGTCTTGATATGATAGCTGTAGAACCATCATTTGGAGAAGATAACATCACAATACATGTACGATCATCCCTGGAGCTTGAGGGACTGCAAACTATGATAAATGGTCTCACTTATGGTGCCATATTCACTTCTTCACTTGAGGAGTCAATGAGAGTAGTTCTTGGTGGCAGTGGCAGTGAAGTGATTATACCCTACAATGTTCAGTACAACCTAACCACTTTTGCTGTTCTATGTGGCTATGAAAATCAATCAGACACCCTTAGTCTGTTTTACAGTGGGTTAATTAATTACTAAATTTTGGTGTGTGTGTGCATGATTAATAATATTATCATGGTTAGGAGGATTGAGTTTATAATAATTATTGGAGATGAGATTATTGATAACAGGAAGCTGTCATAATATTATAAGGCCAGACCAATTAAATAAGTCGTTGCATGGATTCGCTCCCTCCAATTTTTGGGCAAACGGAAGAAAAAATGTAACTAAGTTGGGTGGAGCTTATGTACAGTAGAGTGGTTTTTGTATTCTATCTTGATTCCCTGGTCCTAGATACGTAGTCATATTAGTCTGTCTTAATTAGATTGTGGTCTATAACCACCTAATTTTTTGCCAGTTTGATCTGGTTGTCCTTCAGTCTGCACTTGCTTCATCACTACTTATCACTGCCAGCCCCATTTCTATTTTCTTTCCTCTTTGTGCATTCTATAATGCAATAAATTGATTGCTTTTTTTCTTTTTTTTTCGGTCACTCGGTCCAATTTTTACCTCACAATATCTGCCTAACTAGTTATTATTTCAGCTAGTTCATGAAGTGTCAGTAATGAGGTGTTCACACACAACAGTAATAAATTATCATAATTATTGTTGTGCAGCTAACTGTGGTCCTCCTGCCCCTCCCCCAAATGGCTACGTCAGTGCCTACAACAGCACACAAGAGGGTGCAGAGGTCAACGTCACCTGTCTCAGTGAGCCACAGTGTCAGCATACGATGATATGCAGTGCAGGGGGAGAATGGGAACCAGACTTTAGTGGCTTCTGCAATAATGTGTCAGGTACATTATACGTTTAGATTTGGATATAAAAGTAATTTGATTACTACATAGGCAAGCTAGAGGAATGGGGAGGTGGTCTGTCTGGTTTATATCTTACACATGTGGTGACCTTTACCACATTCTACTTGATTTGCAGAGTCAGACAGCCTAGATCCCCTGAACCCAAACACCACTGCATCACAGTCAACCTGGATGATCATTACTATCACTATTACCATAATATCGGTTTCTACTTCTGCTCTGCTTTCAATAGTGATGCTAATCAAGCTGTGTCAGTCAAAATCTTCTGTGTCATTACCTGAACCCCACCTACCTGATGCACATGTGTATGAAACTGTGTTTCCCATGGAGGTTCAAGAGGAAAATGTGAAGCTAAATGATAATGTCGCTTACGGAACTGTACGTCAACTACCAACTGCTATATAGAATAGCTATAATAGATAAAGAGAAGAGAGATTGAGAAAAGCTGACTCTAGTTATAATATTAATGACTACACAAAGGATTGGAAGTAAAAATTTACCGCTACAATAATAATAATTGGCACTATAAAAACAATAAAAAATGATGAATGATACTAATAAAAATAGCCAGCAGTATGAAAATAAAGTCAAAAGAGAGAGGCTAGGTTTCGCAACTTATCATGACATTGTATATAGATGAGTGGCGCCAGCACAGCGGTAAGGATAACTCCCAACGAAGTCTGATTTAAGCCTCGAGCTCCTGCATATCATAACAATAAAGCATTTTTGGATTTAGAGCCATATTAGATAATCCAATAATCTAGATCCTATGTATTGTATGAATTTGCATGCTATTGTGCATATAACTTTTCTTGACCTACCCAGGCCAATTAATGTGTATCTTACATGTAGGTAATTCTTTGCATGTGCATTTACCCCAAATCTTTGCATCACAAATTTGAAAAAAAAAATCATGATGTATATAATTATATACCTGACTTGGTGGTCACTAGGTCTGGTGGTCCTTCAGTGGTATTATTAGCAGCATGGCTGGTCCCTGGGTCTGGTGGTCCTTCAGTGGTAACGTTGACAGTACGGTTGGTCGGACCATCTGTTGGTATATCAGTCCCACAGACACATTCATCTTCTAGAAAATTATAATAATAATAATACATGTATACTACATTGTTAAGACCAGTATACCTGTACATGTATGTAGCAGCTGGCTTGTCAGACAGACAGACACACATAGAATGACTACTGTAACCCTTGAACATGCACACCATGCCTTGAAGGGCTAAAAATGCATAAGTGAAAGTAGCTCCTCTGCCCCTTGGAAATTCATATCACTTTACAGCTAGTATTGTGAACATTTCTTCATAATTTTATTATGAAAAAATTGTGCATCGTATGCGTACATGCACATAATATGCATTGTACTCACCACTTTTTGTAGTGATATTTATTGTCTCTGAATCACTTTTGTCTGAATGACACAACAGTGTGAAATTCATTCTGTCTGGCCTAAGAGGAATCACAATCAGTGATTCCATGGAGCACGAATCATTCAGATGGCATATCCTACTCGTCACTTTAGCAACAATAACTGTTCTTATTCCACTCTCATTAATAGGTAGAGATAGTTCGGTTCTATTATTATTTATGAATGTTAGCATCGGTTCAATGTTCACAAAGCACCATCTTAATATGCTTGTGTTTAAAGCCTGACAAGTGACAACCAACTCGTCACCAGGACAACCGGAAGTTTCTGTGTAGTTGAGGGTGGCAATAGCCTTCACTAAAACTGGTACTGTAATAAGAGAGAGCATAGTGCATAAAATATGATAGGGAAACAGGCTATAAACATAAAATTATCACCTGCGAGCAGTATCATAGCAATCATTATGGGTGTTTTTGCCATAGTCTATCTGTTGGAAGGGAGGATCCGGAGAGAGAGAAAGCTTATCTGTGAAAATTGGAAGAAAATGTCCCACTATATGGCATAATAAATTATTTATTTATTCATGTACATGATTCTAATCCCAGATTCTTATCTATGGGGTATGTGGTCACGATCTTCACAGAATATGCATTTAATTATTGTGCATCATAATAATATTATTACAGTAATGTATTGGTTATGCTGACTCAGCAGGTAGAATCCTGCCCAGCTAATATTTACCCCGCGCGCATGCGCAAGGGGTAAAGTAATCGGTTGTGTCGTTGTCGTCGTTGTTGTCGTTGTCGTCGTGAGCACAAAAATCGCCATATTTCGAGATGTAGGCATCTAAGCGACTCGTAAGCACAAGGAATCAATCTAATTCGGCGAAAAACTAGCTTCAGTGTGCTTCAAATCAATGGATACGGTCCATGGGCGTCACAAATCGTGCTTTTTTGTTGGCTAACGTAGCCACGCCTATCGACAATGCCTACTCAATGCATAATGCATGCCCATTGTGTTTTTTGCTCATGCGCACAACTCAGTAGCCAAGAATATGACTGGTAAAGATCGTCGACATTAATAATGTGAAATCTATAGTCCATCCGCATCCGCTGACGGAGCTGAAATCTGCAGGCCCTATGCATGGCTATACTATTACAACAAAAATTAATATTAAAAGTATCAGTTCATATCTCCTAGTAGTCTTAATCTGGTGCAGAGAGAGTACTTTTTGTCACCGGGACCTCTGGTAGCTACATACAATTAAGCAGCACTTCCACTAATTTTCTGAAGTCCACAAACATAGCCATGCATACAAAAGCAATTCTATAGATTGCACAATGTGCGCGCGGGGTATGTGCTCTACAGAGCTCTAGTTTTATCTGTTGCTGAGGTTAGTCAACTCTGCATGACCTTTCACAGGCAAGCTCAGGTCCAGAGTTATTAATACATAGGCCAAGGGTTATCCTATGTAACATTGTTGCCATAACAATTTCAAATTCGACATACCCCAGGCATTTCTGTGTTTTTTAACACATCCCACTGAATGAAAGCACAAATTTAATTACATAAATTAGGCCACACTGCCCACTCATTTTCCCCGGCAACAATGCTATTGAGCTTGAGAGTCAGGTATCTTTAAGTGACGTGGCTCCCCAGTACCCACATGACCATGTACTTAATTATTGTGCCGATGAGGTAACTGCGTATACATGACAGATGTATAATGTAGTACGACCACAAGTAGGTCCTGGATGATACCAATTCGGAGAAGCTGCACTAGGAATAAGTATGTATGTGCTGGCCGGATATTAAATCATTGAGTAATGCTCTCCCGAAGATTAGCTGTTGTGTGCCCAAGCATCAAAACTTATCCATTAAGTTTAATGGAAGTATATACATGACTGTCTACAGGTCTTACCTCACATAACGTAAATACACGTAATTCTTGGCATGTGCGTTTGCCATTAAGGGATACAATGCATATGCTTCGGGAATCCCTGTTTATATGTGAACACCTATGGCTGTCAAAACTGCTGCTATCACTGCATAATTGTGCACTAGATAGTACATACGTACATGCACCTGCATCAGAGAGAGAGAGAGAGAGAGAGAGAGAGAGAGAGAGAGAGAGAGAGAGATGTCCTCTCTCCCAGGCTCCTTAGTACATTTACTATGCTAATTCAGTTGATTATACATGTATGCCCTTCACCTCAGTTAGTAAAAACGATAATTTCACCCTTTCAGCTTCTTGCCAATTACAAGACTAAGAAAATTGAGAGGTCCATGCTAGCCTCACTCAAAGTACAGTAGTTGGTACATTGAGCTAATCATTTGACATCTTGAGGTTGACCACATACATAGAACTCTGTAGTTGACAAGCAAAGGTACACTCAGAGGTACACTATGAGTACCAGCTATGCCCACAAATATTGTTCATATGCACATCTGTAACTATTGGGTGGATGGTCTGTGCACTTCAATGTTTTAGTTGTACAAGGGATGACCCTCTGGTATACATACATGTACATAATAGCGGTAATGTATACACACGTACACATGTGTGAACATGTTGAGCCATAGGCCATAAACATGTACATGTACATGCACATGTACATGTACACATGATCATTGGTTACATCGTAAACACATGTAGCTACCTGTGTGTGAGATACAGTTGTCAATGCTCCATTGTAGCTGAGCTGTTGATATCAATGGCATGCCAAATGTAGTAGAGTAGTGGGGGCTCGTCCCCAGGCACACCGATGTTTCAATTACATGCGAGAAAAGAGGACTCCGAGGAAACTTATCACGTACGTGACATCAGGTGAAACTGACTTACATATAATATGGGGCACACACGCGTGTGCAGGCTCCATCTACATGTAGCTATAGCGTGCAAGGTGCTAGGGATCGATGCTCCCATAGCCTCGTCTCTAGCCATGCACTCTGATCTTTTCAACTGCATGAGCAGTGGTCACTAGGATAGATATTTATATAATTACTAGGTATAAATACACACACATAACATAACCCCCCCCCCCCACAACACACATATAGCTAAATACAAATGTAGTGTTGTTCTTCTTCAGTTTCCATATTCAATGACAAACAGCCTTGCTTATTAATAACATCCACTGCATGTGGAAACTGGTTGGAATATAATAAGGACAATATTATAATAACGCACTATGTCGATTACATGACCAACCAAGAACCTCCCTGCGAAAACAGCTACATGCATGCATGCATGTACAACAGTGTAACATGTATGTGTCCCAGGGACTTCAAATAATATAATACTATTAGTTGCCCCTACATGTATAGTTGCAGTGTTCTCCCCAGGAAAAATTTAAGGCACGATAGTAGGGCATAGCTTGGGTGGAGACTGTGGCCACATCAAAGCTTATGGATTAGCACTATTCCCACATCAAAGGGAATTCTGAACTGAAGGCTTGTTGGGCCGACATGCCTTATATAGGTATGCTGGGGAGAACACTGAGTTGTATGTGCTCTTTACCCTTAATTGAGACACATGTACATGTACATGTGCATATTATATTATAATTATAGTTAAGCATCCTTTCTATGTATTTTAGAATCCCAAACTATATACACGTACCTGAACAAAAATGACTATAATAATATAATATTATGTGCATGTACCCTCTCTTGATTGCTCTCATACATGTATTCTCAATATCACACATGATCAGATGACGTCCACATAATGTACTAATGGGAGCCAAAGGCACGTGCAGCAATGAGCCCATACAGAAACACATGTTTACGGCACTAAGCCCGATACCAAAAGAATTCAGACTGCCACCTGGATGAGACCCAGTTGATGGCCTTTGCTTAACGCTTGTACAACTTATGCAGCTGACAAAGGCTTCCAAGAAACATTTCATATGTTACATGTAACTATTACGTACTATGTACGTAATAGTTAACATGGTCTTGTGCGATGAACAGCAAGCTCATGGTAGTTGACCACAGTATTGTACCCGTTTCTCAAAAACATTTCTATTTCTGACCAGTGCTGATCTGCATGAAAGCAGGTTATACACAAAAAAGAAACAGTGACTATATTAGCTCAATCCAGGGACTAGTAGGAATCGTGTAACTTGTCTATATAGTGAATCCCACCTTGCAGACACCTGGACATCTATACATCTATGCTGTTGCAGGCAGTTATGTACATGTACAAGTCACAATCCAGTGAGCTTGTGCATAGGCCAACATGTATTACGAATAAGGCATATGCTCCTATACAGAACTAGAGACAGGTAACTATCACTACTCCTCTGAAATATTTATCATGCACATACATGTATGCACGTAAGGCGTAATTTAAAAGCAATCGGTTTTTCTGTCTGTCATCCATATGAAAATGGCCTGATTAAGAGATGTAGGGTCCTGGGTGGCAATCGAACTATTGAACATGGCAAAAAAAAAAAAAACTGACTTGGCTCGGCTGATACTGGCCTTGAGGGCTAAAGTGCTTGATTTAGCGATGGTCACACACCAATCAACCACACCTACAGCTGATCACATGCTTTCTGCTCATGCGTTGTCAACAGTTTGTAATTAGCAGCAGGATGCACATGCAATGCATGTGGACCGGGTATGTGCTCTAGAGTCTAGTTCCAACTGAAGTGCACCCATCTGTGGCTCCAGTCTAGTGTGTGGGTAAATCCAAATGACAACAACCCTTGACATTTAGCTACACAAAACTTGGTACATGCATAATATCCCCACTAATCTTCAGTGAATTTTAGTGTCATACATTGTATGGCTCCTGTATTACAACCACAGTTACATAATCGATCATAAGTACTGTCTTAATTATGATTTACGATATGTGACTATGAGAAAAGGGACTATTGGCATAAAGTTTCATTTTCTAATAATAGCTAAAATGTGGGAAAAAATGAAGATCTCTCAATTTTCTATTTCCTAGTTCATTAGAAAATGTAGTTTTTGCTTCATATTGATACTCTATGTTTGTAGTTGGAACATGTGAACTGTAGTTACGGGCACATAATATATTATTTGCTCAGATACATACAACTTAACACAAAATTTAATTAAAAATGCGCATTTTCTGAAAAACGAATGTATCTACCCGAGTGCATAAAAATGGTCATAACTCCACTTGTGATCAATGTTTTTATATGAAACTTGTACCATTGTATCAGGAGCACATGAAGAGAAGGAGCGTACATCTTAGACTAGAAATTTATTGAAAAATAAAGTAAATTGTATCAATGTCTTGTGACAGCCTCAACGAATAAAGAATAAATCTAACTACACCTAGAGATAATTTTAGTGGGTGCTATACTATACCAAGTAATTTAAAAGTGAACACCGTAACCATAAATAATTATTATTGATAAAATATTCAAAAACTTCCATATAATATATGGTAGTTTTCTAACTTGCCAACCTTAACATAATTATTACGGTCATTTTTGCTACTCCCATTAGTAGTCAGTATTACTTTATTTTTCGATATTACCATGGACTGTATATACATGTATGTCTCCTTCTCTTCATGTGCTCTTGATTCTATATAATAATATTATTATTCACCACGAATGGTCCCTTTTCTCATAGCAGGTCATATATTATGCCACTTATACCTTATCAGAAGCTCTTTCAAATGATCCGCTAAACATGAAAATTTAATTATGTTCAGGTCAATGGTCATCGCCTGCGTTTGACACAATACTACTCCGTTTTTTTAAAACAATATTACATAATACAATTCCACTCTATTCTCTCATCCCATGGCAGTCCCAAAACCAAATCACACCGGGAAAAATTTTTTTTAAATCTATTTTGAGAAGGGCAGAGGTCAAACATAGCCAAAGTACATACATCATCCAATGATGTTTGGCATGAACATTTATTGGTGCATGACTGTTCATATTGTCTCCACAGCTACTTTTGCCATTGCAGGCACGAGATATCATTCTAGGTTGAAGAAAGGTAAGTTGGGCAAGACCAAGTATTCAACCGAAAAGTTCTTCATCCACACTATAATTGGTTATTAATACTCCAGACAGAAAGTTGGGATGTAATTTTCTGTTTCAGAGGGGACAGATACCAATGGTCTAGAGGGACAGTTTTTCTAGATACTATTAAAATGGTAGGGGGAGGGAATTGTTTATTCCAGTCATAGACGGTCTGGTTGGGGGGGGGGGGGGGGGGGGGGGGGGGGGACCACCACTAGCATGACAGATATGCACACATACCTTGCACTGTCTGATGGAGAATACCGGTAAATGTACACTGTAGCTAGGGTTCTTCTTCTCGTCAGGCGGTTGAAACGACGATCACAATGTTGTCGAACACATCCGGAACGTAGATACAATCTGAAAGACACAAGACAACACTATACACTATGAAACTAGAGCTCTGTAGAGCACATACCCCGCGCGCTCTTTAGTACTGCAATAATCTGATCTGCGGCATAGCTGTTTTATGACCTGCATGACGACCCTTTCCAACACGGAGCTTGAGCATGCGCAGTCGCATCTAAAAGAGTAGGTGTGGTCGATAAACCACAGGCATGTTGAACAGAAAATGCACGATTTGTAGCACCAGTAAGCCTTATTGAGCAATTCGAAGCCGTACAAACCAGTTTTTCACCGATATCTACCGATTGGTTGTGCTTACAGTTACAGCACACACAGACGCCTAGAACTCGAAATCTGGCGATTTTCGTGCCGATCAACGACGACAGCAGAACCAAATCCAATCAATATCTGGAACCAACATTCAGCAATAATTATTGCTAAAATTAGGTGTGATCGATTTAACGATGCTTATTGCATTATTTAAGTTAGAAAGTGATTTTTCCACAGCATTAATATTACTGTCTCCTGTGTAACAATAATAATTTTCACAACGCTAAGGCGTGACAAACTAAATTCACAGTTTATCGTCACAAAGATTTCGATTTTGCATGCGGGCGGGCGGTCATTTTTCATATTTCAAACCAGTAGAGAGTGCTGGATAGCTATGCTCGAACCTCGAAATCGCCGACGCCCCGCCCTCTAATTAACGCGATCGGTGGGTGGGGCTCAAAGTGCCATATGTTTACTGTATTGAATATGAAATCTGAAAAATTTTGAGAAAATCTGAAAATCCATGCGGGCGGTGACGATAAACAGCGAATTCAGTTTGCCCCGCCTAATAGTAATGTTGTGTATATCAATAATATTATTATGTTGTCAGAAATCAACTCGGCATACTGGTGAGGACATAATACCAGTTCATACGTATGAAATGGAACATAGAAGAACCTACCCATTCTTATACCTCCCTATAATTATTTCAACCTTCAAAATGATTATACCAATCACAATCCATACATATCATGGCTGATTATTTATTTTAGTGATTCATCATTAAATTTTCACAATGTCATTGTCAATTCAACAATAATAATCATGGCTTTAATTCTGACTGACCAACTAGTACTGTACTTGTGTGTATGTATATAATATTATGCCGAAAGAAAGACTATAGTGGGAATGAGTCCAGAGTATGTACCTTCAATGTACCCCCCTCCCCAGCATTCAGCTTCGATGAAAATTAATAAAATAATAATAATAATTATGACAGTTAGTCATGTTATTACCATATAATGGAAGGAACTGAGCAAAGTAATCAAAATGAACATTAATGTTATCATCTTTAACAACTACATGTACTATTGCTTTGTCTTGATCAATTAACTGTCGTTAGTCCAGGGGGCTGGTTTCTGATGCTGGCATGACCTGGGATCTTCTTTAATAAGGCCCCTCCAAATCAATTAGTAGTTTCTCATCCCCTCTGAGCTCAAAATCGATGCGGGCGGGCGGTGGTAATGGTCGACAATATGTGTAATTTTTTATGGAAATGGTCGTCAAAATCGCTTGCAAAAAAAAAGGATGCGGTATACTTTTGCATTGTGCTCCTAATCACAAAATGCATACGGGCGGAAATTAAGGGGGATGAGAAATTACTAATTAATTTGGAGGGGAGGGGCCTAATATTTATGGGCTGTTCATAGGCCTGAAATACATACAGTGACAATAGTTATCACGACTACACACAAACACATACACACTTGCATACACATACACTCAGCACAATAATGCACAAGACCCTCACCACTAAATACATGCATATAATTAATATAGCATGGCTCCTCAAGAAGTAATATTATCCAGATTGACAGGTTTTGGACATTATCAGAGTCATCCCACTCTTGTGGACTGAGTTCAGAAATCTGGTGTCGAGGAAGGAGCGACCGCCTTTCGTTGCAGTCGTTTCCATGGTAGCTATACTTGCATCGGCTGCAATCAAATCCTGTGTAATTACCGTTGCATCTGCACACGTTTTTGTAGTTGTGGGGCCAATTATCACGCACTAATCCCAAATGCAGTGATAATAATTATTATCTACAGTAATAATGATACTGTAACAGTGATTTACTATTAATGATGTAAAGAAACAGGCTCACCTTCACCACTTCACTATAACAACAATACCGATCGGTACGTAGCCAACTACATATGACCGTGCAGCAGAATTTCCCGGATAATAATGCAACTTTGGAGGGCCGGCTTTCTCAGTTTTTAAATTCAACAGATGTGCCCATAAATTTAATATACTGAGTGGTATGATCAAACAAGTAGCTGATGCAAGGAATAATATCACGTGAACAGTGAGCCATGGCAAACATGCTTTCATGTTCCATGTTTTTGAAAATCAACACACTGCATACTAATGTTGGTGATTTAATAATATTATTCAGGTACCCTATCCTAGGTATATAGCAATTGATACACATCCTGGAACGAATCAAAACTGTGAACCAATTATTGTTTGCATACGTTCAAATTCCCATCTACTAGGAAATCAAAACACTATTACATGCATGTAACAATAATCATGAAATTTCCTTATTAGGTAATCATGCATTTTGATATACCTAGGTTATGAATGACATGCAGTGAACCAAAAAACAATGTCATGTGCTTGCATGTCCAACCAAATTATTAAAAAGTTAATGCTGGGCTTGGATCATTTTAAAGAGTATATGATTACCACAATAAAATTTAATGATTAAATGCCCAATGCAGTGACATTAATTTTGTAATAATAAGAATACTAATATCTTTGCCATTGCATTGATAACTGGTTTACCAGTTAAATTATAGCTTTTCCCCACTATAAATTAGCTATAATTAAATTTTTTATGATGATAATTTAGTGATTCATTTTAATACACTTAGCTAGGTGCACATTATGTTCCAGAAAGAAAACCCAGCTGAATTTAATCTGAGCATTCAGATAATTTCTGACCTGCTATGAGAAAGGGACCGTCAAGAATTTTGGGACAATGTCCAACTTGTTTTCTATACACTGACAACAGTTACTGTGTTTTAGATGAGATAGCAGTTGGGACTTTGGCATAATAATAGCTGTCACAATGTCATGTACTCCCAAATTAAATGGTTGAGTTTTTTGGAGCCAGTCTAGATTTATAGCATAATAATATGCATCATCACGTTGGATCATTCTTAGCACCGGATGAATATATATTATTAGTGATAAATCACTACCCAAACAGAATGCATGCTGCTATAAGTTACGGTACAACTATTAGCTTGCAAATTATAAAATCTGATGGCTGATCCCACTGGACTTAAGAGTATACCACAGCCATCAAATGCTGGTGGCACTAATGAAGCCTCCCAAGACCAGCAGTCTGGATCACAAAGTGATTCTGGTGGCACTAATGAACCCTCCCAAGACCAGCAGTCTGGATCACAAAGTGATTCTGGTGGCACTAATGAACCCTCCCAAGACCAGCAGTCTGGATCACAAAGTGATTCGGGTGGCACTAATGAACTCTCCACTGTCATAGATCCTGGTCTGTGTGCACTTATGATATCATCATGCTTTTGTACTAGCAATAATGCTGAAGAAGAGCCTAAAGCAGTACGTAGTCTCTACAGGATAAGCAAAAAAGATTCCGACGCAAGTACAGATAGTGAGTCTGCAGCTAAAAGCACGTCAACACTAGATGTTGGCTCACCCTCTGCCTGTACCAAATGTACCTTTATTTGCTTGACTACTTTAGTTATATTGTTCTTTGTTATCAGTAGCCTGGCTTTGACTATCCGACTCATTATTGGAGAGTTTTTGTGCCGTAAACCATCCATTAACGGTGTGCTGCTAAATTACACTGACGACGTTTACTTCGACCGCCTATCTGATATTTTGCTAGTTCCAGTGGGATTTCTCCACGTTCCGGAACACTTATATTTTTTCATCTACCTCTATAAGTTCCTACAGTCCTATAAAGAATGGACTAAATGCTACAAACGAGCATTGCAGATAAAGATGAAAGAATTTGTGAACAGCAAAAAGAGAAGATCAGTTATCTATGTGGCGGTGATTGTGATTTTTATGCTTGTGGGATTAGGTTTGCCTCCCCTTTGCATTGCCAGGGTATATTATGAAAACAGCGATGAGGAAGTTGAGCAGTGTAGCAGAAAGTTCTCCATAACTACGAGAGTTTTAACTCACACCTATCATATTATTTCTTTCTTTACAAATGGAGTGGCTGTGATTGTGCGTGCTATAATGGTACTCTTTACAGTTTTAGTTGGAGTCATGTGGCGGAAAGTTCACCCTAAAAAACTGGATGAAGATGATAAGCAACCCAGTTCTGAACCGGCAAATGCAGCAGCTGTCTCAAATCTCTCAAATGGTGAGAACTTCAAGGCTGTCTGTGAATGGCATAGAAAGTACCTAAATGAATACGCTGCCATAACTGAACATGTGACTCCCATCTACAAGATCTTTCGATCTTTCTTTGTCCTTCAGTGGATCATTCACCTATTTGGTCTTTTCTCGCACATTGCTCATCTCCTCCGACCTTGGATTCGCTATGGGCAGGTCATTAACGCTGACAAGCTTATCGTCACACATCAAATCTAGCTACCAGTTCCTGTTCATCCTGTTTGACGGGCTAGCTCTTGTCATTGCCCACATCTGTGCACTGAAGATGAACTCTTATTTGCGACGCTACATTCGAGAGGTGCAAAGGAAACAACTGGCCAATGCAAAAGGTAATGTGCAGTACAGTCTCACACATCTTTTTCTTATCCAAAACGAGAGTGTGTCCAAGTCAAGTTTCACCCCTCGAATTCCAGGAACAGGACTGAGCATTTCAATCAATAGTCCAACCTTTGTTGTTAGCATTGTGCTGAGCACTTTTGCATTGATTGGAGCAATGGTTGCATTTTGAAACTATTCACTTAAGGATCGATTTTGTGTGTTATAATATTTACTACTTGTATTGTTCAACTTGATTGGACTGAACTGTGTGTAAATTATTTGGAGGAAAATTGTGATCAATTTACCATATTATTTTCCTGTTATTGAGTGCATATGCTTATATCTCCACAGAAAGAAAACTTGCGCTTAAATAACGAAGTGCGCCAAATAGCGAGTTAGTAGACTGAATTAACACCAGTATTGAAAGCTATCACTGTTAGAGCATCAATAACCATTGTTGATGCTCTAACAGTGCAGATAGATAAAAATAGCTTTCAATATCATGATCAGATTCTGGTGTTTGTAGAGATGGGTGATTTGGGAATAATATGAAACGATTGCCATATCCCTAGTATATAGCTTCATTGCATGTATATGGTAAAGGGTCACTATGTATGTAAGTAGCATCCTTAATTAAGTTATGCAATGTTACGTAATCGTCAAATGCTTTAAAGTGGAAATGAAAACCTACGAAATACTTCTAGAATCATTTTTGCCTGAAGATTCACAGTGCCATGGAACACCAAAAATTCAGGGATGAATGAGGTGTAGGTATTACATTCACCAACACATCAATTAGTATAATAATATAGGCTAACTGAGAGAATAAAATTTAATACCCAATGATGAGTTCTTTCCTAGGAACGCACCTCTGTAACTCCCTGAACCTTGAGAAGCATGCATCTACATGCTGGCTGCGCCGTATGTACTATGCATGGTTTAGCGACTCGCTTGAATAGTTTGCAGTCAACTTCTCATGGTAATGTACACAGCAAAATGAACAGCACATGCTTAGCTATCATATTATAGCTAGCAAAGGAGCCCTAGCGGCACAAAGAAAGAAAATGCTGTGACAGATGAACAGGAGAACCAGACAAATCAGCTATATATACACAAATTAATTAGAACACACACAAACATGAGACCAGCTAGGAGCTTCTTTCAGTGCAAGGGATCTGAGGATGCAGCACGCTATATAGTATTCTTGTTGACGATCTTTACCTACATTATTGCAAAGCCCAGAGCTAGAGGGAGAATAATTTTACGCAGTCACCCGTGACGGGATCGGGAAATTCCTTATCAGTGTATACGCGGACGTAGCCCTAATTCCACTTATAGGCATCATGACCTTTACCATTAATTTTGGGTGCCAACACTGCAATTATTGGAGCTTAGCTGGCATGCAATAATCTTTTTACTCAGCATCATAACATATCAAGTTGCTGCAATTTGGGGTATGTGAATTCGGTGGACTGGAATGGTGGAATGGAACGGTGGAGTGGACTACTGGAGTGGAGTACTGGACTGGAGTACTGGAGTGCCACACCCACAAAGACTAGTTCGACACTAAAAAGGCTGCCACTAAATCTCCCCATTGGCAATCATCTAGCTAGCCAATGCACGTACATGCTAGCATCCCCTTAGTATGATTAGAGCGGCAGGACCCGGAGTAGCCTCGTCCCCAGGCTCCCATGAGAGCCTGGGGATGAGGCTAGACCCGGAGGCACACTGTGTGACACAATTAAGGTACCATTAAATTGCGTGGGCGTGAGGTGGGGGATATGACACCTAAACCACATCAAAGTCATTAGTGAGGTGCATGTTGTGTAACCACGCCCTTTTAATTGCACAGGTCTCAGGGGTGTGGCTGCTAGAGCCGGAAGTGTTCATTTAATATCCTCCATGGACCGGAAGCCGAGCCGGAAGGGAGGGGCCAGGCCACGCCCAAAACAGCCCCACCCTGTTCCCCAACGACCACCATTCTCAATCAAGTGCCTACTAACCACCGGATGTCCACCGGAAGCCCACAATCAATCCCAATTAAAACACACAGCTTCCTCAAGGCCAAAACACACACAAACACTTGGAGGCCGTTCTGCCACACCGCCCACGCAAGAGCTCACCTCATTTCCTGTGTGGGCGGAGTAACAACACGTCATCGCAACCACATCCACTTCAAACCATCGTCAGCTTCCGTCCAGCCGTACAGGCCCCTCGATCGCACCGCCGTACAGTGCCGGACATGGCCTCACCTTTGACCTCCTGCCACGCCCCCAAAGCCTCCTGGACGGGTTCAAAGGTCACCACCGCATCCGGGACACGCCCACCTATCGCCGCAGCCAAGTCCCCGGCCCCGATGTCCAAGCACTGGCCTGTGAAGCCACGCCCAATCGGAAGCAATAAAACCTGCATTAACGCACACGCACACACTCCACACAGTGCCAGGAACACGCCCACATGCTTAATTAGGCCTAATTAGCTTGCTTTTTTTTTTTTTTTTTTTTTGTCGTTGCGGTTAATAGTTAAGCAAGAATGCTTTGATCTTGCTTTGATGTGGGCAATTACCGGCCTTTTCTTCAGGGGCCACTTCCGGTCGCTAATTACACGCGCATAATCCTCCCTGGCCGATTCTGGACACGCCCACCTTCGACCAAAAGCACTCGTATGGCCTCTTCGGCCACGCCCCTTCACGATTCGCTAATTGAATTAGCCATTCCTGACGCTCACGCCCACGCAATTAAATGGTACCTTAACAGTGGAGCTAGAGGTCACAGTACTACAAGCCCCAGAGCCTGAAAGGGACTCAGAAGACTCATCTATGGTAGACTATACCTCAGTGAACTCATAAATTCGAGTACACTATTAAATGGCATGAACCAGGGATGATGCTAGCTACCCGACTCTTGTGACTGCTGCCAGACTCAGCATAATCTGATGATGCCTAATCTGAGCATAGATTAGATGAAGGTCTGTATTGTTCAGTGTCAAATTTGTATCAGAGAAAGTGGTGTTTCTTGGTCAGACGTAGTCCAGTCCACTGTCTATACACTCCTGACCCTAGAGGCATGTCCTGTAATACATGTAGCTACATATCAGTGACGTGTTCAGCCACCCGGGCCAGGCTTCGTCAATATTGAATAATTTGATATCCTCTTTGTGAATCAGGAATAGGTACCCATGTACATGTCCTAATTCTATTTTAATACCATTTAGTCTATTTATAATCTAATAGAGCCAGCTATACAAGTCAGCAAGTGAGTCTCTGATAACAGCCTCATTCTGACTAGTCTGGGGTACTAGCCCCTTGCGAAGGGCTGGTACCCAGACTATATTCTGACATCATGACCAGCTAGGTAGACCAAGTGCTCATCGATCTTCTGCCAGCCTTTTAGCGTTTAAAAATCAAATTTGCATGGAAGTTGGACCAAATTGTGCATTTGTGGGCGTGGCACTCCAGTAATCCAGTCCAGCACTCCACTCCAGTAGTCCACTCCACCGTTCCATTCCACCATTCCAGTCCACCGAATTCATATTCCCTGTAATTTGGGACTCTTGAACAGCACAGGACGTACTTGCATGTTATTAGGATCACTCCGTGCATGCACTATTATTATTGTAACAGTTTTTTTTTTTTTTTTTTTTTTAGTGTTTAACAAGGCGACCTGAACACTAAGCAGAAAAAAAAATTGTCCAGAAAACCACATAATACACCTAGGATGCACAGTAGAGCTAATGCAAGCCGCAGGCAGCCTAAACTTAAATTTTGTCAAAAAGTTGGTAAAAGTCGTCAGAAATCCACATAATACACCTAGGATGCACAGTAGAGCCTTACAAAGCAAGCAAACAACCTATACTCCAATTTTGAGAGTTTTTCTAAATAACGCACACCACGGGAATTTCCCGTTTTTCACGTAGCGCGTGGGCGGAAAACATTGCAAACGTATGGCTTCCCTATACAAACATATGGAAAACTTCAAAGGACCGTAACTTTAATTCTAAGGTGTGAATCAAAATTCCGCTTCCAAGAAATTTCCAGGCACGATCCATTCTGCGTGCTCATATGAATAGTTTGTCGTGAATAGCTTCCCAGAGTCTCAAACATTATTTACATTAAATCTTTTTTTTTTTTCTACTTAGTGTTTAACAAGGCGACCTGAACACTAAGCAGAAAAAATAATTGTCCAAAAACCACCGTATAATCGAGCTGGGTGCATAGTGGAACCATACAATGCAAGCAGGCAGCCTAAATTTCAATTTTGTCAAAAAGTTGGTAAAGGTCGTCACGTTTATGTGCGCGCGTGGCCCCGCCCCTCACGTAGCGCGTGGGCGGAAACATTGCAAATGCATGGCTTCCCTGTACAAACATATGGGGAAACTTCAAAGGGCCGTAACTTTGATTCTAAGGCATGAATCAAAATTCCTGAAGGTCAAATCTCTGCATTCGATCCATTCTGCGCGCCGGTGCAAAAATTATGTCCCCAAATGCTCCCAGTTCCCCCCTGAATTAATTAATTAAAAATCTTTTTTTTTTTTCTACTTAGTGTTTAATTTCAAGGAGACCACACAACAAGCAGAAAAAAAATTGTCCGGAAACCATGATATAGTTGAGCTGGATGCTTAGTAGAGCCATACAATGCAAGCAGGCAGCCTATACTCCAATTTTGGCCAAATTGGGTGAAGGTCGACACGTCTATGTGCGCGCGTAGCCCCGCCCCTCACGTAGCGCGTGGGCGGAAACATTGCAAATGCATGGCTTCCTATACAAACATATGGGGAAACTTCAAAGGGCCATAACTTTAATTGTAAGGTGTGAATCAAAATTTCCCGCCATCAAAATTCTAGTTTTGACCCATTCTGCGTGTCCATGTAAAAATTATCCCCCCAAGTGCTCCCAAACCCCCCATGAATTAGATTATTTAATTATTTAATTATTTAAATTTGCTTTTTTTTTCTACTTGTTGTGTAATTTCTCTATAATATTTATGCAAAGCAATGGACACACAAATAGCAAAAATATGTGCTAATATTAAATGTGAGCCCAGAGATTATTCTTAAAGTATGGTATAGATGAATTAATTAAGGTTAGGGGTAAAGAATTCCATGTACGTATACTTCTAGGTACAAATGAGTAATAAAACTGATTGGTATGAGCAAATACAGATTGAAAATATAATTGAGGAGCCTGAGCCAAAATGGCAGTTGATCTGGTGACCCTTTGACTTGGTGATTGAGAACAGAAAATGTTAGGTGGAAAACACATCATATTATGAACAATCTTAAACATGGTAGACATATCTATGAAGATTCTCCGGTCCTCATGTGACTGCAGCTGGCACATCTCTAGCAGAGTCTCATAGCTCTCGTTCCAGTTCTTTGTACACATTCTCAAAGCAAATTTTTGCACTCCTTCAGTTACAGTTTGAATTAAGCCATTAATTTTGAGCAATCAGTTTTGAGCTTCTCATTACTATATATGTGAAACTCATCTGAAGGATGTACTACAACATACTGAGCATACTACTATTGATAATGGCTAGCTATACAAAAAGTAAGAATATTATAATAATATTGAGTGTGTACAGTAGAGTTTCAATAATTTATCAATGCAATATCATTATCTATTATGGGTGATATTAAATCAAGACCCCATGTACGTGCCTAAATTATGTGCAAATTCAGACTTGCTATAATATTGAGTGTGTACAGTAGAGTTTCAATAATTTATCAATGCAATATCATTATCTATTATGGGTGATATTAAATCAAGACCCCATGTACGTGCCTAAATTATGTGCAAATTCAGACTTGCTATATTATAATAATATATAGATACCGGTAATTATGTATGTTATACAGTGGAATCGACAACTCTTAAAGTGTCCAGATATTATTATACTCATTTCAGGGGGGGTATTGTATAAGGGTTCCACTGCATTTACGTACGCTTCTAATTATCATACTCGTGCATTGTTGCCAAAATTGAATTTTATGCCAAGTTAAGATGTGCTCAATTATCATAATAATAATAATATTATTTACTGTTTGCATGCACATACCGGTACCTGTATCAAGCCAAGAATGATTGAAGCTGAAATTGGAGAGTATCAGAATCTACGGTGGCCCAGAAGGGCCATCCATCTTTGCAATTTTTTGAAGTTACATTTTGTAAACTTGTAGTTTTTCAATTTTGCACTTTTGCAAACATGCAGTTTGTCAATCAGGCACTTTTGCAAACTTCCTGTTTATCAATTTGCATTCAGTAGCTACCCCAACAGTAGGGACGTGCAGTAAGATCTAGATAAACCATACCATACATCACAGCCTTGATTTATACAGTCGTCCAGAAGGGCCATTCCATACCATAAAAATTTAATAGGTGGCAGAACCAGGAGGAGGGGTGAGGAGGCCATGATCATGACCGCCCCCCCCCCCCCCCCCCCCACACCTACACACACTTTTTTGAAGGCTGACACACCCACTTTTGCCTTGTAAATACGATAAACTTGTCAATTTTATCAGTCTGCAATAGCCTTTTATCATTTCTGAGTCAAAAATATGCTAGTTTTATTGTTGCTCTCCTTGAAATCGACTGGCTTTTCCTGTTGTTCATCGTTGTTTCTTCATTTTCACGGACGCGTTATCGCTAACTAGTGGGTGTGGCTTAAAATTTTGCACGCGCGCGCAAAGCGCGTGGATCTTGGCCCCCTCATATTCAATAGTATGCTTTCGCTGCCTATGCATAATATTTCAAAGTTCAATTTTGCTACTTTTCAATCTTGTACTTTTGAAAACTTGTATTTTTTCAATTTTGCATTTTTGATGCAGTCTGCCAACATCGCACTCTTACAAACTTGACAACTCAAACCCGATCAGCTAAGATTCAGTAAAAATGTATAGGAGATGCACATGCATTGTACAAACCTACGGTGGCCCATAAGCCAGAGGGGCCATCCATCTTGTAAATTTTCGAAGTTGCATTTTGCAGAATTGGATTTTTTTAAATTTTGTATTTTTGCAAAGTTGTATTTTTTCAATCTTGCACTTTTGAAAACATGCAGTTTGCCAAACTATAAATCTAAGACCAAGTAAAAATAATTGTGAAGTGTATGCCATGACTCGGATTCCCCACACACGTACACACACACACACGCACACACTAGTTGGCTATAATATTCATAACGGTTACCTTGTGGTGACATAAGCTCACACCCCCTGTCATCAAGGCTGTATCAACATCAAGGCCACTTTGCACTATTAGTCTTGTATCAATAATTATTATGGCATCATTGATTCCCATTTGAAGTTGATAAACCGATAATGGATTTCTTTGCTTCTATGCGGACTGATAGCAACAGTTAGCTACTGAGAGTGATGTCACTTCTATTAGCTAGATGTGACTATAATTTTATAATGGTGCTGCTACGCCGACATTGTAGTGTGCACCACGGTTATATGATGTGCATCTCTTGTGCATACACATCATAGTTTTCACTAAATCTTACTGTATGTCCTTTACTGTTGGGGTACTGAATGCAAATTAAGGCTAGTAAAAAGGAAGTTTGCAAAAGTGCCTGATTGACAAACTGTATGTTTGAAAAAGTGCCTGATTGACAAACTGCATGTTTGCAAAAGTGCAAAATTGAAAAACTGCAAGTTTACAAAATGTAACTTCGAAAAATTGCAAAGATGGATGGCCCTTCTGGGCCACCGTAAGAATCTGATATCGTTAGCTCTCTCCAAAACATGCCACAAACATGTGCATGTAAATGACATTTTTTATGATTGCTGTATATACACAAATTTTACTAGTACTATAATAATAGGTTGTGATTTATCACCACCGGAAGTGGTACATGTGTGTAGAGGCGGACAAGTCTCATTTTCTTGTGTCACCAATAACTTCTTGGAGTGGAATATCACAGCTCATAACTACATTGGTCTGAAACTCATCTCCTCTGGAGGGAGCACAGACCCACTCACAGTCAACTACACCACATTTCTGTTTACCCGAGAATCGCAACAGCCACTGAATGTTACATTGACCATCGTCAATGCCACAGTTGACTACAGGGTAATTTGTCACTCAGGTGCATTAAGGACTGTCTAGGCATCAGTCAGCACAAAATTGACATTCCGCGGTAACCGCATTGACCACGCGTTGGTGCTTGTATTGCACCTATGTGGGTCAAAGTTCAATTGCACTGCTTAGTCAGCAGAAATGGCTGCTTCAAAGCAAGAGAGGTAGATTGAAGATGCGGCGAGGAAGACGATACCTGAAGCTTACCTCACGGACATAGAAAGGTTCTTCCTGATGTACTGAGATAATTTAACGGAGCGCTTGTTTTGAAATACTTCCCATCACTAGTTGTAAGCCCTAATAGTTGGTTCTAGACCCCATCAAAACCCTGTTGCTACTCCCTTCATGGGCTAGCTATCAAGTAGTCTCGTAAACCAGACCCCTATTCCGCAGATGCAACTTGATACACCCAGCGATGCGGAATAAGGGTCTGGTTTACGAGACTAGCTATCAAGAAGCGCTCCGTTCAGAAGTTAGTTTAGGTCATTGAGAAAGTATAGAAGTTGATAAGGCAGGCTGCCTCTGCGAGAGTAGTGTACCAGTTTGGGAAGCCACTAAAGTGTGAGTGACGTCATTTAGTGGGCGTGACTGCTGTTTTTGGACAGAGCAAGGCTAGTACTTTCTGTTGACTTTCAATTAATGATGCTCACAAGTGGAGATATCAGGATCTGGAATACTCCTATAGTTGTAGCCATTGCTGCCCTTCCCAGTCCTTAATGCATGCACCTGAGCATGTGCACCCTTTTGATAGTTCATGCATAGGATCCTGAGTTGACTAGCTAATGATTTTCTCTGTGATTGCTATACATTGGTACACTCATTTCCAATACGATTAATTTCACTCTTAATGATATTATTATCAATAAATTATTTTCCTATAGGTGGCTATGCATTTGGTGGTATGTGGAATGAACTGGGACAGCCGATCAAAAAACACGCCAAGTTTTCTCTCAACACAGTCACCTTCAAACTTCTCTTCACGGAAGCCACTCCGAGGGAAATCCCCTTTCTCAAGGGCAGTCCAACGTGGAAAGCCACCATCGCCAAAGATCCGCTTCACAATAAGCTAACTAAGGGACCGAGCAACGAACGCACGTTGCCAGTCGACATGCACTTTTTCCAAGTGGACATAGCCGTCCGCGACTCCAGAGCTGACGAAACTACTGGGTGGGTGTTTGGGACTTTTATGTATCACGATAGCGTGAAAAATGAGAATCCGTGGAAACGTCTCATGCCTGTTTGTCTCATGTGGGGTAACGACCCAGACTTAACCGAGGAGAAATACGACCAAGGGGCACGCCCGAAGGAATCTTGGATCAACCCAAAGGCCGTGGAAACTCTACCGAAGACACGCCCCTATTTCGGATGGCTCGGACGAGGGAACGGTCCGGTCGATAATTTTAAATCGTCGTGCATCTCGTGTCACTCGACTGCCAGTCATCCCGAGCAGAAATCTATGTATAAAGAGAAAAATAATATTAAACCGAAATATCCAGTTATGGATTGGTTCCGGAATATCAAAGCAGGGAAGAAATTTCGACCAGAGGAAAAGGGAGTCTCCCTCGATTACTCTCTCCAGATGAGCTCGGGATTTCAGAATTATAAAAGTTGGAATGAACATTGGAGGCCGTGTCCGATACTGCCGCTATATCGGGACAAGCGTGCACCAGATGCAGGGTCACCCCCGGGCATGCTCAATGCAAGAGGAATCGATTTCTCTGATTATGAAGATCCTGGAATGAAAGAAGCAACTCCAAATGAAGAAATGAAGAAGAAATGACAATTTTTCTGTGTGTGATGCTGTTCATAATTAATTTATTTTTATTCCTTATAATATTATAGTAGCAGTCGTGTGTTATATTATTAATGTTATGCAATAATGATTCATGATGCAGATCCTTGGCAAATGAACCAAAAAGAATTTTATACCTGGCTATAACATAATGCATATTATGGTGTGTGTGAAATTTAAAGTTCAACAGACATAGTTAAGCTAAACAGTCATGACGTGTATTTTATTCCAACTCAATATATTTACAATGACAACGTTAACACAGGCACTTCATACCAGCTCACTCACCTCACTACATTGGTGCATGTATGGCATAAATACTATTAGTTTTAACAAAAAGTATGTATCTATAGCGATCTACAGTCATGGTATTGTACTGTGCAGTGTTTGCACTAGTATATTATTTAATATGCACATCTTGCACCATTTGATATCACAATAGCAGCTAAATGAAGTCTAAGAAAACAGCTCACTCTGATAACGGGACACACCCACCATGTTGACGCGGATTTGTATATCGTATGCGCAAAGTCACGTGGAATATTAATTAATGATCAGAGAGCTTAAAGGGGTGGGTCAGATTTGTACTCATACTTTCTACTACACAAAACTTGTGTCACAGTTTAATTTCTATCACAGTGGAATTAGCTGTTATTTACTGCAGTAGTAGATAGATTCTTACTAAATTTTCAGATCAAAGTGAGCTGTTTTCTCCAATTATATTCCAGATGGCATCATCGTACGAGACTATGCATTCGCTCGCCAGCCCCTCCCACGGAGAGCTGGCGCGCGAGACTATGTGCTCACGGTGTCACAAACTTCCAGCTGCGAGAATGACTTATTGTCAAGCCTGCGTTCCTCATATCAACGTATGTGGTGAACCTAATGGAATAGTCGGCGAAGATGCTCTGTCACTGGATCAGCTTGGGTCTGGAGGTGATACAGATAAGGGTCTAGTTCGATGTCCTAATTCTGGTGAAGGCTGTGAATGGACTGGTGAACTCAACCAACTTGAAAATCATCTCAATCCCCAGCCAACTACTACAGACAACCTCCTGGAAGGATGCCAGTTTGAGAAAAGCCACTATGAAGCAAAGCCACAAAATGCGGAGTTGCATACACAACAATTGCAAGAGTTCAAGATACTAGTAATTGTGTGTATTGTGTTGTCACTGCTTGCGATTTTAGTTGCAGGGGGCTTGGGGATGAAAATTTCCCTTAACTCTGAAATGAATAGTGATAGTAGATTAAGAGTAATGCAACAGATGATGAATGAGATAAAAGCAGCTAATGTTGAAGTAGAAACTGCAAAATACAATATGCAGGATCAGATTGAAGCTATTAAACAGCAGATCAAGGTCTTAAAGAGCAGTCAGTCGGATTTAGTAAGCAAATACGAAGAAATTGCAACTGTTACAATCGAAATAGCAAAAGAGCTGGAAAAAAAGAAAGTAGCTGAGGTAGAAACTGCAAAATACAAAAGTATGCAGGATCAGATTGAAGATATTAAACAGCAAATCGAGGTCTTAAAGAGCAGTCAGTCGGATTTAGTGAGCAAATACGAAGAAATTGAAACAGCAAAAGAGCTGGAAAGAAAGCATAATTCTCTAATAAGTCAAGTAGTGTCGCTGGAATCTCTTGTCTCAGATTTGAACAGTTCTCAGTATGTATTAAGTCTTGATAAGTCAATGAAACACGAAGAGAGTTACTGTACTGGGTATACCACAGAAAAAGATGTCATTGAATGGATTGATGAAATTGAGCTCAATCAACAGGTTAGTTCTCTAATTCTACCACGGTATAGAATGCCCCTTTTATTGAGAAGGCCTAGGCAGGACAATTACATGGTATCTGCTCCATTTTATACTGAGAATAAAGGATATAGGATGAGGGCACTTGCTTACCAAAAAAATGACAGTGACAGTCTGCGGATGGTAGTGTGCCTTTGTGTTCTGCAAGGAAAGTACGATCAAACACTACAATGGCCACTCAATGCAAAGTTTACAGTGACTTTTCATGTGAATGAAACCATAATTGGCAACCGGCAAACAGAAATAACCTTTCCCAGTAATAATAACAGCAGTGACAGCTTCACTGACTCAACAAGAAACTTTTTCATGATTAAAAATGGATCATGTGCCGAGTATGAAATCAAGAGAGGGCATAACATTACTGCCACAGTATTTTACTTAGATGTAAGGAATTCAAGTTTAACTTGGTGGGGATTTATTGTTCGTATTGTTCAAGTTACAATTATAATACTTGTTTCACTGCCTTTCGTGATGCTTTGTTGTATGCAAACCTGAACATCATATGAAAGGAAACACCCAGAGAAAATGTATTCCCGGTACTACCGGTAATCATCTTTATGAATTCGTTTGTAAAAAGGCTACTAATTCTTCTACACAATTATTACATGATATTGTAGCAATTACCAAAATTAGTATCAAAGCAGGGGGGAAGTCTGTACGTAGGGACGTCCATAGCTCAGAACAAAATTTTCATCTTAGTATAAAAGATTAACAACCGTAAAATCAGGCAATTGACCAAATTAAAATTACTACAGTCCAGGCTGTTCATTGGGAGCTCAGCTCACTGTCCAATAGCTAGAAGATCATCCACGATGTAATCCTGGTAGGTTCCTGCCACAATACCAGCTCCTTGGCTGCTGGGGTAAGCCGACATCCAGCACTGGCGATCACCAATAAGGCTCTTGGACATGAATTTCCACAAGTCACGTTTCTCAACTGGCACTGGAGAGTTGCCAGGCACATGGAGAAGCTGAGCATCTACATCAATCTCCACTCCATCACGAAAGAACTGACCTGCAGAGAGAATATTATGACACAATAGAATATTGAAGGGTCGAGAACCCGAGTGGCCTAACCCCAAATTGAATGCATGCAGGATTATGAAAATATATTTTAAACACACATTAGGGGGGCTAACTCTACATTGTGGATTAGGCCACTCTGGTTCCGAGCCATTATTATATTATTGGACAAAGCACATTTTGTAGCTGGCTATCAAGTTGCAACTGCTTTACCAATAACTCCTGAAGACACTTTTGATGGTATGTGAATCCCACAGTAAAGGAGAGCTTGGAATCGACGAAGTCCACCTGAACACGAGGGTACAATTTGGTCTTATTGGATGGAGCCTTGACAATAGACAGCTCGCCCTTGTTCAAGGTCAGCTTCTTGATGGTCTTAGCACCAAGCTGGACTCGCTCTCCAATCCGGACCAGTTGATCAGCAGCTGTGAATCTGAGAGTGGTGGTCTTCTTTCCATCATGGAGAGCAGTCACTCCGATGGCACCTAACCACGTGTTATCGTAATCGGTCACATCAGGAATGAACAGAGCATTCATCTGAAGATGGTCGTTTCCGAGAAGGTTGAAGATGGTGTTGTGGCGACCCTGGAAGGTGTAGCAGAGCAGCTCTCCTTCCGACAACCGGATGGCAAAGTGAGGGTCAGAGCCACACATGTACATAAACAACCTCTCATCTGTGAGAAATAAAACATTCACTAGTAAATAGATGCAACCTTAAGGCTCCTTGGTAGCTATAGAGTTATGCTCAACGTACATGGCTGAACGATCATGTCCAGATCTACTCTGAAGGTCCACTGTCCAGGTACGTCAATATTTGAAGTAAGCTCGATGTCGACGATGGCAGGCATCCCCGAGCCAGGGATGGTGAAGTGCCTCATCCCATCACCAGCATCGAAGCCAGCTTGAGCACGTCGACCGCCGAGTCCACCCACACCACCCGAGGAATCTCCAGTGGTCCACTGAATGAGATCATCAGCATAGAGGTAGGTGACAAATGAGCAGTTGCCGTCCGTGATCAGCACAACCTGAAAGGTGTTTGTCTGCATACGAGGGGAAAAATGGATTAGATACGATTTATGGTGCTGAAGAAGGTCTATGGAGATACCAATGACATGCATTATAATAGTGTAGCTACCAAGTCGGTGTGTTCTTCAAAGTACCCCACTCTCGACCAGGTGGCAATAAAGAGCTCTGTTGCTTCAAAGGTTCGCATGGGCTATTTGAACAGTCCAGTGATGTGGTCACTAGCTCTGTCGAGTAGAGCTTGGTTGTTCGTTGATCTGTAGAAGACATTGCCTCCATTGAGAGGAGTGGTGTCAACATCAGCCCAGTACGCTGTGAGAAATGGTGGACTTCTAACCACTGGAAACGGCGCTGGTGTAGCACGAGTCATGGCTCCATCAAAAGAGATGGGTCCATTGTTGTTGATCTATAGGAGAATAGGATCATTAATGAAAGCTCAATCATCCTATTGAAATGTAAATAATATATATAGGGACTACATCAGTACTGCAATACATCTGGATGCTAGCCACGAGCGAGCTTACATAGAGATTATTATAAACACCGCCATAGTATCTGAAACCAAGGATGACAGGGATGGCTCCAGAAGCACCATCATTAGACCTTGATAGGACAGTATCTCCAGCACTCGTACCAAATGGGTAGAACTGGTCCAGAGGAATGGCACGGACCAGAGGAGACCACAGCGATATCAAACCCACACACAGTGTGGCAACGCTCAATAGAAGATTGAGGCAACGCATCATTGAACTCGATAGCTCAGGATCGATTTTGGTGAAGAGAACAGGTCAGCAACCAAGAGAGATGCAGCTTGGGATTCAGGGAGAATCTTCTAGATCTTGCAAGTCCAGTTGCTGAGGCCTTAAGCCAGCCAAAGACCATGACTCTCATCTGCCCACTGACTCACTTTTATACACACACTTGAGCTGGCCCTGAACTCAGTTCTGATCATCAGCCGCAACTGATCCATGAATATTTGGGAATTCTTTTCAACTAATAATAAGTAGAGCATTGAGTGGAATAATTCAATTAATAACTACAATTTTCCAGAACTATTGGCTCTATTGAGCCTTGAGGCCAGCATGAATAGAAGCCACATCATAATAAATAATTTTAGTATGTGTATGATCTCTGAAAATTAAATTTACTCAATTTACTACCATTCAGACTGGAGAAAAATGGTGATTCCAGACTATACGAAGAGAAAATCCCAAGTGGCCAATCACATGCAGCTATAGGAGCCTGGCGTAGCTAAGGCTGAAGGGAGGGGGTCTGCATGTGTACAAAAGTGAAATTGATGTAGCTAGATATTCAGCCTCCTCTAGCTAATATATACATGCCACACAGCTTGCATGGATGTATTAATTATTGCATGTGCATAAGGCCATATAAAATAACCTACTTGATTCTCATCCACCTTTTTTCCAAAAAAAATAGGGGCGGGAGGAGGCATTTTATTTTTATTTTTTACTCATCAGGACACTAGAAAGAGTGGTATCTGGAGCATATTTTCTAGGTAGTTGGTAAAGGGTCGCTACTGCGCACGCGCGATAGCAATAAAATAGATGTAGCTAGATATTCAGCTTCTTCTTGTGCCTGCCTAGTGGCATGATCATCTTCCAGTGCCAGTCACTGTGAGAAACGTGACTTGTGGAAATTCATATCTATTAAAGAACTTAATGATCGTCAGTGCTGGACGTTAATTGGTTTACCCCAGCAGCCAAGGAGCACGAGGATTACATCACAGATAATCTTCTAGCTAAATGGTGTCCATGCGCAATCATGAACATTTTCGTAGATCACCTTGGATCAGCATTAACCGTTTCTTCATCAAATGTGCAAATCCTAAGGACCCTATTCAATTCTAATTTGGGTGGAAGTCTTCAGCAATGCTCCCTACCCAGAGATTTATTTTATACAATGGCTGGTGCAGCATTAGTATCAAAACAAAGTAGTGTTGTCATCTCAGAGTGTGTGTTCCAAGGGAACACTGCAGCAGAAGTTGGTGGTGCTGTATTTGCTGAACTACATAGCAAAATTTTGATTCTGAATACTGTCTTTGAAAGAAATAATGCAGCTTGCACGACAAAATGTGTTGGTGGTGCTCTATACTCTATAAGAATAGTTTTTTATCCATATACAACAGCACGTTCTATAACAACAAACTAATAATTCTTGAGGAAGATGTCTATGTTAATCTATATGGTGGTGAGTTTGGATTATTTGTAAGCCTGGCATAGTCTCTACTGAAAACTGCACCTTTCTACAGAATGGGCCAAATATCCCACCAAAAAGGGCATATGCATATGGAGGGGTTATTTTTGCCTATAACATAACAGCAACGTTTCTCAATTGTGAATTCACAAACAATCACAATGTTCGCATTGGAGGAGCCTTATCAGCATCAAGAGCTT
Organism: Cliona cf. orientalis; assembly: GCA_963930775.1. Lineage (NCBI taxonomy): Eukaryota > Metazoa > Porifera > Demospongiae > Clionaida > Clionaidae > Cliona > Cliona cf. orientalis. The sequence goes on along the minus strand of OZ005690.1, from coordinate 14,135,570 downwards.
TTATCACTATTATGGGTTCAAACTTCACTAGTAATAGTGCTGAATATTTTGGTGGAGCTACTTATTTAGATGAAGGCGAAATTACACTTAATGAAAGCACATTTAAGCATAATACTAATGCAATACGCTGCAAGGAAGCTAAAGCCACCATTATCAGATGCAATTTTGAAGATAATGTGGTAGATGGATTTGGAGGAGCAGTTTACTTGGAGGGCAATTCCATAACTGTGAGTAATAGTAGCTTTTGCAGAAACCATGCAGAGTTGAAAGGCGGAGCCTTGCGTTTGTCCTTCAGTGATGTGAAAGTGCTATCTAGTTGGTTTGTTAATAATACTGCTGGAGGAAAGGATGAGTTATTCTTTAATGGAGGAGCAATTGCTATAGAAGCATGCAACAATGTCAGTGTCAGTGGTACAAAGTTCATTAGCAACAGAGCAAAACTGGGAGGAGCCATAGATGTATCAACCAACAGAGCATTAGTAGCGTTAAGTGGAAATACATTCATTGGAAATTTCGCTGATTATGGGGGAGTGCTATATTCAACATCTAATATTAATGGTGTTATCATTGAACTGAACTATGACACCATCATGAATAATACTGCAAATATAGGTATAATTTATGCCAACGATAACAGCTTCGTATATATTCATAATTCTGTCATGATAAACAACATAGCAAATCAAGGCATTCTTTACTCTTTGCAAAGTACCAGTTATCTCTCGGATATTGATCTGGCTGGCAATCATGGATCACTTTTTGGTTACTTTAGTAATGTTACATTGAAGCATGTGCACATTACAAATGGCTATGATTCTCCCAAAAATATCACTGTTCAAGAAGGAGACGCCATAACTGCTTTTGAGAGCAGAATAATGTTTGAAGGAAAATGTTCTTTGGTTAACAGTTATGTTCATAGAGGTGGGGGGATTCATGCAAGCGGAAGTAAACTATTTATACGTGGTAAAATGACTATTGCTAACAATGTTGCTTTAATTTCTGGTGGTGGTATCTATCTGTACCAGAGTGAACTTAACTGTCAAATACAGTGTACCCTTAAAATCATTAACAACACTGCAAATATTAAAGGAGGTGGTGCACATGCTATTAGTTCATCTATTGTTGTTGACAATCGTAATGGAAAAGTCGTTTTCAGAAATAATAGGGCAAACTCAGTTGGTGGTGGTATCTGCCTTGAAGTAAATGCAAAGATTTACATATTGATGACTATTGACAGTTTAAGCCGTATATACGCTCTGACATTTCAAGCCAACAGAGCAGATTATGGTGGTGCAGTGTATGTTGCTGATGAAACTAATTCTGGCACATGTGCCAGTGAGTCATATGATATTTACTCTACAATCACAGAATGCTTCATACAGGCACTTTCTTTACAGCACTCAAACTATCAAAATATTATTATTGCGAGATTTACAAACAATTATGCTCACCTATCTGGATCTAACCTGTTTGGAGGATTATTAGATAGGTGCACAATTAATCCATTGACTGTTAGAAACTACTTTCTACCTACATACACCAACATTGTCACATACTTCATAAACATTAGTGTCATCCAACAATTGAATTCTATTAGTTCTGGCCCAGTTAGAGTTTGTTTTTGCACCAATGACGGACAGCCAGACTGTAGTCACAATCCACTTTCCATTGAAGTGAAGAAGGGACATAATTTTACAGTGCCACTAGTAGCAGTAGATCAGATCAATAATACTGTTTCAAATGTTACAATTCGTAGCTACTTATCCTCATCACAAGGTGGTTTAGGAGAAAATCAGCTCAGTCAGAGTACTGGTGTTGGCTGCACGAACCTTACATACAGTATTGCCTCATCACGGCCCTCTGAACGGTTAATTTTATATGCAGATGGGCCATGTAAGGATGCACTTTTGTCGAAACGTCACTTGGAGATCAATTTTACTGCTTGTGGTTGTTTGATTGGCTTTCAATCAAGAGTGGCTGTGAAAACAAGATGTGAATGTGAATGCAGTTCTGACCTTTTCCCGTATGTATCCAGCTGCAATCCTGAAAGGGGAACAATAACAAGAATAGGATACTTTTGGGTTAATTATATTAGTCTAAGAGAAAGTAGAGGTTATTTGATCCATCCATATTGCCCTTATGACTATTGTAAACCACCTGATGTAGTGACAGAGATCAATTTGAACATTTACGATGGTGCTGATATGCAGTGCACTAATAATCGCTCGGGAATTCTCTGTGGAACTTGCTACCCTTCCTATAGTTTATCACTTGGTAGTTCACGCTGTATTACATGTCCAAGTCGCTGGCCTGGTATGACACTTTTACTCATATTAGTCTTCATCATAGGAGGTTTACTTCTTGTTTCGATACTTTTAATGCTCAATTTAACAGTTGCTGTTGGAACACTAAATGGGATAATCTTTTATGCTAATATTATTGCAGCAAACAGCGGCATTATTTTCCCACCAAATGCATTTATATCTTGGCTAAACTTGGAGCTGGGATTTGATTATTGTTTTTACAATGGATTGGACACATACTGGAAGACATGGCTACAACTAGCATTTCCAGCATATGTAATTCTTTTGATTATCATGGTAATTTTTATTAGTAGGTGGTCCACCAGATTTTGCAGGCTCATCGGAAAAAGAGATCCAGTGGCAACCCTAGCAACTCTCTTATTGTTGTCCTATTCCAAACTTCTTCAAATTATCATTGCTTTATTGTCAGGAACTGTTTTGAATTATCCCGAAATAAATGGTACACATGATAATGTGATTGTGTGGCTTCCCGATGCATCCATTGAGTATCTAAGTGGAAAACACATCCCACTGTTTGTCACAGCATTTATAATCCTACTAGCTGGCATTGTATACACTCTTATTCTTATCTCCTGGCAATGGCTGCTTCGTTTAAAATGGATTGGCAATGCACAAAAGCTCTCCCTCTTTATTCAGACTTATCAAGCCCCCTACACACAAAAACATCGTTACTGGACTGGTCTACTTTTACTAGCACGAATAATTTTATACATCACTTCTGCAGCAAATGTTACTAGTGACCCACGGATTAATCTTACAGCAATTGGAGTGATTGTGATTGGTATTCTGTTAATGAGGGATTTTGTAGAGTCGAGAGGGCAGATCTATGAAAAGAAACCAATTGAAATGCTTGAGACTGCCTGTCACTTTAATCTAGCCTTTCTGTGTATTGTATCCTTTTTTACTCTGGAAAATACCAAAGCAAAGGTAGCTTTTACACATATCTCAATATCGGTCACTGCAGTTCTCTTTCTGGGTGTACTGCTTTATCATATCTTCACTGAGATTATAATCAAGACAAGACTATGGAAGAATTACAGTGAAATCCGAAATCGACCTATTCAAGAAGACCTAGTTAGAGTAACTGAAGAAAGTAGCAGGACATTAGCAGCGCCTTCATATTCTGTGGTAGAGAGACCTCTAGAATCATCATTGTCAGATTCTCCTCCCAAAAGGAAAGGAAAAAATCGAAAGATGTCAGGTTTTAATGCTGAACTAAAGGAGATACTACTTGACAGTACAAACCAATACTCCTGATGCATGTACATACAAAGTGTGCCGAATATACAAAAGAAACTAAATTAATTTCTAAACTAAATTTCATAGTCATAGATTTAGTTGAACATACAGTTTCAATATTAATATAGCACCATTAATAATAATAATATGCTATAATATTTGAAGTGCCAATCGTCTCAATTATAAAATTAACACTGCCAATCGTCTAGGTAAGCATAAATTAATTTTAATTTAATCTACATGGCATTACTATTAAACTATACTATACTGCACACGTTTCAAGTATGTGTATGAATAGAGTTCACTTCAACTTGACCCATGCACCATTTATGGATAGCTTGGAATAAATTTTTTCATCTGTTGGCAATAAAAGAACGTTGATTAATAATTGCAAAATTCAAGGAAATTTAAAAACAGATCACAAAATTAAAAGGTTTTGACAGTCCAGGCTGTTCATTGGGAGCTCAGCTCACTGTCCAATAGCTAGAAGATCATCCACGATATAATCCTGGTAGGTTCCTGCCACAATACCAGCTCCTTGGCTGCTGGGGTAAGCTGACGTCCAGCACTGGCGATCACCGATAAGGCTCTTGGACATGAATTTCCACAAGTCGCGTTCCTCAACTGGCACTGGAGAGTGGCCAGGCACATGAAGAAGCTGAGCATCTATGTCAATCTCTACTCCATCACGGAAGAACTGACCTGCAGAGAGAATACTTTAAATTAATGAAGGGCCGAGAACCATAGTGGGCTAACCCCAAATTATGTGGGGAATTGTCTGAAAAACACAAAAATGGACTAAAAACCATAAGTTGGCCCACTATTGGTTGGACAAAGCACATTTCTATCTATTGAGCCTAGCAGTTTTACCAATAACTCCTGAAGACATTTTTGATGGTATGCCGGTGCTGTGCCAGTAGAGATCAAGATGGCTGTTCTTGGTGAATCCCACGGTAAAGGAGAGCTTGGAATCGACAAAGTCCACCTGAACGCGAGGGTACAGCTTGGTTGTGTTGGATGGAGCCTTGAGAACAGACAACTCTCCCGCCTTGTTGAAGGTCAGCTTCTTGATGGTCTTAGCATCGAACTGGACTTGCTCTCCAATCCGGACTAGTTGATCAGCAGCTGTGAATCGTAGAGTGGTTGCCTTCTTTCCATCATGGAGAGCAGTCACTCCGATGGCACCCAGCCATGTGTTGTCGTAATCGGTCACGTCAGGAACGAAGAGAGCATTCATCTGAAGGTGGTCGTTTCTGAGAAGGTTGAAGATAGTGTTGTGGCGACCCTGGAAGGTGTAGCAGAGCAGCTCTCCTTCCATCAACCGGATGGCAAAGTGTGGATCAGAACCACACATGTACATAAACAAATGCTCATCTGTGTGGAACAAAAAAATAGCAAACGAATAAAATAGAGACAAGGAGGACAAAGGGATCCCATTGGCCGAGGTGAGCCAAGTTTGCAACTGTTCTACTTAGTTGCATACTATTACTAAAGATTACAGGAAAGTGGCAGTAAAATTCTATATCCTTTCCTTAGTTACATACTGTAGCAAGTTATGCTCAACGTACGTGGCTCAACAATGATTTCCAGATCAACTCTGAAGGTCCACTGTCCAGGTACGTCAATATTTGACTCGAGCTCGATGTCAACGATAGCAGGCGTCCCAGAGCCAGGGATGGAGAAGTACCTCGTCTCGTCACCAGCATCGAAGCCAGCTAGAGCATGTGTACCCCCACCCGAAGGGTCTGCAGTGCTCCACTGAATGCGTCTGTCAGCATAGAGGCAGGTGACGAAGGAGCAGTTGCCATCTGTGATCAACACAACCTGGAAGGTGTTTCTCTGCATAGAAAAAAAAAGCCAGATGCAATTTGTGAGTGCCTGTACATATTATAGCCATCAGTAGCTGCTTGAAGAAAGTCCAAGGACCAAATATACTATGCAAAAATTTCAGGACTATCTATGCTTGTAATTAAAAGATCATTGAAGTATCTAAAAAGGTATAGCAAATGAGGTTCTAGCTACTCTTATGATGCTTGAACCAATCAACATGCATTACCAAGTCCGTATGTTCTTCCAAGTACTCTAATCTCTAATTAAGATCATTGAAGTATCTAAAAAGGTAGCAACAAGTCTCTAAGCTACTCTTACGATGCTTGAACCAATAATTATTAACACACATAATTTTTTTACCAAGTCCGTAGGTATTTCCGAGTACCCCACTCTCGACCAGGTGGCAATGAAGAGCTCTGTTGCTTCGAAGGTTCGCCTGGGCTGGGTGAACAGTTCCGTGATGTGGTCACTAGCTCTGTCGAGTAGAGTTTGGTTGGTCGTCGCTCTGTAGAAGACGGCACCTCCATTGCGAGGAGTGGTGTCAACATCAGCCCAGTAGGCAGCGAGAAATGGTGGGCTTCTCCTTACTGGGAGTGGCATGGGTCTAATTCTCGTCATAGCTCCATCAAAAGAGATTGGGCCATCGTTGTTGACCTGGAAGGGACAAAAAAAAAAAAAACACTCACTGTCACAGCACCAGCGAATTTAATAGGATCAGACACTGAAGCTTAACCATCCCAAAATTTAAAGCTGGACTATTATTGCCGCAACTTACAATAGCTACATGCATACAGTATAATGCTATAGATAGTACGCACAGTATAATGCATAGATACATACAGTACAAGGTCAGCCAAGCTTACATAGAGGTTAGTGTAAGAGCTGCCAAAGTATGTAAAACCATCGATGACAGGGATGGCTTCAGAAGCTCCATTATCAGATCTTAGTAGCACACTATCGCCCTCATCCCTACCAAATGGGTAGAACCGGCCCCGAGGAATGGCATCAACCATCTGAGGAGACCACAGCGATATCAAACCCACACACAGTGTGGCAACGCTCAATAGAAGATTGAAGCAACGCATCATTGAACTTGATAGCTCAGGATTGATTTTGGTGAAGAGACAGGTCAGTAACCAAGAGAGATGCAGCTTGGGATTCAGGGAGAATCTTCTATAGATCTTGCAAGTCCAGTTGCTGAGGCCTTAAGCCAGCCAAAGACCATGACTCTCATCTGGTCATGGACCCACTTTTATACTCACACTCGAGCTGGCCCTAGAATCAGTCCTGATCATCAGCTGTAACTGAAAATATGGGAATTCTTTTCAACTAATAATAAGTAGAGCATTGAGTGGAATAATTCAATCTAATCACTGCTATTCTCCAGAGCTATTGGCTCTATTGAGCCTTGAATCAGAAGCCACATCAATTTTAGTAGTGCATGAGTGATTATATTGACAGATCTGTGCATATCTCTGCAGATTAAGTTAATTTACTACGATTCAGACTGGAGAAAAAAGTGATTCCAGACTACAAAGAGAAAACCGTTGCAATCCCAAATGGCCAATCACATGCAGCTAGCTTTTTGAGTAGCCGTGCACGCACATAATTACCCCGCGCGCATGCGCAAGGGGTAAAGCAATCGGTTTGTCCGTCTGTCGTCGTTGTCGTTGTCGTCGGCACGAAAATCTCCAGATCTCGTGTTCTAGGCATCTATGCGTGCTGTAAGCACAACCAGTCGGTAGATATCGGTGAAAAACTGGTGTGTACGCGCTTCGAATTGCTCAAAACGGCTTACTGGTGCTACAAATCGTGCATTTTCTGTTCAGCATGCCTGTGGTTTATCGACCACACCCATCTTTAGCATAAAAGTATGCTGATGCGACTGCGCATGCTCAAGCTCCGTGTTGGAAAAGGTCGTCAAGTCATAAAACAGCTATGCCTCAATACTGCGCTACAGTAGCTACAGAGCGCGCGGGGTATGTGCTCTACAGAGCTCTAGTATTATTTTTGTATTACATGGGCACATGCATGCAGGAATGGAAAATCAATACTGACAGTGTATACTCATGGATCAATATCAAAAATTTAATAATAATAATTATAGCGACACCTTACATACTGAATCAGATTCTGAAGTATATGATATAGAGAAAAGAAAGCGTAGGGATGTATAGTGGGTGTGATACGTTATCCCTACGAATCTTGTTTATGTATTTTTTTGGCACTGTCATCCATACTTCATCCTTCAATTTTATTCAATTGTTTTTGTTATAATATATACACTGTATACAGCTTGTATAATAATGTGTAGTCCCAATAGTGCCTGTTATCATGTTGGGACTTACTATAGCTATATAGTCAATATTTTATTTTTAACAACAGTACCCGGCCGTCATAAACGACTGTACCCGGCCCAGTGCTTTGGATCAGACATAAATAATTTTAACGACAAATTCACTGATGCAGTTGTCCTTATAGTTATCACTTTCAGAGATTCTGAATCGTGTACTATGTCTATGTATGTTTACTTACTGTTGCCATGAAATGGTATGCCTTTACGAAAGGTAAGCATCTTAATATCACATAATTAATTTTTATAGTTTGAATTCTATGCAGCAAGTTAACTTAAAGGCGTATACTTTGCTGACAGAGCCTGGAGAGTCTACAGTGATTATAATAAATTATTATACATGCCACATACAAGCCTGAGTGTAATAAAATTTAATTACTGCATGTGCATATCCAGTCATGCCTGATGCATGGTTATAGCATAATCAATTCTGAAGTACATAGTAACAATATTCTCTAAATATGTAGGTCTAAATTTATCACCTTTCGGAGCTATCAATGTGTGTCCCAATGGTCAAATATCCCTGAGTTGCGTATCGAATGGTAGCCTGCTGGAGTGGACGATGACGGTTCAGGATCGTATCATTGGTCGAAGGCTTGTCTCATCCGGAGAAACGTCAGATAATATTCGATCACTCTCAGTAAACCAGACAACATTTAATTTCATCCTTGAGTCTCGCCAACCTCTCAATGTCACACTGTCTGTCTTTAATGTATCAGTGGATATGAATATAGAGTGTCAGGAGTTCTCACCAACTACTGCACTAACAACGGCTGTTCATATCATACAAATGTCATTGAATGACATCCAAAGTAAGTCATTAAGATTAATTTTACCCATAAAATTTAATATTATTTTAACTCCCATCATAATATTATCTATATTTATTATAGCACATCTCAGCGCACCTCAGTTGACTGTGAAGGAGTAGTCATTCCACAAGAGCAATATCACTCTAAGACTTTATCTAGAGAGAACAATAAGTACTGAAATCAGCTATGGTTTACTAATTCATGGTGTACAATTTACATCTGATCTTGCTGTTGATCACGAGCAGGTAACGATAGATTTCTTTGGCAACAACGCAACTACTGAATTGTCGATATCCTACAATATCTGGTACAATTTGACTGCATTTGCTGCACTTTGTGGGCACATAGCACAATCAGAGACTATTAATCTGTTTTATGGTGAGTAATTTTTAGCATTAAATTTTATGCATGTGCACATTATGAGCTAGGCTCCCTTCAATGCTGAGAGGGGCCTGGATATAACATGAGTTATAATTATACTCTTGCAGTATCAGTGAGCATGTATACATGATGGTAACACATATACAGCATAACATATCATGTCAATGTATACTTTCAATTGGGAACTATAATTATCGGTATAATAATATTTTTGGGGTACGACACATATTATTATGTATATGATTCAATGATAAAAGTATATACTGCTATACAATTGCAAACTTCATTATCATTAATAATTTGTACAATCAAAATATTGTAGCAAACTGTGGCATACCCGACTCTCCTCCAAATGGCTACATTCATCACTACATCAGTACTTTAGAAGGAGCTGAAGTCAACATCACATGTCCACAGACACAGAAGGTTTTCACATCAGTTTGTAATAGTGAAGGAGCCTGGATTCCAGATACAGCTGCTGAGCTAGAGCACTGCCCAAACTTAACAGGCAAGCCCTACATCATAAATAGTAATTTCGCGCGATTTTCTGGTAAAGGTCGGCTCCTTTTCTTGCGGTAATTACCCCGCGCGCATGCGCAAGGGGTAAAGCAATCGTCTGTCGTTGTCGTTGTCGTCGGCACGAAAATCGCCAGATCTCGAGTTCTAGGCGTCTGTGCGTGCTGTAAGCACAACCAATCGGTAGATATCGGTGAAAAAGTGGTTTGTACGGGCTTCAACTTGATTGCTCAAAAAGGCTTACTAGTGCTACAAATCGTGCATTTTCTGTACAGCATGCCTGTGGTTTGTCGACCACACCCACTCCTTTAGTATGCTGATGCAACTGCGCATGCTCAAGCTCAGTGTTGGAAAGGATCGTCAGCTAATAAAACAGCTCTACCGCAGAGAGTTGCAGTGACTATTATACGCTTACAGTGGCTACAGAGCGCGCGGGGTATGTTCTCTACAGAGCTCTAGTTATTAGATCGCGTTTTATCATGGTCATCTCTATTAGCTACAGAATCACAGAGATATCCTACTTCAGAGCTACATACCGGTAGGGTAGTTAAATCATAATAATATTATTTATTATCACTGAAATATTGGTAAATTATTATAGTACATTATCCACATGCAGTGATGTCGACTAATGATTCGGCAGCAACATCGACATCAGATCCTATAGTAACACTTGTTGCAGCTGTGTCATCAGTTGCAAGTTTTGTAATGCTTTTATTAATTCTTTGCGGAATTATGGTGTTAATAGCCTACCTTCGGACACAGTTGTGCAAACATGTATCAACAGAGGAATCGGATACACCACCATCTCCTTACTATGAAAATATTCCATCTCAGCCTTACTATGAAAATATTAATGCCATCCACCCTAGAGTTATTGAGGCTACTTATCACGATCAAGAGTTTGAACTGGTAGACAATGTTTGTTATGGACCACTACCTTTGCCAGCTATATACAGCCACTAGAGTCAAGTATTTGAAACATCAGTCTACTTTTGCAGAGATTCATGAATAATTTGAAGATTGTTGAATCACAATAAATCACTATAATAATAATAAAATTAATAATAGCTGTTCCTATAATCATGAATAATAATAATAATAATAATAATAATAATATTATGATGACGCATGATAATGAAGAAATGAATGAATTGATCATGTATGGATTGATGTGTGCACACAAACATAAATTAATATTATACATAACAGTCACTAATTGGACTGCACAAGTAAACAATAGGGTATACTCATCTGACAGCCAAAAATTTGCCTATAAAAATTTTGGTTGCCAGACAATTACAAACACATACACATACACAGTCATAATAATATTATTATTATGATATAAACAGGGTAGAGTGGCCTCATTCCTCACCAAACTATTACAAGCACAATAAGTAATAGACTAAGTATAGCGCCCAGAGGGTAGGACTTTGTACCTGCATGGAAATTATTATTTTAACATGGAAAATTCTGCTGGACAAAACTATCGTCAAATTTTGCCACCTTTGTAATAATAACGAGAGAGGGAGAGTGTCCTACTCCAATATAGTTCAGTGTAACAGCTGTAAGGAAAGGTTATGACCTTTATAATCAATTTCATGCCAGTGGGAAGCCATGCAGGGAGCTGGAGTGCACACTACACTGCACTAGCAGACAACTTGTTAAACTATTAGGTATGAATATGATTATAAAGGTCATAACCTTGACTTACAGCTGCTACACTGAACTATACTGGAGTAGGACACTCTCCCTAGGGCCTGTTTGGGGCGAGCCTGAGCTGAGCCTCTAAAAGTCTCTGTCAGTAGCTGACACTCGAAAACTTGAACAAAGCCATAGCACAATAGATCATGCAGACCACCGACACATATCCAAGCATACAATGCGAGACAGTCTCATAGTGCTATGTAGGTCTATACAGCTGCACGATAGCTAGTTCCCTTGACATAGTGTCTGCCAACAGTCAAGAGAAAATATAATTTTAATTTAGCCTGCCTCTATTGTCAGAGTCAGTTAGCAGCACGTCTATCTTTATCGCGTTCTTAGCTGGTCCTTGCGCTGTTGAGCTGACGACGAGCTCTGTCTCGCTCTCTCCTCCTTTGGAGTCCGGCGCGGTATAGCTTGATATGGCCAATAAATTCTGTCCCTTTCTCTTGGCCGCTGCTGAGCTAAGACTCCGATTGACAACGATCTCTGTCTCGCTCTTGCCTCCTACCCTTTGAAGCCACAGTTCTGAGCTTTTCGCTTTGTTCAGTGTTCATAGAACTAGCGATAGCTAGCATGTGTGCTAGGCTAGCCTAGCACACATGAATGTAAATTTGTAATCGTTGAATTAGAGCAGCATATATACGGAATGGTGGACATTGGGCGGGGCGTAACTAAGGACCAACGTACCATATATATATATATATATATCTCAGTCGCGCAGTGCATTACCGTTTATGTGGGGCTCACTCAGGCTCGCCCCAATTATATACTCTTGATAATAATTATGGGACCAGATTTGAGAAAATCCTTTTTCTGAAAATCGAATTTGATGTATGGATGATAAAGTTTCAGACCGACTGTATTTGTTGTGGAGATACAGCACTTTGTTTGCAATCGCCCCATACCCCCCCCCCCCAATAACCAAGAAACTAGGGTCTCAAGGCATTGCTATGCATGTGTGTGGTGTTTCTGTATACCACGTGTGAACCAGATATCAATTACCGTACCCTCGTGAAAGAGGGTCCACTACGGAATGTCGGCCGACCCCCCACTTTGGGCTCAATTTCCTGCTAAGGTCTCGAATATGTGCCCATGTGTATCTGCCCTTGAAAACGCAGCTCAAATGGCAGGTTTATGAGGACTGAACTTCGAATATAATATTCTACATAAGATCAATAAATAACCTGCTAAACAGCCGTAAAACTAAGCCTAGCTAGCTTTATTCCCATGTTTCAAATTAAGGATTGTGCACGGCCAGCGATCATAACCACACCCACTTAATACGGCGACATACGAATCGACCCGATAGCTGGCCGCCCTCGCTCTCGAATGGTAACCGTGCTTAAATAAGGCTGAAATCAATAGTAAGCCACTGCTACTATTTGAATTATGAAGATAGCGTGGGTAACTTGCCTGGGCACTCTTTCGTGTCTGAATGTGATACATGTACCTCGAATATTGGCCCATCCCCCAGTCTTGGCCCAGGATAAGGTGCACAACCCATGGGCCCTCTTTCGCGATGGCACAGTAAATGGCCCTGGGCAGGGCCGTTCGAAATGAATATAAAGATCCGGGTATATTTTTGCTCATATCTCCATGACTACATGGGCTAGAGACTTCAAATTTGCTGGAGCAATAGTTCAAAGATTATAGTTGGTAATGGTGGCCTTAACTAAAATTTTCTGCATAGTATGCTTGGTTTCCTCGTGGAAGGTCAGTACCCCGTGCACATGCGCAAGGGGTAAAGTAATCGGTTATGTTGTTGTTGTTGTTGTTAGCACAAAAATCGCCATATCTCGAGATGTAGGCATCTAAGCGACTTGTAAGCACAACGAATCAATTGAATTCGGCGGAAAAATGGCTTCAGTGTGTGTAAAATCGAGGGATACGGTCTATGAGTGTCACAAATAGTGCCTTTTTATTGGCCACCGTAGCCACGCCTATCGACAGTGCCCACAATGCATGATGCATGCCCATTGTGCTGTCTGCTCATGCACACAACTAACAAGCGTATGACTGGTAAAGATCGTCAATGTTCTAAATAATGCTCGTGACGTCTATAGTGACTGAAATCTGAAGCCCCATGGAACCAATCAGTATGTAAGATAGCTATACTATTATTACAACAAAATAGTTCATGTCTTCCTAGTCTGGGTGCAGAGAGCGCTGTTTCAAGTATCACCGGAACAACTAAGCAGCATTTCCATTATTTCTCTCAAGTTCACAAATCATAGCCATGTACCAAAAAGTAAATCTATCGATTGTGCAATATGCGCGCGGGGTATGTGCTCTGCAGAGCTCTAGTATTATTATGGGTTTGGGTCTAGCCTGCAACCACCAAATTAATATCGGCCAATACTTCATCCCTTACTGAACCGCCAAATTTAAATCCGCTAATATTTTTACAATGGCGATTTAGGGCCCAACCACCAAATTTAATTCCCGCCAATATTTCTGGCTAAGCGATATTATGTACTCTCTCATATACCGTATGGCGGGTAATTTTCGTGGGGTGCTAATTTTCATTATTTTCGTGGTTGACTTGCAGTCACGAAATTTTCCCACCCACGAAACAAACAAACATTGTGGCAGCACGGCCACTTTCCAGTATTAGCAAGCAACAGTAGCCACTGCCATCCAGCTGACAGCGTCTTCAACACTAATGTTCTTCTATCTCATGCCTTTTGTCCAAGTCTCTGTAGATATGGCTTAGTAACAAAGAGGATCGCGAGTGCGTGTATCGATTACATCATCGCTTATGCAGCAGTGCCACGCCCCTAGACTGGTTGCTGTCATGAAATTTAAAACCACGAAAATTAATTTTGAGGGCCTTTTCGGACTTTCCACGAAAATTAGACCCCACAATAATTACCCTCCATATGGTATATACACATACATTGACCACCCCCTCCCTCCTACTCATATGCACACATGCACATGCATGTTCATTGCAGGTATCATTACTTGGGACATCATCTGACAAGAAGACACCTACCCTCTGCTCTGCTGTTGTTCACTTTCTTTCTCCCTCTCTCTCTTTCTCACACACACACACACACACACACACACACACACACACACACACACACACACACACACACACACACACACACACACACACACACACACACAGTCATGAACTAATGTTAATGTTTTGCTACTTACTCCAAGCACACACACAAGGCAATGCCAGTCTTCTGCTTGCGGTTCAAGTAGTTCCAGTCTATCTCTGGGAGTGTCACCATCCATCATGTGTCGTTGCGCTCCAAGTTGGCGTTCACAGGTGAGATGATCACCACCAGATGCAACTCTCCTGTCACTAGGGTACTCTTTTCCCAGATAGTCTTGCATGGTAGCCATAATTTCCACCATATCACTGTGGCAGTTTTCGTTTTTCATCAAAACATCTAGAACAATGACCTCAGATTTCATCGACATTTCCTTTGAGTACTTGTGTCCAATATGTTGTGGGACAGCCTTAGCTAAGCAAGAAAGACTTTGGATGTACTGAGTTAGGATACGACTGACTAGTATTACTAAGTTGCTCTTCACAATCAGTACGTCTTCCCTAGTTGGCAAAAATGAGCTTGGATGTAGTGATTTTAAGTTAGCAACTGTTCCTGTTCGTGAAAGTGATTTTTCAGGTGTGCGGCTTTTTCCTGCAAGGATGCTGTACATGTGCAGCATATCACCTTGGTGATTAGAGCGTACATCACGGACCCTTCTCTTCTTGTCCACATTATCACCCCAAAATTTGAAAACGATGTCTTCTGCTATCCACTGCTGTAGTGGTAGTGTATGATCCTTGCTGATATCTTGAATGAGTGTGAGTGTAGCATTGTAGCTGAGGCATACGTTCAAGTGATTGAGGCGTGTGTACACCTGTAACAATTTTAATTAATGTGTACCGTATTTCTTCTAAAAATTCGGCATGAAAATAACAATATTGCTTTAGCTTCGCCGAATTTTTAGAGGTTAATATTCAACATTCTGTCTGCATGCGCATTCCATTCCCGTTTATAGCATAATTATATCTACACATGACAACCTTTGCCGAAAAATTAGAGACTATATTCAATCATTCGGTAAAGGGTGCCGAATAATTAGAAGGGCCGAATTTTTAAAAGAAATACGGTATTTACTATATTGCTACACAAATGTACAGTACATGTATGTACACATTTCTATTAGTGGTGGAAATGTATAGCAGTTTAGTATATGCTAATCTTTTTCTATTATCACTGTTTGTACATGTACCAGTGTACCTGTTTGTTCACATGTGAAGTAAACAAAAGAAGAGATAAAATGGACTGCACACCATTCATTTCCCGGTTTCTCTCCTTTAGGATCACTGCTGCTGCCATGCAGATGCCTGGATTATGTGTATCTCCTACTTTGGTTTTGTTTCGGTGATCACCATGAGAAGCAATTATGGACAAGAGCTGAAAGAAAGTAGGGGCCTTGTTCTGCAAATCTTCTACAAAAACCTTCCAATTAAAATCAGCTAGCGGAGCTTGTAGTATTTTCCGATACACTGAAGACTTAGGTTGGCGCTGACATAATCGGCTACATTCTGAATCAATCTGGGCTACAAACTGCTTGAACAGCAATTCACGTAAGTTATCATGACCCATTATGCTCTTAGCTATTGATGGGAGGTGCCCGCCAGCAAGAGCTCGTCCAATCTTGGTCTCAGGTTGTGGTAGTACTGTTGTCCATGGGATAACTCTGCTTGGGGTGGTTACAGTGACCTAGACGTACACATGCAATCTGGTAATTAATATCTTAATTCTTAGCCAATAGTATAATTATAGCCTTACTGTGACTTCTTTTTTGAAGATAGGGGCTGGGGAGTGTGGCCTTGCATGTTGTGTTGTTAGAGGCATAGAATTCTCATCTAGTTTATTATTTTGTGTAAATGTACAGTGAGTTGGTGTTGCTTATGCATACCTGCTCTTTCTCTTGTAGGAAGCCGACTAGTCACAAGATTGGGGGAATGAGCTACAGCAGCTGGGGATACTGGTCCAGGATTAGCTGTTTCATTTATACCACAAGACTCTTCTACACAAAAATTAATATTAATTTTAATAATTTATTGTTATTGTTGCTTTAATTAACATACTGGTGTACTGTAGCCTCCTCACAGTAATTCTTTTCAAAGGAGGTCTGGACCTGGCAATATCTGGCGACACCCCAGTTTGAACACTGCATTCCTTTTTGCGCTTTAAGGGCCCCCTAACACTAAAAGCAACGAGAGAAGCTTTTGCCATTTGCCGAAACTCAGTGAGATCATGCATGGCTTTCTCCAAGGCCTCAAATCTTCTTTTGCACTTGTCACAAATTATTGATGGCAGGCCATCCTGGGCATCTACCTCCATCTCCAACAAGCTACCAAGTCTTGAACTTATCTTCTTTTGGTAAGCCCCAGGGCTGAAGAGAGATGAGTAATGATTCTTGGAAGCCTTATCCATGCAAACACGGCATACAAAAGAAGGAAGAGTGGCCATGTCTGTGTAAACTCCGACACGTGTTCGAGGTTGGATGTGGGATGGTGTACGCGGTACCGGGAATCCATTTATGTTCGCGAGGCGCGCGCGTGCAAACGTAAACGCATACGTGTCATGCGTAGCGCTACGCAATAAATGACAAATATTTGAATTAACTTGGCGCATGCGCGCGCAGTCAGTACCAGGCTCTCTCCTCCCCCTTTCCTTCCGAGAGCCTGGGAACGAGGCTAGTAGATATGACAGTGAATTGACAACTCTAAACCTATTTTATGGTGAGAATTTTACAAATAATTATGTTAATGTACAGTTAATACAACATTGTACACTTAATTATGACTATCTAATTACAGCAAATTACACACTTTAATTTTCTTAGTATACATGCATATACTTCATGGATCAATGCACACACTTTGTGATAATGGTCATGGGGAAATCTCCAAGCAAGCAGAGCATATCAGGTTGTAAATTAAGATATGCAGGAATTCTATATTATGTCCCAGCATAAACTACTATACAAGCCCACTGTATGTTATAGTAGTTACATGACCTTAATTGGGGTACATGAGATGCATGGTCGAATGCACCCCAATTAAGGTCTTGTAACTGTCTTATTGGCCCATGACCCCCTCTCATCACTGGCCTACCCTATGATCACCCACACCCCTGTGGTGGCCGGTAATTTGCCTATAAAAACTTTGGTTGCTAGGTGATGGCCAATAAACAGCAGTATAGTAGTGTGGTAAGTCTATAGATAAGAGATGTACATGTACACACACATTTTTTATCATAATAATGTACCCTGGCCCTAAGGACCTCTGAATGTTATCAAAATAATAATATCATGTAATCTAATGACCTCATTAATTTTTGTCTATAGCAAATTGTGGTACACCCGCGTCTCCTCAAAATGGCTACATTAATTTGTACGTCAGTACCATAGAAGATGCAGAGGTCAATATCACATGTCTAAATGGACTGCAAGAATGGAATGAGATGATAACATGTGACCATGAAGGGGACTGGATACCAGATCCAATAACCACGTGCACTGACATCTGCATAGACAATTGTGGTATATAACAATAATAAATATTATCATTACGTGTTTTGCATACAATAGCTATAATAAATATTATTAAAAATTTATTATGATGCATACAATGACATTGTGTATTACTGCAGGAGCTGGATCATCAGTAGTTCTAATTGTAATAGTAACTGTTAATGCTATTTACATAATAGCAGTTATTATTATTATCATAATATGCATCATAATATGGTTGAGGTTACGCAAATCAAAGGTGACAACTCATGGACCCGTAGGTTGGCGTGGATCACATACTGGTGAAGATACGATAACATTACCAGTCGATTTCGATGACAGTGATTCCAGAGTTGACCTAACCACGTAGCTAGCTACACCAGCCATTGAATTGGCTGCCTGATTCAAACACATAATTCACCGATTCAAACTATGATTGATTGTATATTTCTCTGATTCAAACCTTGATTGATTTAATTTATTATTCTTGACCACAATCATTTATCATCATCATCATCATAATCATAATCACAATAGAAATCTTATTCAGATCACACATAATGTTCCACGTGTTCACGGAGCGCATGCACGTACTGTTGCAATCGGTAAGGATCACCAACATACTGTGGCATAGCAGTACATTATACTGAGCAATGCAGGTCACATCTGTAATATCTTTTGTACTTTAATTTGCACGGCTGTAACCCAATCAATCAATACTCAATCCCACCAGCATATAAACAGAGACACACACACAGAGAAGAGAGGCATACAAGGATCCTACCTAACAAACATTGCAGCCATAAAGAAAGCAATAATATTATATGATTTTAATACATGTAGATACTGTCTCAATACCAACACAAATACTGACTTACATAACTTACTTATATTATAGAGACTACAAGGTATTGCATAACCTAACACTATGACTAAGCATACATTACACTTATAGTATTCTCATGCACCCAATTCCCTAATTATAGCAACAGAAACTTCTAGAATTTAACACTAAAACACTTGCATAATAATTACTACCGTTACATTAAGGTTCACAGACACATCTGCAGTTACTACAACATCATAAACATGAAGACATGCCTAAGCTTAAGGTGGGTCTCTTTATTTTGGTGTACACAAAACAAGTTGGAAATCTCCCACTTTTAGTTCTTGTGATTATTACTAATAATGCCATTATGGTAGGAACTGAGCAACAAAACTGAAGGCAATAATTTTATGTCATCTTCAGCAGCTACTATTAAACCTTGTCCTGATTAATTAACAGTCATTAGTCCAGGGGGTTGGTTTCTGGCACCAGATGTCACAGCATGATGACCTGGGAGCTTCTTCATGGGCTGTTCATAGGCCTGTAGTACACAAAACACACAGTCATGAAAACACATGACATTGTACCCTGGTACACGCAACAATGGTCTCGGCCACACACACACACACACACAATATTATTGAACTCTACTATATAGAGTACTACAGATCAAGGTGTCTACATGTATATAATCATGTGCAGCTATAGACGTAAGCTCTCCTTATCATAAGACCTTGATCATACTCACCCTTCTTTCTGTCCTGAGCTTAGCGTTGTAGAAGGCTGTTGTTGCTGGGTCCTGGTTCAGTAGACTGGCCTGGAGTCGATCAAACCTCTCGTGCTCATACTCCATGGAATTCTAATGTGAAAGAAGGATAGATACATATATATACATTGTACATGTAGATCAATGGGACTAAGGTACTTTGTAACCACAAAACCAAGATTTCTTGATTATATGCTGTACTGAACAGCCAAATTTTATCACCGTATATGAAGCTTCAGAAAGGTTTCCTAGCTAACTATCCCACTGCCTGCTCAGGCGATACGAAACATGCAAAATGCACGCAGAGTCGCCTATATGTATAAACGGTGCCTATAGCGTTGAGAAATAGGGGTGGGCACTCAGTAGGCTAAACACATTCACATGCTGGCAAAAAATACACATACATGTACACAAAAGTTTTAGGTATCTACACTATAATAGTTGTACCTTTTTACTTCCCGGTAGTGACCCAATGTCCAAGTCTCCGATGAAAGACTCCTTGTACCACCTGTCAAACTCAGTGAGTAGCCTGTGCCTGGTCTCATCAACATACTGTCTGCAGTACTGAACCTCAGACTGGCTTGACTGAAGGCTGGAATACAGGCCGCGGTACTGGGTCTTGAGCTAAGAGGAATAAAAATTGATCACAAGGGTAGCATAATCTTAGTTTCATTATTAGATACATTTAGCAGAGCGGGGAGGGAGGGAGGGAGGTTATTAATGAGAAATGACTATACCATAAATCTAGAAATTTTCGTTGTAAAAATATTTTTGTAGTTGATGGCAGCTACGAAAATTAATCTTACGAAAACTAGCATGCACTATTAATGCTAATGCGGTAAGGGGTTGTTCCTACGAAAAAAATTTTTTACACGAAAATTTATCATACGAAAGTTTCTTTACACAAAAATTTCCAGATCTACGGTAGCTAGTGTAGCATAATAGTTCTGATTTTTAAATAGAAGGGGAGCAGAAGGGTGGGTGTATAGGCTACGATACTAAAATTGATCACAAGTGTAGCATAGTTCTCATTACTAGATAGGAGAGGGAGAAAAAAAGAGAGAGAAGGAGAGGGAGAGAGAGAGAGATGATGCCCTCTACCTGCTTCAGTTGAGTGATAGCCTGATATTCCCTCTCCTCCATGATGAGCTCCCCTCCCTCAGTGGTGAGGAGGGGACCCCCCTGCTCATTATGCTGGCCACGATGCGACTCAAGATACCCACGAATCTACAGTGTATGGTGGTCAGTAATCAACGTAATATTTTCATGCATGCACATATTCACAAAGTACCTCATCGATTTTCTTCTTGATGTCATTGATTGAGGACGAGAGCTGAATAGCTTCTCTCTTCTTCTTATGTAATATTTCTATACAGAGATGGAAAGACAATGCCAACGGTATGATCATTAGACCAGCTGCTTATGAAACCATGGTGTATGCAAGACTATGAAATTCACTGAGATCATACAATGAATAGCAAATCAACTTCTTAGGACCGGTACATGTACATGTACATTTGTTGGTAGTTGCCTAGCAACCAAAGTTTTTATAGGCAATTTGGCGGCTATCGGAAGGGGTTGGATCATCATAACAATGATGAACAGAGGTCAACTACCAACAAAATAGTTATCTGACAGTAATTGGGGTGCATTCAACTATGCATCTCATGCACCCCAATTACTGTCAGATAAACTATTTTGTACCCACTGACCTTTATTGCTGAGTAAAATTTTATTGATTTCGCTTCCCCTCTCCTTCTTGAACTGCTCAAAAGCCTCCTCCTTAGGGGGCGGGGTCGATGGGCGTGGCCCGCCCCTCCCACCACCACCATCTCCTCCCACCTCTCCCTCTCCCCTCTCTCCTCCCTCTCTCTCGTCGCTTGTCGGGACATCGCTGGGTTTGATTTTGCTCTCTCTCTGTCTGACAACGGTCTTGGTCTTCTTGGTCGCTGCTACTGGGGAGGCCTGGTGCTTGAGTAAGGAGGGAGCCTGCAATTATTAAGAAAATTGAACCAAAATTGAATAAAAAAATGAAGCTTGTAAGTACAGTAGTTAGTGTTTCAATACTCAAGCTTTTTGTACGATAGGATTAATTAAGAAAGTTGTAGAAATGTGCTGAAGTTAGTGTAATACACAGAAGTGGCTCTGCCTTAAAATTGCTTTGCCTGAGCAAGCAATGGGATGGTTGCCCCGGCCTAAAGTGGTAGAACAAACCTACTGAATTTTTAATGTTCATGTACATGTACATGTATGTGTATGTCTATCTCCATTAACTATAGGTCAGTGTTCAGGTACAGTGTACATGACATAATAATGTTGTCCATGCACTTGGCAAAGTTATATGACATTGCATATAACGACTCACAATTCCAACTGCTAGTCCGACTCCATCATGATCTCCCACCAGCTCCGGCTCAACTGCTGACTCAGCAGTGGGAGGGGCCTGGACCACTGGGGGCGGGGCCAAGGCAGACTGCAGAATATTAATAACAAACTCACAATTGCAATTTTAATGCTTGCCAAAGTTTCCCTGCTATATAGTATATACATGCCATTATTAGCTCACCTTTCCACTTTGAACTTTGCCCCTCCCCTTGGCGGCCGGTGAGGGGTGTCCACTCTTTCCCACGGTCTCCTGGGGCTGGGTGGTGGGCAGAGTCTCAGAGGGGATGCCCCCACTCGTTTGTTGTGTACTTTCTCTCAACTCTCTATTACGTAATGATGAGATGTAATGATGTGTAGAATTACTATAGAACTTACTTCACAATAGTTTTAAATTGCTCAAGTATTTGCTTAATCTGACGCATGTTGATAATCTGAAAATAAAGAAGGCTATAAATTTCATAACAAAATTAATAATAAGATAACATCAATAATTGAAATTTTGATGGCATATTAAAAAATTTTGACTAGCCCCCATATTATATACATGCCAACTAAAGTAAATTTTGCAAAAATCTAATACTCTAATTAAGAAAACTCATGTCAATAATTATCATCACCTGTATGTCAGGTATGACTCCATCTATGAACATGTTGACCTGTTTGGCAATATCCTCTTTCTCCTCATCTCCGAGTGGATCGTAGCTGACGGTCCCTCGCTGGGCAACTGTGTCGTGCATCGACAGCTCCAGCTTCAGCGCCTTGATCTGTTCCTCATACTGACACACTAGTTGCTGGAATGTGATGGAATAATGCATTTTTAGTGTGTGCGTTTTTCTGTAAAGTTTATAGTCCCAGCCATATACAGAAGTGTACAAAAGTACCCCTGAAACGAGGGTACCGTGTACATGTATGTAGAGTTTAACTCACAGCTGAGTCGTGGTGAATATTCTTGACAGGGTCACTGGAAACATTCATCATTCTAGTAGCAAAACGAAGAGTTGAGATCTGAAATCACAACAATAAATTCGTAAAAAATCAATTTTAACATTGTAGACCTACATGTACTAAATAACTAACAGTATCGTACATCAAAAGCTCATAAGCTCCTAGATCCTACAATAGACAATGTACCTCCATTGGAAAATTAATAGTTGCACAATATTGTGATCTAAATTGGTCACTCGGAGGCCCGAGGCTATAGCATTCCGAGCAAAGCAAAGTAAAATAGTGGATCTCCGACTGACCAATCAGATTTCTGACCTACAATACCTTACAATACCCATAATACCAACAATACTTCCATTAAAATATAGTTGTAACAAATACTGTGATCTGATTGGTCACTCAGAGGCCCGAGGCTGTAGCATTCTGAGCAAAGTGAAGCGAAATAGTGGACCTCCAACTGATCAATCAGATTCCTGACCTACAATACCTTACAATACCTTATAATACCTACAATACCTTACAATACCTCCATTAAAATACAAATACTGTGATCTGATTGGTCACTCAGAGGCCCGAGGCTGTAGTATTCTGAGCAAAGCGAAGTGAAATAGTGGACCTCCAACTGACCAATCAGACTCCTGACCTACAATACCTTACAATTCCTTACAATACCTACAATACCTTATAATACCTATAATACCTTACAATACCACAAATACTGTGATCTGATTGGTCACTCAAAGGCTCGCGTCTGTAGCATTCCAAGCAAAGCGAAGTGAAATAGTGGACCTCCAACTGACCAATCAGATTCCTGACTTACAATACCTACAATACGTATAATACCTTATAATACCTCCATTAAAATACTGTGATCTGATTGGTCACTCAGAGGTCCGAGGCTGTAGCATCCCGAGCAAAATACAATAATATTATAGTGAACCTCCAATTGACCAATCGGATTCAATACCTTACAATACCTTACAATACCTACATGTACAATACTTCAATATTATAGTTGTTACAAGTACTTGCATCAGGGCTATATACGATTATTTATGGACACAAATTTTAGCGAAAATTGGGCAAAATTAATTGCTAATTTTGCTAAAATTAGTATCTGCCAACAAAAGTATACTGTATAGCTGGGAATATTGGCAGGAATTAAATTTGGCGGTTGAGCCCAAAATCGCAAATTACAAGAATATTAGTGGATTTAAATTTGGTGGTTTGGTACGGGATCGCCATACGTATACAATGTCATGCGAGTAGGAAATTTTGGCGGATTTTAATTTGGCGGTTGTAATATAGACTGCCAAACTGCCAAATTTAATTCCCGCCAAATTTTCCCGGCTATACGGTAATATTATATCCTTAAGGTATTGCCTGAAATGCTGAACACATTTATACCGTTTCTAGAATCTGTCCCCTCTCTGCCCAGATATTAGCGATGAGCATTGTGCTACAGTTTCCCCCGAGAGAGTCCTTGAGGACGTGGGTCAGCTTGGACTGTCGGTAGGGGACGTGGCCACGCCCCTTGTCGGCGAGGGCTCGTATCACCTGCTCGAGGAAGGAGAGAGACTTGTTGATGTAGAGTGCTTCACGCTGAACGTTGCCTGTGGACTGGGGATAGAGATGTGTTATCAAAATTTAAATAATCTTGTGAAGATACATGTTAATCGAATACAATGCATGATCCAATTTAATGCAAGAAATAAGCATTTTACGAGGTCTTATAACGTTTATATATGGAGCGATTGATGACCTTTACCAGAAAAGAGCGCGTTTTCAAAATTGAAATTATTTTTTTCCATACATTGTATTGGATTAAGTACGGTATACATGAGTAAAGTATAAGTAAAGCACTAGTGAGGAGAAGAGCTGCATTTCAGATTTCATTGAGAGGGGGGAGGGGAATAAAATGGCTTGTCAAAGATACACAAAAATCTCAGGGGGGTGATTATCTCTCCCCCCTGCCCAGGCCCCCTCCCTCCCCCTCGATCAAAATTCACCCCATACAAAATTATATCAGAATGCACAAATGTTCTTGTTGTACATGCTCACAATTATATGACTTACAGTACATTAGTTTTGCTGGGGACAAGACCATGTTCTAAAAATCATATCAGAAAGCATAAATTTTCTTGTTGAATGTACATGCTCATATGACTTATACTAGTTCTGCTGGGGACAAGACCATGATTGTTCTAAAATAGAAAGTCTTTTTACATGTACATGCCCGTGTGACTCACGTTAGTTTTGCTGAGTCTCTCTGATCCGGCCAGGTCGACAAGGTTGAGCTTGGAGAGAGTGTAGTTGGGAGAGGAGAGGGTTCGCGACCTCGACTCAACGTGCACCGTGAAGATGCAGTGAGAACGGGACGAGTGTTGATTGAGGGAGTGCTCCCCAATCATACGATTAGCCTCACCCTGCCATGGGAAATAATTATGATTGTGGTGTATGTGTGTGTTTGAGAGAGAGAGAGAGAGAGGGAGGGAGGAAGGGAGAGAGAGAGAGAGAGAGAGGGAGAGAAAGAGAGAGAGAGAGAGAGAAAGGAGGAGAAATAAAGATAATAATATATACATGTATTATTATGAAATCATAATTATTGGCAAGATTAATTTTGATCCTGCATGAATTTTAAGATACCAAAAGAAGGTAATTTTTGCCTCATAACTTTAGGTGAAAGAGGGAGTGAGAGAAGGAAGAGAAATAAAGAGAATATGAAATCATAATAATGGCAAGATTTGACCCTGCATAAACTTCAAGATCAGTATACACTAAGCCCTCACTTTTGCCTGATTGTGGAATGTGATTCAGTAGTAACCACTAATTACGTTATCTTGCATTTGCGATGCTTCGCACGCACGCCGCGCCATATATTGCAGTGTATCGGCAACGCCCACACTTACTCTTCGTGACGTCACAAGGTCCTGAGGCCGGCCAGAAGCAAGAGAAAAATGGTCCTGGTCGACATTTTGCAAGTTCATATTCAACACGAGCAAGGGATTTAGCCAAGGATATTGCACTGGGCAACTCTCGAGGTCAAACTGTCCATGTGATCCTCATATGACTTGGCTCTGACCTTTCGCATCAGGTTGTCCAGTAAGCTGAAATCGAGCTAGCCACGAGTGTGGCGATTGATTGGTGAGCGATTGCCTCCATATCTCAACAACGAAGACAGTTGAAGAAACGGAACTTCTTCCATCCTTTAGTAGAGTTGTAAAACTAATCTCTATGTGAGTCAGCTAGTCTACAGAGCTGTCTATACTATGACAGTACGTTATTGAATGTATAAATTATTTTCATTTTTCATGATCTTATAATTCAACAAATACAGTAAATATTACTTAGTTAAGCAAATATACTATACTGCTAGTGGTACTCTCCTTCCAGCTGAAGTATGAAAGCCTCAGCAGTCTTCGCATCAGGTTGTCCAGAATGTTGAAAATGAGTCGGCCAAACATTTACGGCCGATATTCGGCCGTGTATAGCGAGGTAGCTACGCTTTGGACACGAACTGAACGTGCCCATATGTTGTTTAGCTAGTCTTCTTACAGTCTGCTGTGTTTCAAAATCCAGAAATATACCAGTAGCCAGAAACTAAACTTTTTTGTCATGCATGTTGACCGCGATCGCGGTCTCCATATGTTCAATACAGCAACCGCAAACCGGAAGTGATCAGGCAAAAGCGAGGGCTTAGCGTATACTGGATACCAAAAAAAAGATAATTTTACCTCGAAAAGCATGTTGAGGGCATCTTCTTCACTAGTCGCCAGTCGTAGGGAAAGTCCCTTGACGGAGACCACACCCCTTTCACCCTCGCTCACACACAGCCCACTACTGCCAGCACCAGCGTGGGGACAGGTGGGTGTGGCCGATGTGGGCGTGGCTTCACTGGGGAGCGTGGAGAGGAGGTCAAAGATCACCTCATTGTAGATTTCAAGGTAGGAGATCCTGTGAAAACAATGCGGGAGATTTGCAGAAATTATTACATGAATCTATGGCTCAGGATCAGCCCCCAGGTTTTCAATATGCTTCCTCCTCAACTAAAATACAGAAACATACCGCCTGGGGGAGATACTGAGGGGGTGAGGCTATCATATGTAAATTTCATTTTATAAAGATTTGCAGCCTTCTTCCCAGGCCCTCCCTGATTTTTAATGATCGGGGATGAGGCTAAATCGACAGAAAATACTCACCGTTCGCTCTCCTAGCTACTGAAAAGAGCACACTGATTCTGCATGTTCGATCTCCTATGATTCACGTGTTAGGGCTCGCGTAGTGTACTTGTGAAAAAGCGACCATTACCATTCCTCGGGCAACGCCTTATCCGAGGTGACCTTATATTATCAGCAAACGACCATTTCCATTATTTGGACAATTCCTTACACGTAGAGACACCGTTGACTATTAGTTTTGGAGAATTCCTTACTCGTGTGCACGTTATATTATTCCTAGTGACCTTTACCAACAAAATTAATTGCAAATTTTTTCAGACTCCTACATGTATCCTCCCCAAAAAAGAGCATTATGCGACATTGAATCGATCAGGATACTCTTATTTTAATATTAGCACAGACCTGACAGTGATGGCTGATTCTTGTCTCTCCCTCACCTCTTGAAAAATCTGAAATCAACAAAAACAGTGCAGTTTAGTTTTGTGCAGACGCACATGATCATGGCCATTAAAAAATGTAAGATCTTGTACATTTTCTGTGGTCAGTTGATTAATAGTGAAAATTGGATCCCTCAAAGATTTCCTATGTACTATACGGTACATATGAATGCATGCATATTACATGCAGGTACATAGTATGCATGCATGTACATGTGTACCGTAATTCGTGAAAATTTTGGTCATAGTGACAAACTTTTTCATGCGAACCTGTACATACCATAATTATGGTGCACGTTTGAAATTGACGAAAATATTATTACACGAAATATTTCTAACACAAAATTTGCGAACAAAATTAAAGCGAACTACGGTACCTGAGCAATAGCTCTAGGTATGATTCCCCTGAGAGCGAAGTTAGGGGAAGTCCCAGGTCCAGTCATAGTATGGGTCTTCCCAGCCCCAGTCTGACCGTAGGCTAGTATGGTAGCGTTGTAGCCATCCAGGACTCTAGTCACCAGATCACTGGCACAGCAAGAGTACACCGACTCCTGGCTGGCATTGTGAAGAACCTGTAAGGAATTTACAATTTAAATAACACATGTAGTTAGATACTGTTTAGGAGGCTTCTACGTGATTTAGAAGCTTACAAGGTTTTTTTATGGGGCTTACAAGGTATTTTATGAAGGATAGATACCACAGTTTAACCAATCAGATCACTGTATTTGTTACAAGTGGGATCTAATTCAAGGATAGTTATGGTTGAATTGGAATAGTGCATATTGGTTCACTAAAGCTATGAATACATGTACATATTATATGTAATCAATAGATATTAGTAATGTCATAGGTGAAGTCAATATTATTACCACTCCACTATAGATGCTATTATAGTCCTGGTATTAACAGCATCACAGAAAATTAATGGTCAAAAAGTATTTAATATCATGCTTTGAGGAATGAATCACATCCATGTACATGTACACAATGTATCTCAGTAAGACAAACTTGAATACACTATTTTTAGCAGGTATGCTTCAAATAAAATTATAACTTACTCCATCTAGAGGGAAGCTCCAGTCTTGCTGCTGGTTGTTGATGTAGCCTTGGACCTTGTCCTCATGCTTTGGCAGATGAACACTCACAGTCTATGTACACATGAAATCAGCAGGCTTTATAATATTCTACTACAATGTTACAATACATGTATCAGCAAATAAATTTTTCATAAAAGGGGCAACCGACTAGTGATCCAAAAAGCCATAGATTATTATTCCGAGCGAAGCGAGGTTTCTACTCGGGCTGGAGAGTCGTTTCGTATGGCTTCATGACCTATCTTTCGCGTGCGTCTAAATTTTCTTTCCTACTCTCTTCGGCGACTCAGGCCACGTCGCCATGTGCTACTGAGTCGAAAGTTGTGGCCTCCCTCAAGATGGTCATGCAAGGCCTACAAACTCTACGGTTCGGCTGGACTGTGCTTACCGGGTAAATCAATTTTCGCGCGGCCAAAAACGATCGCACCTTCTTGGCCCAAAGTTGTTTGTCCTATCGCTGACGGTAAAGATGTTGCTAGATGTGGCTTGTCAATTGGTCTACTCTTGGCTTCATTCTTCCAAGACTGACGACATAATGGAGCTCCTTTTGCTGCTAATACTTCAGCATAGACAAAAGGAGCCACTCCCTTGTCACGTGATCTACACGTGCAACACAAATTTAATTTACAGGGAAGGCGGGGGAATCCTAAAAATTTAATAATACAAATAAAATTTGTGACCTGCTCCAGGAAAAGGGACCGTTCAGCATAAATATTCATTTTCTAATAATGGCCAAAATGTGAAAAATCAATTTTTCTTTAATTTTTTGTTTTTTAGTTTATCAAAAAATTGAAGGTTTTGGCTTTATTTTGATATATTATGTTCATACACTTGTATGAAATAAAGTGTAGCTATGGGCGCAATTAATACCTCCGATACATGCAACTTAATACAAAATTTAATTAAAAACGCCTAATTCCCGAAAACGACTCTATCTACCCGATTGTATAAAAATGGTCATAACTTCACTTGTGATCACTGAAACTTGCACCATTGTACTCAGCATAGACAGAGCTATCTATCCATGCCAAAATCTCAATATTCATGAAAAATTATGAACAGTCCCTCTTCCTGGAGCAGGTCACAGAATTCATCATGCATAAACAGGCAGTTCAATACAGGATATTGGTTGGCATAGTGGCTCGCTGAGCGAGGACTGCTACACAAAGTGTAACTCTAGTAATAATATTATTATTATCAGCCATAGCTTGCTCGTAGACTGATGATGATAGAAAAAGAGGTGAGATCGATTGAAACTAGCAGCTCATCTGTACAAGGATCGAAGAGGTATACCTTTTCATCTGATTCCAATTGGATGATGTCATGAGGGAAATCGGGCGTAGGGCGAGTCCTGGCGTACACCTGCACACGGCCCGGACCTCGGAATGAAGATGACATCACAGACAGAGAGAGATGCAGGTCTTTGAAGCTGTTGCTATGACAACCAGACAACAGAAGTCCATCTTCTAATTGGCGCCCACCTGCATTGTATTAATTCTAACTAAAGCGCAGCACAAGGGGCTGAACAAACACACATAAAACATGAGCAAGCTTATGTTTGGTAAGCTGATCTCCAAGCTACAGCTCTCCAAGAGCCCAGAGGAGAGAGAAGGTGAGAAAACATACGTTAATTCTGAATAATTTCAGTATGCACGGGCCTGCAGAATTTTCTCAATTCTCATTGTGTCTCGATTTTCTTTCTTCCAGAGCTGCTGTCTAACATGGCCCAGCTCCATGCATTCTCATGTCACCAGCTTGGTAAGTAAGGGCCGAGATATGATCGATGATGTATGATATGTGGCAACACTATCATACCGTATCTGATCTAATTAACGCGCCATGAAAAAATAATTACGAGTGCTGGGTGGCGCACCATTAGAGCCTGAAAATTATCCTTCACGACCAGGTGGCGCACAAAATTTGTACACAAAAGTATAGGGACGCGTGGGTGGGCGCATTTAAATAGAGCGTGAAAATTGCACTTCAGGCCTAGGTGGCGCATCTATTAGAGAGGCACGTTAATTAGATCAGATACGGTATGCATGTACGCTAAAAAGGGGCACCGTCACTTTAAAAAGTACTGTGAGTATGTGTGAATATATTGGGAATGACGCTCCGCATGTATTTCTCGCGCTAGCTAAGCGAATAGTTGCCCTCTTAAAAAAGCGCCTCAGCTACATAGTGTACGGCACCCTAGAGTGTTGTAGCTAGCGCCGTTTTTCGGTACCTACTCTAGATCTGAAACTCTGTGCAGTCTCCAAAATGCACGCTATTCCCATAGAGCGTAATACATTTGATTCCCACTAATGGGCGTGACAGGAACTTGGCTGGAACTTCCTGAAAGGGCACTGAATATCATTTGCATCATATTAAAATTCCTTCACACCTTCGCTAGAAATCCTCCTATACGATCGTTGCCAGTGTGTCTCTGGCCATGCACACGAGTCATGTGTTGAGCTTTTGACATATTTGGACAAACTATTCTTTTCTCTTTCTCTCTCTCCCTGTACCACATACAATGTACATGTTGACGTTTTCACATAACTCTCTATCACCCCCCCCCCCTCTTTCTCTCCCTCCCCCTTCAAATTCAGGCATTATTCTGTCTCATCTTCACTACTCCTCTGAGCGGATCCAGGCTGCCTCTCTCCTCTCTCCAGTCATTGTGGACCCTGAGAATGTCTATGTACACATACTGCCTTTTATTACATTTGAAACACAGATCATTAGACAACAAATCATCAATAATATTGTGTCATAAAATTAATTGTGCAGTAATAGCTATAATATTATCATCATGACATTGTGTTGTGTGTCTATGAGATCAATGTTGATTATATTCTGCTCCACCTGTGCAATTACTTTCAATAACTTGCACCTACTTAGGGACGCCACTGTTGAAAGTAAATGAGGATTGAGATGATATGGAGCGATATATGCATGTACATGATATAAATGCCTGGCAGAACGAGGATTCATATAATAAGGCCACGCACCCGCATGCTTATTGTAGCTGCCTCAAAATCATTATAATATTATTCATTGAATAAACCACAGGAAGTGAAGTGCATGGTTACAAAATAATATTAATATATTATTATGCATATTAAATAAATAATGACTGGAATAATTTAAAGGGATGGGGTATTAAATAAGACCTGTGTAAGTTATAATTTCAGGTTATCCATGCATCTATATACTGCTGTGCTGTACGTGGCTTCATCAAAGTATTCTGTCTGATTGGCTGTGGGTTTGCTCATATCCATGCATCTATACTGCTATGCTGTGGCTTCATCCTTGTTCTGGTGTCTGATTGGCTACATTGTCCATCTTAGCAGTCAGTGCACATCTGCTAATGTACACTACATGCAACTACGTATGGTATTTAGTGGCCACCGTTCACATCAGCTTTATAGAGCCCTATATTCACTTATCTTGGATTCACCTGTGGTTTCCCTGTTCCTATAGCTACTACCACATTTTCACCAGGGACTTACTTATATGGCAACATGGAGAAACCCAAAGATTAGCAAACATCTGGTCAATATCGGCTGTAATCCTATGCGGTAGCCACTAATATTATTATGTGGTCGAGCAGTTTGAATTCATGTGTAGCACTTGTTTTCCCCTGATAAGTACATGCATGCATGTACACACAAATAATATAATATTATTAAGTCATGTAGGTTTACACAGACTAGCTGCTATTTACTATTATAGCTATAGTATTAAAGTGTGACATGCATGTATCCAAAATTCAATGTCTTGAAATAGTAATAATCCATTATAAATAGTTATAACAGAAAGTATAGTATAAAATATGAAATGTACACATATGATAGTTCAGACATAACTAGCCAAACACAAACAGAGGCCTTCATATTCATTAATTTTATGCCTGTATTGATGGATATATATAGTATGCATAGCACCACAGACCCTAGCTAGTTCCATTCATATCTCTACATATAACTGTTGCTAGCAAACACTTACTGTTGCACACGTACAGTTAGTGCACACATATTACATCACACATACTGATTGTGTACCATCATAAAGACACAGTACACATATATACTATCATAATTAATTTTGGTAACAGTTACCATAGCAACATAATCTTCAACCCCAAATTATGGGATAGTTAGAGGTGTTAGAGGGTCATTAGTATGTTAACGGGTCAGTAGTGACTGCTACCAAGATGTTAGTTTTGTAATTCTCGAGAAATATTATATCATGCCCCTCTGATTCAGCTGTATGTATAATAATATAAGTAATGCTATACTTTGATCTTGACTCTGTGCATGTGGGAGAATTCCAAGGGTAATCAGTATTGACTGTCCATTACTGCATGTGCCCCATATAGCTAGCTACTCAAAAACAAGCGTATATAGGATGTATAGTGGATGTCATAAGTTATCCCGGA
This sequence comes from Cliona cf. orientalis, assembly GCA_963930775.1. Classification (NCBI taxonomy): domain Eukaryota; kingdom Metazoa; phylum Porifera; class Demospongiae; order Clionaida; family Clionaidae; genus Cliona; species Cliona cf. orientalis. The sequence goes on along the minus strand of OZ005690.1, from coordinate 14,102,796 downwards.
ATTGTTTTTATACTTGTCATCAATAAAAGTGCCCCTGAATTTTGATAATCAATCAACATCATCAGATACAATACAACAAGGGAGAAAGAATAATTCAATTTTGTAAACAGCCAAACTAAAGTGCATGACATTGTGAATTCTTTTACTATAAGTAACATTATTATAATTTGAAGCTAACAATCAAATCATACAAAAGAGAAAGAAAAAGCTATCCACCTTCATGTTCATAAAAAGATAAATGTTAAAATCATTCCAAACACACCAAATGCAAGGGAGAATACAAACCCCAAATCACTTATGGGGATTTTACAAATTCCAGGAATTTTAGGTGTGAAATAGAGTTCTTGTTTGAGCTTTTCACCATATTTTTCCACACATTTATTCATCTTCATTGCACATTTGTGGGCAAAAATAAGAGCAAGAAAGTCAAAAATTAGGTGAAGCAACTGGTAAACCCGATGCAAAGTGACTAGCAGGTTGGCATCAATAACAATCTCCCGTCCATGTGTATGTTGAGTCCATATTCGAGTGAGGTGAGCGAGATGAAAGATGAGTCCAAAGAGATGGATTATCAACTGAAAGGCAAAAAAGGACCGAAAAATTTTGTAAATTGATGTAACAATGTCATATTTATCCTGATTGGAATATTGTGGTGATGAAGCATTCTGTTCATTTGATCCTTCCGTTTTCCAAATACATCTAATCATTAGGGTAAAGTACATCATCATGAGCCGTACCAGTACAATAAAAATCTTATTGATGATAGAAATCACATGATAGGTACAATCGAGAATTATGATTACATAACCAATACTTTGATCACACTGTTCATGTGGACTAATTTCAATTTGCAATTTATAAATGAAAACAAGTTTCAATATAGGCAAAAGGATTGCTAATGCTATGAAAATGATGCCTACTAGTACTATTAGTATGAGCTTTATCATTTTCTCAATCTCCATGAAGTCCCTAAATGCTGGTGGACCGTTCAAACATTTATACTTGATTATAAATTGGAATAGATAATATGTGAGTAACCCATACTCAGGAATGTGAAGAAATTCCATAATGGTCAACAGAATGTCATAAAGTTTATCAAAACCAATATTGGTGACATTAAATTGTGATGGTAGGCTATCCAGCGATGGTTTGTGACACTTAAATTCACCAAGAACCAATCTGATAAGAAAAACCAAAGAACTAACTAGAAAACATATCACAACCAAAATGGTGACAACTATCCTACATCTCAAGAGTGATTTACTTTCTCCATCCTGTATTATAGCGTATGCAAATGACAACTGATATGAGAGACTACACGAATAGTATGACACTCTTGATTTACCTTTCTTCTGACGACACTTATATGAATAATTGGTTGTGATTGTGTAGTACCTTAAATTGAGAATAGTTGTTAAAATATAATATTATTATTAATAATATATATATAATTGTTAAAATAACATTATATCAGTGATGATATGCAGTTGCGAAATTTAATTTGTATGGTACCGTATAATGGAAATTTTTATATGGTGCGAAATTTTGAATTTTTTGCAGACAGGTTGGTTGGGTAGCTACTGTGAAAATAACTGCAAAATTTTAAGTGGGCCTGATCAATCGATGTGGGTGTGACCTCCATGTGGAAAAATTACAACCACAAAAATGTCTCCTATATAATCAGTACTTCTGTGAAACTTTGCACCATTAATTTTTTGCAAGTTACCTTTTCAGCTATGCCCATGCTCAATTTCAGAAAGGAGGCTCATATTAATTTATGTGAGATTGTAGATCTAAAGGTATGTCATCCATGCTCACCGTCTTTCTGAGTTGTGGCAGGTGGTCTAGCAGCAGCTCCAGGCACAGCTGTTTCACTGTTTGACTGATTTTTATCACCAGGTAGAAGCGGTATTCCATGGCTGAGATTATTTCCTTCAAGAGTAACCAAAAATACAGTGTGTTTGGGGGAATTTGCAAGTTAGAGGGTGCAGATATCAGTGTTTGTGGCTATATCCGAGCCCTTAACCATGCTAGTGTATGGTGACTTACGTGATATTTTTATGAGCGTGTTTTATAACAACATAATATTTTATGCAATTATACGAGCCAAGTGGTGGTCGCAAAAATTTTTATCGCACCAAATATTATATTCCTATACATGAAGTGTATGTGTGCGCATAAATAAAATTGCGTAATAGGTGTATTTTTACCGAATTTTTCATACACATAAAATGCTGCTTAATAGGCTATATATAGCTAACTGTCAAAATAATGTATGTATGATTCGATAATTGAAGACTCATAGATCGAGTACATATCGTTACTGGGCTGCAAAGCTACATGTACATGTATGCTCATAATGGTTACCACCACCGACCATTAACGTTCGTTCTCACCTTTCACCCCAGTTAATGTCAATGAGCCCAAGCAAAGTTAATTAATAGTTTCTCAGGTCTGTCCGCATCAAATTTTGAGAAAGTAAGACTTTATTTATTTTTCACGTGAGCAGTCACGTGCTAATTAATTTAATTAACAGATAAAATAATGGAATGCACACAGTAAAAACTATATAACTGCACATGAAATGGTAAAAATCACGTGGTGACTTTGTATTAAATTGATCCATGTGGATGTAAAAATACCAACTAAAGGGTAACCAGAATTTCCGTGAAACTTTACACCAGCGAAAATTAAAATTTGTGTTAATTTAGCAAGTTACATAATATTATAGTCCTTTTCAGTCTTATGCCCATGCTCAATTTCAAAAAGGAGACTCATGTTCATTAATTTATGTGAGATCTAACTCTATCTGCAGATCTAAAGGTATATCATCCATGCTCACCTTCTTTCTGAGCTATGGATGCAGCTGATCCTCCACCAGTATCAGCTCCAGTCGCGGCTGTTGCATTGACACCCGCTGTATTTCCATCACCAGATTGCTTCTGAATCACTACAATAGGTATTTTTTGGCTAACATAATTTCCTTCAGGAGTAAGCAAAATATAGCATGTCTGGGGGGAATTCGCAAGTAGGAGGGTGCGGATATCAGCGTTTGTGGCTACATCCGAGCCCTTAACCATGCTAGTGTATGGTGACTTGTACCATAAAGTGATATTTTTATGAGCGTGTTTTATAACAACATTATATTTTATGCAATTATACGAGCCAAGTGGTGGTCGCAAAAATTTTTATCGCACCAAATATTATATTCCTATACATGAAGTGTATGTGTGCGCATAAATAAAATTGCGTAATAGGTGTATTTTTACCGAATTTTTCATACACATAAAATGCTGCTTAACATGCAGGCTATAGCTAACTATCAAAATAATGTATGTACGAACCTCGATCACCATCGATGATTGAAGGCTCATATATCGAGTACATATCATTACTGGGCTGTAAAGCTACATGTACATGAACGCTCATAATGGTTACCACCACTGACCATTAACGGTCATTCTCACCTTTCACCCCAGTTAATGTCAATTAGGCCAAGCAAAGTTAATTAATAGTTTCTCAAATTTTTGACAAATTAAGACTTTATTCATTTTTCACGTGAGCAGTCACATGCTAATTAATTTAATTAACAAACAAAATAATGGATGCACACAGTAAAAACTATATAACTGTACATGAAATGGTAAAGATCACGTGGTGACTTTGTATTAAATTGATCCATGTGGATATAAAAATACCTACTAAATGGTAACCAGCATTTCCGTGAAACTTTACACCAGCGAAAATTAAAATTCGTGTTAATTTAGCAAGTTACATATTATAGTAGTCCTTTTTAGCTACGCCCATGCTCAATTTCAGAAAGGAGGCTCATATTAATTTATGTGAGATCTGTAGATCTAAAGGTACGTCATCCATGCTCACCTTCTTCCTGAGTTGTGGTGGGGGTCACAGTCGGTCCAGCAGCAGCTCCAGGCACAGCTGTTTCACTGTTTGACTGACTTTTATCACCAGGTAGAAGCGGTGTTCCATGGCTGAGATCATTTCCTTCAGGAGTAAGCAAAAATACATTGTGTTTGGGGGAATTAGAAAGTTGGAAGGTGCAGATATCAGCATTTGTGGCTACATCCAAACCCATAACCATACTATGCTAGTGTATGGTGACTTGTACCATAAAGTGACACTTTTATGAGCTTGTTTTATAATAAGTTTAATATAATTATACGAGTCAAGTGGTGGTCACATAAATTTTTTATTGCATGCAGTAGCGGATCCAGACAGGTTTCCATAGTTTCCGTAGAGAAACAGTCGATCGACACCTCTGAATTAGCCCTTTTCTGATGTAGATGAACGTTGAACTTGTTCTATAAGACTGCTAAATACTTTTCTTGTACCTACCACGCCTGCCATGGAGAATGAGTAGCGAGGTATGTTCACGTGCTAACGTGCTTCTTGAATAGTAGGCATGGCGCGGCTACTATTCGAGAGCGGCGACTATTTCGTTCAGCATTTCCGGAGGTGCGGCGACTATTCGAGAGCGGCCACTAATCGAGAGCGGCGTCTGATCGAGCGAATACGGTACTTTGATTTTTTTTTCACTTCTCAAAACTTTTCTTAGTTCTCGTAGGATCCCTGTACATGCACCATGAGCAGCATGCCACTGCACCGATCTGAAGTTCAGAAGCTGTACTGCGCTTTGGAGTTCTTCTTTACTTTGAAACTTTTCACTATCAAGGTCAAGAGCCACTCTCAGACTCCTGATAATCCGAGTCTAGTCTGCGACTGAGACGACGGCATCGATACGCGATGTACACTATTGACGACCTTTACCACATACACCACTTCATATACTGAGGACATGGTCAAGTTTTCATGTTATTATTAAGAACAAACAGGGCTCTGTCTGCCAACTTCAGCTACACACACAATATTCTGAATCAGCTAGATCTCATTAACCTATCCAGTGAACAGTGGTGCTAATCAATGCTCACCTATTTCTTCTCTGTTGCTAATACCCAGTGTGAGAGCCACCTTATCTTGATGACTGTTTTCTTTATTTACATGTACCTATACACACAATCATACATAATAAGCATGAAAGTTTTTCAAAGTGAGGGGAAAGGGGGTGGTGATAACTGCATATGAAGAATACACAAATTCACCTTATTGTACCTGGAGCAATAATTATTAGCTGTAATCATATGTACTGTAACGTTTTGTGTGGGCAGTAATCACTAAATTATGACATCAGGAGCTTTGCCAGACGTGCAACAGCGGGAGGGCGGGAGTGGTGCCCTCGTTGTATATGGCCGGTGTGGTATAGATTGAATAAGATAATCACTGATACTGACCTCACATATACAGAATTGTCGGGTATTTATCTAAGGGCATAGAATTCAGGGCTGCTCTTCAGCTACCCAACAGACAAAACAAAGGGATAGCAACAATGCATGTACAATAGTCCAATCAATTTATTGTTCAATAGCCATTCACGCTACACTACTATTATTTCAATTTTGGTGCAGGCATCTTTGATTATGCAAATACCTAACCATAATATTATTATTATTATGTTTCAAGTAAGTATTAAGTTTGGTCTGAGTTTGATGGTGTGCACCCATATAATTATAGAATAAATATTGAGCACAAAAATTGGAGGCCCCCACTCCAACAGTGCCTATACCATGCAATGGTATTGAGGAATTGAAGTAAGACATATACACTCACTTGATTTGAGTCGCCCAAAATAGTTTTTATCTTTGATAGTCCCTGCTTCTTTCTAGTTGGCTCATCAATTTTTTTACAAGCAGTATGAGTGTGGCGCAGTGTTTCAGAAATCATTAGGCAAAGGTTTTCAGCATTTGTTGCCAGTAGCTTGCATGCTTCTAGGTCAGATGCTTCATCTATAATAGTGGCAACACACACAAAATGCCATTAGGATGCTCGCACATGGCTAAATAATTACTCAAATAAGTTTAACCTCTTAGTCTTAAAATTTCTCCTCGGATCCTCAATTGATGAGAAATAGTCTGTGTTTTTTCCACTGCTCCATACACAGCCTGTAAAATAATCACTAAAGTTAATATATCTATGGCGCAATGCTCTATATTTGGCACCCTTTTCCAGCAATGTCTCTATGACTGTGCAGCACTTGCATAGGCTGGAGTGTCCAGTCCACAATGTCATTTGCACCACCTACCATTCTCAATCTACTATCAGTACATGCTTCAGCGACAACTGTAGCAATTCGGGTCACTTCTTGGCTTTCTTTGGTTATATTTTTTGATACTTCCACAATTTCATCTTTTAACGTCCTCTCCTTAAGTATGCTCTCATTCCTAGAAATTGAAAGGGATACTATATTAATTTTTACGAAAGTTTAAATTAAATTATCCTTGTACAAATTAAAATACTCAGACCTTATAAGCTGTGCCATTTTCATCCACAAGCTTGCTATTTTTTTAGCTGCTTCTACTATTGATCCTGGAAGCTCCTCATACTGAATGACATCTCGACCTAATCTCTCAGCCGAAACCTATAACATAACATTAATGACTGCATGCTATAAATTATTGATACGATAGCCTTACTTCAAGTTTAACTCTGCTTTCTTCAAATTGATTGGTAGTAGATGAACTAAATCTTGGCTTTGGTGCCTGTTTTTGAGGTGACACTAGAGATAAGATTAGCAAATCAGATATGGGTTGACAAACATTGCCTCTATGGGCCATTCAGTGCACCTCTACACTGATTGTTCCCAATAGTTACTCTAGTGTACCCCCACCCGAACAAACATAAAAAATGATTGAAAATTGAAGGATGAAGTAGGAATGGTAGTGCCAAAAAGTACACAAACAAGATTTATAGGGATCATAACATATCATATCCATTATACATTCCTATACTTGTTGATTTTGCTGCTGTTAAACTATAATAATAATTAATTTTGTACAAGCTCACCATGTCATGAGCAGGGGATAACCCAATCTTCCCCCTCTACTATATAATATACTATGAGCGAAGGCTCACCACATGTATGTGACATCATCCTAAAAATTAATAGATCTAGAGCCTTTAGCTATGACGTTAACATTATCATGAGGGCTACAGGCAGGCATTTAGAGAAGCCTGGGGATTTACGAAAGTAGTGGACATTTATGTAAATCACAATAGAAATTTGATGTGAATCACAGAAGATATTAATAGAGATGCTACAACTGTGGGGATTTATGGAAGCAGTGGATATTTACTGGGTATGGCATATACTATTGATTTGGTAGCAACATCCAATGTTGTACTATCCTGCCGTGATGGTCCTCCACAAATATTGATCCCTCCAGCCCATGACAGCTGTCCACTGCGCTGATAGATATTATGGTCCTCTAAAACCATGGAGACTAACCCTGCCATACAGACCCTCGAGACTAACATTGCTAACCGAAACCCAGCCCCTGACCCTTCTTGTAAATGGTGGGGGACCCATGATGCACAGTTGCCATGGATGGTCCTTAATGATAGTATGACAGTACTCAAAGTGACACAAAAGATGTCACTTACTCATAATAATAATACGATCTAATCATAGGTGTGTAGCTAAATTAATAGAGTTACCCTGTCATGTCGACACAAACATGTTACTGACGTTAAGTTGGACTGACTGTTGGTGTACCTGGACAGGATACCATTGTTATAGGGACAAAATAAGCATGCAGACGGGTGACTGGAAACAGGGACTATACATTATCTTTCAGATAGACTGGAAACACTACATTATTACGCTCGCGAAAATTCTATCATCCTCATTACGTGCGGAAGTGTACCCAGAAGTGTCTGACAGTACTGCTACTATACTGGACTAGGGTGCCAAGACAGTCAATATGGCCATCTAGTACTTCTATGAAGGCTTGCAGGAAACTCTTACATAATGTTTAGCGCACCAAATGTTGTTTACTCAGTGAAGCAACGCGTAAACTTACTTTTGGTATTTGAATAATGTTCATGTCTGTTTTAGTTGGTGAGATTACCTAGCACAAAGTGTGCCTATCTCCATCAAGTAAATTTTACACTTCCGGAGTCTTGTGCTCCTAGAGTACCTTCCAGCTCAAAAGAATACTGCTTACCCAATAAAGCAAGATTGGGGCTTACTACTCTTGCTGTGTAGAACCCCGTGAGAGCTTCACTTTCTGAGCTAATCCAGCACAAAGTGTTGGCAGGACATAAAATATAGCTACCGTATCCGATCTAATTAACGCGCCATGAAAAAATAATTACGAGTGCTGGGTGGTGCGCAAAATTTGTACACAAAAGTATAGGGACGCGTGGGTGGGCGCATTTAAATAGAGCGTGAAAACTGCACTTCAGGCCGAGGTGGCGCATCTATTAGAGAGGTGCATTAATTAGATCGGATACGGTATACTGAACGTTTTCACTCATAGAGTGCACTCAGAAGCACACTCACCACAAAAATGGCTTTCAGCACATAGTACTATGACTATGGCTTACTGTAGACGCCCTCAAAGACGCTAACTCCGTTGTCACGTCAACCACCATTGGTGTTTCCAAGCAGCCTTTGTAGCTTCTTACTGCTTACGATATTTTTTTACCCGTAACGAGGATGGTAGAAATGAAAATGTGTACTTTGTAATAGGGCGGCGCACGCGTTTCCAGTCCATCTGAAAGATAATGTATAGTCCCTGCTGGAAACAATAAAGTTATAGTGGCCTTATTGATTAACAGCTAATAAAAATAATCATATCAAGCTACTCCCACATAATGATTATTGTTTTTGACAATAATTTACTCACCATCGACGTCCATTTGCTCCAGAACTGTCCCAAAAGTGTCCATATCCTGTTGAAGCATGCTTACGAGCGTTTGGAAATACTTTGTATCTTGTTCAACTTTATTTAGCAGCAAGCTAGTGACAGTCGATGCTCTGACCCTGGTGCTAACAAATCTGTTGATAGCTGCATCTTTTTGGCTGCCAGTGATCAAGCCCGTGGACAAGAGCCTCTCACTTACCCACTCGATAACTTTGGCTATCGCGTCTGAAAGTTCTGGGTAGCTTTTCTTCACTGTCTGATATTCTCGAGTGTTCTTTCCATGAGGCATATTGCATTCACTTCTCTAGTCTTGCTATACAAGAAACGGGATCCTATAGCTCAGCCGGCATTCACTCCAATCCGATGTAGTAGGCTAATTTCTGCGCGGGGTGACTTTAATATTAGTAGGAACGGGGAAACGAGAAATTGGAAATGAGGAAATGGAAATGATCGGCGCATGCGCGGTGCGTAGCGCGCACTCGTGGCTCTATGCGATAAGCACATGTAATTGGGGCTAGGCCTGGGCCAAATATTCCTTTAAATTTGCCCATTATTATTCTTCACTTATCTAACCCATTATTCAAGAGAAAGTTACCTATTGTTCTTAAAAAAAGCTGACAAAATGCAAGTAATACCAGAATGTAGATCTACATGTACACATGTACATTTTGGCCAACACTGAGTGCTGGATTACATGCAAATTTTCTCTTTATTGTAAGTTCTGAGGCTAAAGGAATTCGAACTTTTAGGACTCCCAAAATGATCGACGATCGTGACTAGTTAATTGTGTGAGCTATTTGCTCAAGTGCTTCCTCCATTTGATCACAGACTCATGTACATTGACCTATACATGTACCTATTTTGGTCGCTAAAGTTTGGTGATGAATTGAAATTTAGACTATGCAAAAATTTAATTTACAAGCGAAATATTTTACCAGCAGAAATATCCCGATCTACGGTAGTCATGTTTCTGTGGCTGAGAATAATAATATTATAATAGGAGGGGAGAGAGAGCATCCAACTCCATAAAACCTTGAATATATCACCCTATTGTTTACTCTTGCCTTAACTTGGTAGCGCTAGCACTCCTTTTAATCACTGTACTATAATAATAATAAAGAGAATGTACACAGTATAACAAAGAAGCAATGTCATGAAAGGGCTAATCGAACTCACAAAAATAATAATTAACTAGAAGAAAGTACCGAAAGTGATAAAATAGATTACTGAATCTGTTGAGCCAGTTGGCCCAGGTTGGCATTCAAGAGTGCAGTTCATAATGACTCCTTGGTAGCATAACTAGTGCTTCCTCGTCTATCTCCAGGGGCCCACTGCAACCACTGACTCAACATTTCTCTGAGCCAGCTTTGTGGAGGAGACTGTGTTAGTAGCATGGGATTACTCTGAATATTGTCTATTTCTCCTTCTTTGAAGCCAATAGCTCTCCCGATGTCTCTCCATTTGGCAGCTCTGACCTCCAGTTTTTCGTGTATCCAGGTATGGTCATTGTCACCCAGACGAGTTCCATCTGTGTAATAATGGGGCACAGATATATTATGGAACTTCTAAACTTATATGTGTATGTGAATTTGTGTACATACGTGTATACCATACTAGCTGGGAGCTCCCCTCCCTAATTAAATGCAAGCACACACAATAATTATTATTACTCTCACCTCTTGCATGGTGCATGTACTCAGTACCTTGTGCATCTTGATAAGTACCTCCCGTATTGGTTCTGACCTGCACGCGGATTATACGTACACAATTTATTGTATAATAAATATCAGGGATTTTTGGGATTTATTTGAGGGTGGAATATTTATGAGGCATGCATTATAGTATCATAGGGCTAAAAACAAGAAACCCCTCCTCAGCCATAGTAGTGGATACTCACCTTGTCATGTTGATCACCAGACTCAAGAGTAAGTGCACACCTTACTTCTTCAGCGACCACTACAAATCCAATGTCTTCCAGTAATTCAATCAGTCCATTCCAGTCCTGGGAGTAATTCAGTGGTTTCCTGTTGATGAAGTAATCGATGAATACTTGTTGTAGGCACTCCGTGGGATCTCCATGATATCTCTGCTCCAGTACACTGAGGATGTTAGCATCATCACAAATTAAACAGGCGATGTCCTTCCACTTGTGGCACACATAATTGATAATTTGAAGTTTATTCCTCCTTCCGTTCATGGTATACTTGAGTATTTGCAATTTATCCAAAGTTGGTAATTCATCTGCAGCAAAATTAATGCGGTTATGATGTACATGATTTCTTTTTCTATGTGCACACAAATGCATAATATGCACCTAATCCAGTGTCTATGGTACACAGTGGAGTTCCTCTTAGACTACTGAAATACCGACACCTCACTAATGTGATTGGTCACGTCAGGCACGGATTGTATTAACCTCATCCGGGATTTTGCAGTAACACTATAGGAGGTCTATTTAGCTTGCAAATTAATGCCCTATACCGTAGGACGGGTTTTAATTACGTAGTTTAATAAATGCGTTCTAGTCAAGTCAGGCCAAATTGCGAATCCAATAATTGCGATGGACGACCCCGTACCGTACTATAGTATACGTGAACGTTTATGTTTGTGAATCTATTAATTGCGAAACGTAGAAAAACTCGCAATTCGCATTTAATAGATACTCGCAATTAAAACCCAACCTACGGTATAGAAATTACTAGTGGTGATGAAAAATTGATCGTCTGTGCGGGGCAAGCCTTCGTGAAACTTCAAAGTATTGATTTTTTTTGAAAGCACATGCACAGAGGCATGGGGCTGGTACCCCAACTGACTACATGTATACAATAGTACGTTAGTCACTTGCACAGGTGATTAAACGATGCATGACTGCTTACCAAATTTGGATTGTTTCTCAGCAGCAGGAATGGTTGGTGTAGCTGCAACACTTGCCAAAGACTGCTGCTGTGATGGCAGTGTCTCACTGATATCACCATGAGTTTGCTATAAAAAAATACTAATCTAATATAGTGCATCAGGAGCATAATTATAGAGGTGTACATGTGTATCATACCAGGCTTGCAATGATATTTAATAATGTCTTCTGGAATCCAAATGACACTCCAAATTGCCTTAGCGTACTTTCATCCAGATCTCCGAATGAATACCCATCAATTTTTTGATCTAAGTCCCATTATCAGCATAAAAATTACGATTATTATAGCAGATATTATGTATTATAATAATAATATTATACCCCTCAATTTCCTGATATCTTGTTGATAGCCATCTCCCACTAAGTTAGTTAATCACTCCGCTAGTTGCTCATAACTCATATCCTTTGAGAATTCCAATGTGTGTGGTGAACCAGTTGAAAGGGCTGGTGGAGGATGTATGGGCTCTGAAACCAAAAACATTGATAATAATTCAATGATTACTGTGGGAAACCAGGCTATTAAATTTTGAAGGAGAGTTACTAACCACTGATTGTGCATTTATCTCTTTTGTCAGTTTGATCAGAATGCTGAGGTGTGTGATCTCTTGACCCATCATGGGAATGGTCTCTTTCTGACAGCTGTTGATCACGAAATTGATCTGTGTATGTAAGAGTGGACAAAGTATAATAATATTATTATTATTTCTCAATAATTTATATTATCATACACTTCTGATTCAGTATGTAAAGTGTCGCTATCATGAATTATTATTTTGATATTGATCCATGGGTATACAGTATTGATTTTCCATTCCTGCATACATGTGCCCCATATATAATAATTATGTGTGTGCACAGCTACTCAAAAAGCAAGCGCAGGGATGTATAGTGGATATGATATGTTATCCCTACAAATCTTGTTTGTGTATTTTTTGGCACTGCCATCCCTACTTCATTCTTCAATGTTTTTTATACTTGTTACTGTTTTCTTTTTTAGTGCACTCAGGGCCTGGTAGTTCATGATTGTCACTAATTTTCATCAATGCCACCTAGCTGACTAATCTCGTGGGGACAGAGGCATGTACCATGGTGACCGGTTTGCCTATTCATTGTTTCTTAAATATTAAAAATTTAATGCATGGAACTAGCTACATCTTCAAAATTTTTTTCTGGATCTATATAGCTACATCCAACCGTGCTCCAACATAACACAATATTATTATAGGGAAGCAAGTACACTACTGATTCAGCATGTTTGTGTGATCTTAGCCTTTGCTATAGTACACCCCAAACACACTGTGTGTTCAAACTTAAATACTCCTGTAAGTGCAAATCCCAGGCAATCCTTTGATAGCTAGCTAGGACGTCTTCTTTTGCATCATGCATCAGTGGGGTTCTTGAGACAGCTCAGGTAACATGGGTAACCAGCGTCTAGAGTGACCTGCGAATAAAGCCACGCCCCTCATTAGCTCGATCCTGAAGCTGGCTGACCGGCAAACTTGAAAGAAGGCTGTTTAGAACCAAGTAGTGACGAAAACCATCTGTTTCGGGAGCATATTTTATAGGCCAGTAAGCTTAGCCACCATAATCGACAATTCACCACTGAACGCTGAGCGCTCGATCGAGCAAGGTCCTGGTGCGCATGCGCGCCACTTACGACTTCACCATGGCAACATCGTATGAGCATGCGCATTATATTATGACAAAATGGCTAATCGGACACACCCACTCGCGTTGTACACACCCGTACCCACCCACAGTTAGCTATCCTGATAACACGTGCCACAGACGTGCGCGCTCAAAAATGGAGTGGATTTATACTCGAACTAAGGTGAGCGGTCATAGTAGTCTCGAGTTAGCCCAGGAAAACAGAAAGAAAGAAAGAAACATTGACAAATGGCTATTTTTTTGAACATCTGGTTCTGGCACATACAATTGAGTTGATGGATGATCTTAATCTTGTTAGATAGATAATTTGCTGTAGAGATTCTGATTTTGACACTTAGAAAGCTCATTGAAAAAGTTACCAGTTTTGAGATATTTGGATTTTTGTAATGTATTACATATAATATGGAGTATCCGTGCCATCCCTACTTATAGAGTAAGTCTACCGACTCTATGACTCTATCATGATACCCAGTACACGTGCCACTAGATCAATAATTGTACACTGGCCTGGTAATAAAAAAATTAATGATGCGGCACGTGGACTGCTTACCCAATTGTGATTTCTTCTTAGCAGCAACTGCAGAGGTGGTTGGCACAGACTGCTGCTGTAATTGTAGTATCTCACTGGAATCACCACGAGGCTGCTGTAAATTAAATAGAAACCAAATTATTAATAAGTTATCAGGAACACACATAATACATGTATAATACCAGGTTTGCAACGATATTTAATAGTTTATGCCGGTATCCATATGTCACTCCCAACTCTCTTAGTGCACTTTCATCCAGGTCTTTGAATGCATCCCCATCAATTCTATTATCTATTATCAAGTACTATAAGTAATATGATATTGCCTTAGAATAGGAAATCATGTACCCCTCAATATGCTGATAACTTCTTGATAGTCATCTCCCAGTAAGTTAGTTAACCACTCTGCTAGTCGCTCATGACTCATAGCCTTTGAAAAATCTATTATATTAATATGTGGTGGACCAGTTGAAAGGGTTGGTGAAGGGTGTACCGTATGGTGGGTAATTTCCGTGGGGTGCTAATTTTTATTACTTTCATGATTGACTTAGCAGTCACGAAAGGGCCACCCATGAAATTTAATGCCTACGTCTATGGTGATATATAGCTACTAGTATATTATGTAAGTATGAGTGGATACATGTATATAGATAATGGCAGAGATGTGGCTCAGTGACAATTGCGAGTGAGATTGAGCATGCACGTATATTTTATTTGTGCAGCACTGTGCCCTGGACTGGGTTTGCTGTTATGAAATTTAAAACTATGAAAATTAATTCTGAGGGCCTTCTCTGACACTCCACAAAAATTAGCACCCCCAAAGTTACCTGCCATATTGTGGTATGGGCTCTGAAACAAAATAAATGTAACAGTTGGGGGAACCAGGCTGCTCGAAGGAGGGTTAGTTACTAACCGCTGACTGTATGTTCAAC